>CADEHL010001514.1:0-77500 GCA_902827135.1 Harpagifer antarcticus
ACACACAGAATCACACCAACACACAGAATCACACCACACAACAGAATCACACCTACACACAGAATCACACCAACACACAGAATCACACCTACACACAGAATCACACCACCACAAAAATCACACCAACACCACAGAATCACACCTACACACAGAATCACACCAACACACAGAATCACACCACACACAGAATCACACCTACACACAGAATCACACCAACACACAGAATCACACCACACACAGAATCACACCTACACACAGAATCACACCAACACACAGAATCACACCAACATCACCACCAACAACAGAATCACACAGAATCACACCAACACACAGAATCACACCTACACACAGAATCACACCAACACACAGAATCACACCAACACACAGAATCACACCAACACACAGAATCACACAGAATCACACCAACACACAGAATCACACCTACACACAGAATCACACTAACACACAGAATCACACCACCACACAGAATCACACCACCACAGAGAATCACACCACCACACAGAATCACCCCAACACACAGAATCACACCTACACACAGAATCACACCAACACACAGAATCACACCAACACACAGAATCACACCTACACACAGAATCACACCAACACACAGAATCACACCAACACACAGAATCACACCTACACACAGAATCACACCAACACACAGAATCACACCAACACACAGAATCACACCTACACACAGAATCACACCAACACACAGAATCACACCTACACACAGAATCACACCTACACACAGAATCACACGAACACACAGAATCACACCTACACACAGAATCACACCAACACACAGAATCACACCAACACACAGAATCACACCTACACACAGAATCACACCACCACACAGAATCACACCAACACACAGAATCACACCAACACACAGAATCACACCACCACACAGAATCACACCAACCACACAGAATCACACCTACACACAGAATCACACCAACACACAGAATCACACCTACACACAGAATCACACAGAATCACACCAACACACAGAATCACACCTACACACAGAATCACACCAACACACAGAATTACACCAACACACAGAATCACACCTACACACAGAATCACACCTACACACAGAATCACACCACCACACAGAATCACACCAACACACAGAATCACACCTACACACAGAATCACACCAACACACAGAATCACACCTACACACAGAATCACACCTACACACAGAATCACACCTACACACAGAATCACACCAACACACAGAATCACACCAACACACAGAATCACACCTACACACAGAATCACACCAACACACAGAATCACACCTACACACAGAATCACACCAACACACAGAATCACACCAACACACATAATCACACCTACACACAGAATCACACCTTCACACAGAATCACACCAACACACAGAATCACACCACCACACAGAATCACACCAACACACAGAATCACACCAACACACAGAATCACACCAACACACAGAATCACACCTACACACAGAATCACACCAACACACAGAATCACACAGAATCACACCAACACACAGAATCACACCTACACACAGAATCACACCAACACACAGAATCACACCAACACACAGAATCACACCTACACACAGAATCACACCAACACACAGAATCACACCAACACACAGAATCACACTAACACACAGAATCACACCAACACACAGAATCACACCTACACACAGAATCACACCAACACACAGAATCACACCTACACACAGAATCACACCAACACACAGAATCACACCTACACACAGAATCACACCACCACACAGAATCACACCAACACACAGAATCACACCTACACACAGAATCACACCAACACACAGAATCACACCAACACACAGAATCACACCAACACACAGAATCACACCAACACACAGAATCACACCTACACACAGAATCACACCAACACACAGAATCACACCAACACACAGAATCACACCTACACACAGAATCACACCTACACACAAATCACGAACACACAGAATCACACCTACACACAGAATCACACCAACACACAGAATCACACCTACACACAGAATCACACCAACACACAGAATCACACCAACACACATAATCACACCTACACACAGAATCACACCACCACACAGAATCACACCAACACACAGAATCACACCAACACACAGAATCACACCTACACACAGAATCACACCAACACACAGAATCACACTAACACACAGAATCACACCTACACACAGAATCACACCTACACACAGAATCACACCAACACACAGAATCACACCAACACACAGAATCACACTTCTCATCTGCGCTACGTTGGTTTGCCGGTAACTTTACAACACTGAATTGATATTTCAATAAAATGATCAAACTATTAATAACTAATAGTTGTAATGAGGTAATTAACACAACTTGAAGAATGTACATGGCAAACTACATGGGCTGTGTCAACAACCAGCCTCTCATCACTTTTACAATTCCCCTAAAACATAAACTGAACATTGATCATTCAGAAACTAATGACTTATTTTTAACATCATTGACTATTTTATACTTTAAACTTGTATAATAATCAAGACACTGAAATAAATATAAGAATATATATATATATATGTAGCAGAAGCATAAATATTACATATAGTAGTTAAAGTAAAAAACTAAGTTACCATGGTAACAATGACCCCACAGCTACTGCCATCACGTTGAACTGGATGGTGCATGGTTGCTCCTCTCCTCTCCAGTCCCCCAGTCCTCCGTGCCATAGCAGGTCCTCCTTGCCATAGCAGATCCTCCTTGCCATAGCAGGTCCTCCGTGCCATAGCAGGTCCTCCTTGCCATAGCAGGTCCCCCTTGCCATAGCAGGTCCCCCTTGCCAAAGCAGGTCCTCCTTGCCATAGCAGGTCCTCCTTGCCATAGCAGGTCCCCCTTGCCATAGCAGGTCCTCCTTGCCATAGCAGGTCCTCCTCATCTTGCAGTATTCCCTTTGTAAAACACATGGTGGAATAGTCTCTAATGTAACTCCCAACAGACACACGTAGAATACAAATCTTTAAATAATGAGTCAAATAAAATCACTCCATCCCAACAGTATGGACGCTGGAACATAGTGTGGGTGACCTTGCTTACTGAGCTACTTCATGTAGAAGTGTGTACACAGATACTAAGGATAAGGAAATATCATTTAAAAACAGCTGAGACCACCAAGCACAAAATAAATGCTTCAGTGGTGTGGGAACTTCTGTTAACATACTTATACATGTGTACTTAAACACAAAGCACTACATATAATTCTAAGATCATTTATATCTAATTTGCTGACTTGCCGTACTCTTTCCGCAGCATTTTCTGAGTCTGCTTTCTCTTTGGAATTTGCCGCTGGATCAAAGATACTGATCTTATGGCAGGAAATAAGGGATGTTATTTCAGAACAGCATCAAACATATATACATATTTAAATGAAAGGGATTTCTGAATGAAAACAATCACTAACCAGCAACTTCCAGTGTGTTCTTTCAATATCTACAAAGGCGATCACGGCTTGATAATCATTACAGTTGATCTATAACAGCAATAACATGGAATCTTAGGAATATGATGCCTTATTTTATTAAAAATAAATCATTGTGTTTGAATTTGTATATTAAATTACAAAATAGAAAACCAAAGTGCTATAACACAAAATGTACACATGCAAGTAAGCCATTTCACAGCCGATGTTGTCTCTCCAAGGTGTGGAGAGGTAAAAGGCATGAAGACACACAGCCGACTGAGCTGGGCTCGTTCTCCAAGAGGTTTAATACCTGCTGTGAAATGATTGAGTATATACATTGTGTTTCCAGAACTGGCTGGCATACAGATGGAATAAGAAAATACAGCGGATTAAACACTAATAAAATATATAATACAATTACATACTAAACTTTTTTTTTACTGTGGGTAATATTGTTTTAACCACAAAGACCTCGCCTGGTAGCCAGAGGTCTCAGCGTGCGTGGCTCACTGGGGGGGATCAAAACACTGTTCCCTCTAATATGGGAGCACAGCAACTACAACTTCAGTGTCTTTCCTTTTCCACATTGATTCAGCTGCAGAAACAAATTAACAACTTGTTAAGTTAAAAAAAATCAGTCGTACTATATTTATGATAAATTATCCAAAACTCTACGTAATTAATATTCGGGTAAAAGGGAACATTTAAGTTTAAACATATTAACTGTAAAATCGTATATTCTAAAACAGACATATTAAGTTATGACCAGTAAACAAAGTGATTCAGAATGTATATGTAATACTGTCCATCCTCATGTACTTTATCACTGAACATAAACTTAAGGTCCATGAAAGAGAAATGAATTGACCAATTAGCCAATGACATCTTTGTTGCAAGTCGATATCTAAATGCAATTTAGAAAATGATGTTATAAATTATGAGAATGATTCCCATCTTAAACTGCACTGTAACTTTTATCCATGTATTTCTTATTTTAATGTTTATTGTATTATCTTTTCTTTTAATGCCATTTTCTTAATGTCTTTCATCTTTGTAAAGCACTTTGAATTGCCTTGTGTTGAAAAGTGCTATATAAATAAACTTGCCTTGCCTTTGAACGTATCTCAAAGACGTTTATTTTCTACATATCTTTGCCATGTGTTGTCTTGCTTATAATAATGATAATAGTCATTTATAAATATCAGTTTAGAGCACACATTGAAATCAGTAGGGAGGCTGTTCTCCAGCTGTTCCTCTCAGGAGGCAGAACATAATAGTTTAACAGCCAAAATTATCGCACCTCAAACATTAAAACAGATCCAGAGTCACGTGTTTCTGAACTTGCTCTAAGAACAAAGGAACAGAAGATCTCTGTGGCTTCAGGCTCCATCTCCTTCAAATGACAGCGTTGTGGTTTCACCTAAAGTGGGCAGGGCTGTAAAGTGACGTAGATTTTACTCTCATCTATTATTCAAACCCATTCTGTTTATTCTAACGTAAATTACTTGCCAGTGTTTTATCTTTGTATTACTTATATTTGAATACTTTATTTGCTATGAGTTATATCTGAAGCAAATGATGTTTCTGAAGATGTGTAGTCAATTCAATAAATGTGAACTCTCACTACAGGAACGATACCGGAAACAGACGTAGGAAAGACCCTCAGCTGATTGGATGAACAGTCAGGGGATTTGGGTGATGGGAGACACATCCATGGAATCACCATTTCAATAGCTTACCTTTAAATAACGGATATGCCTTTCTGTCTGTGATGTTTTACAAATCAGATATTAATGTGTAGAAGTAAAGCATGAGTGATAGTTTAGCAATAAGCTGTAAAATTATGTAAAATCATGAATAAAACTAAATATCTTCAGACGTTATACATAAGTGTCCTACACTAATAATACAGAGTTATTATTAGTATGCTGTGTGTACCTTGTGTCACCGCCTAGTGGCTAAAGCACGTTATTGAATTATCTTTGTTGAATAATGTTATTTGATGTAAATGTATTTGCGTAAAGCAAAACCTCCCAGACATGTGTTGATCTGTACGGTGTGGAAACTATATCATTTCCTCTTGGAGGGCATAACACTGCTGTCCCAGCAACACCAGTCCCAGCAACACCAGTACCAGCAACACCAGTACCAGCAACACCAGTACCAGCAACACCAGTACCAAGCGAGAGAGTTATTTCCAGAGCAGGGGATATTGTAAACGCCCCCAAACATCCCAGCTTATAAATACCTGAAATGTGGACATTCTCATATTCCTAAAAACCTGTCTGATGATGCCGAGTGAGTGAGTGAGTGACTCGTGAGTGAGTGAGTGAGTGACGAGTGAGTGAGTGACTAGTGAGTGAGTGACTAGTGAGTGAGTGACTAGTGAGTGAGTGACTAGTGAGTGAGTGAGTGAGTGACTACACTGCAAAAATTACTGATCTTGCCAAGAGTTGCCATCTTATATCAAGCCATAAAATCTTACTGGACTTGTTTTGAGAATAATGTACTATGCAAGAGCTGCTTGTGTAAGATGATGAATCTTCTTTTAAGAACATTAGACTTCTGAATTCTTATTTGGTCAGCAAATCTTGAAATAAGGTATTTTACAAACAAATTAAGATAAATTACTGTCAGAGACACAGGTTTGGGTCACTGCCTCATATCAATTTGTTTGTTTTTTTAGCTGTAAGAACTTGTTTCAAGACATGTTACAACTTATTTTAAGAATCACATGGGATCCATTTAAGTCAGATTCATATTTATGTCAGATGTTAAATCACAACATTAATTCCCAAAACAATAACAAATCAAAAATATCAACTTGGAATGGGGCAATATATCGAAATTCAATGTATCACAATAGCTCAATTTAGTAATTATTTCTTAGTAAATGATTCTGCCTAGCAAATATCATTGCTACAAAAATGTGTCTCAGAAAAAAACACTGTCAGACTGAAACTTTTATTTATGACATTGTATCATGGTTCTATCAAATTTCAACCCTATATTGCATTGTCAATCACATTGAGATAATCTAACTGTAATCCCTATCACCTGTATCAGCTCTTCATATACACATCCTTACAATGCTCATTCAATGAACTTTCATTTCAAGGAGAACAAAAGTAGAAATAATAATAATCATACTTTCCTAAATCAAAATTCCCTGACTATACTATTATGCAGGAAAAATAATGTTACAGCAGTGCATTACTTTATAATGTTTTTTCTCCCAACACATGTTTGTAAATAAACAGTCAATACAACGACACAAATAAATCCGTATTTGGCAGAACTCTTTGTTGGATTAGACAAAAAAAGGGTAACCGTACTCTATGACGGATAACAATAATAAAATAGTAAAAAAGACATTTAAAAAAAAAAAACACTTCCTCACTCAAATTATCATGTTGCATACACAGGTATAACCTTCCAATGCTCATTCAATGATCATCATATTTAGGTTTTAAGTGCAATGACATCCCTAAGGTTATATTTGATCAAAATATACACACTGTTTTCAAAACTCATCGAATAATAGGATGTATAGTCAACAAGCTTTTCTGCATCCATCACCTCTGTTGCTTGGGCAAGATTGGGAACAGTGACTTCATATGCTAATAAATCTTTGTTAAAACAGACAGTTTCATAAAGCTGATGTTCAAAGCAATACAATGAAGAATCTACGACATAAATGTTTTTTATAAGTCCAAAGATAGGTACTGTATCATTTGCATTAGTTATTATCAGAGACTTTCCGCTGATGTACTTGTTACCATTAAGAATAAGCCACTTGACTGAGACTGCATGTTGTATGCCATCAATCCCCAAGAAATCTCTAATCTTTGCTGTGATGTACTCTTTATTTGTCAATTCTGAGACGGGGCCCAATTCTTTCTCATGCAAAAATATTGGATGCTCAATGCCCATTTCATTTTGACAGCATTCGAGAAGCTGGTTATGGTTCACCAACGATTTACATACATTTTTGAAGTTCAATTTAGATGACCACTGTTTAAAAAAACAGTGCTTTGACTCAAATCTCATGCACATATGCCTTGTCAAAGGACCCAGAGAAAGAATTTGGGTAGGGAGATGCAACATGTAATGTTGCTTAGGCGTTACATTTTTGTCAGGAAAAAGTTGCTTAAACTGTTTTAGATGCTGCTCAATCATTTGTTTAAGTCTTAATACAGTTTGCAGAGATATGACCGGCGCAAAAACTATTCGAACTATCTCAATTAATTCCAAAATAAACTTAACGTAAATATTTCCCTTCATATTGTTCAACAGAAAAGGCATGATCTTTAACAATATCAGCATTTGCCCAGAAGACTGTTTAAGTTTGTTATCATTAGATGACAAGGTATTGACACTGACAGGACAGGGCTTGTCTCGTACATCAATAGATGAAAAAGGAAAACTCTGCATGGCTGAATTGAAAATATCCAACTCCATTTGTCCTGACAGAATAAGGTATTTTAACACACACTTAATTTCCATGGGTGCAACACCCTCAAGAATTATGTGCATTATGTCCTGTGGAGTTTGCTGAATGAGGTCAAAGGCTGGAAATTCAACCAGCTTGCTTTTTCTGTTTATTCCGTAGGTGGTTTTAAGGGCAGATTTCAAGAACTCTGTGCTGGTCCTTTCTATTTCAATGCACTGTCTAATGTGCTTTTCCACTGTCCTTTTAGTGAAACTTTGTTCGTCAAAATTGACTTGCATGTCCTCAAAGGTACATTCACAGTGCCTGCACTTGCTATATGCAAAACCAACTCCTTCCTTAAAGCCAGCGAGCTCATGTTGCGCAAGTGTGTCACCACATAGTGAAATTAAAGCACCAAATAAACCCATTTCACCATTCTGTGTTTGTATTTTGACACCATTGTACAGCAATTTTAAGTCTTTATCAATTCTTTCTAATACAACATCAACACCACACTGGTCAATATCATTAGCTTTTGCTATAGCAAGGAGTCTAATTGCTGCAAGCTTCGATCTAAACTTGGGGTCTATGTTTCCTAGAGTATAATAAACCATCAGTAATTTGTTTACAGAAGCATGTGACCCCAAGGGGTTGCATATCTCTATTTCATCAGTGTACAAGATCAGCTGCAAAGCAGTAGGTTTTATTGAAAACAGAGGGTGAGATTTAAAAAGACTCCCATCAACAATGTCATACAAAAACCCATCTTTGTTGCAGCTTTGTGGTGCAGTGTTGATCATATCAAAGATTCTGGAGTTGGACAACAACTGTTGTAGACTATTAATTAGGGGTATATAGTACAAACTTTTGTTTTTGATTACAAGAACTCTTGAGTCTCCCTTTTTAACTCTACAAACTTTTTGAGACACAAGTATTTCCTCTGGTTTCACTGGGTTAAAAAGATTCTGAATGGTGCTATCCTGCATGTATGTGGTGGCCATTAGGGTGAAAGGATCCTGAAAATGATCAAATGTTGCCAATGCTTCCTCTTGGAGCTGCGCCGTACTCCCTGAATGACTCTCGAAGACCCTCTTCATTTTGTCTCTCAAGGTATACAGAAGAGCCGCTTGATACTGTTGGACCCCAGAGACAATATCGTTGACACTCCTCTGAAAGAGAAAATTAAAAAAATGAAATACATCAGAGTATGCATTTACAGTCCGAGTGTCCATAGCTAACTAACATAACTAAAGTGCCCCCATGTCTGAACACAAGGTTGAAAATGACATACAAAGATTATCACCACTCTTCAATCCCTTTGACTACAGGCACACTTACATTCATTATTACACTTTTGTACAAAGCAACTAATAGATGCAATACCTGGGACAGGTGGCATTTTTCACGGACATTGATGGCAAATGCAACTGCACGTCTGGAAAGATTTCCGCCAGATGTATCAGCTTCTTCCTGGAGACATATTCATAGTAATATTACACAATTAGAAGAAAGACTAATTAACTCAAGTGTTGTATGTTTGAGTAATGTTATCATGTAAGATATGGCTTTTAAACCAGCAGCCCCTGTCCAATATGTCTTCTTTAAATAGTGTCTGTGAACATAATTACAGGAAGAAGGTCCTGTGTTCTGGCTAGTGAAAATTGCTATTTCAACCAGTGCCCGCTGGTCCATAGAGGCAGAGGAGGTTGCTCCTCCTCTATTTTTGAGAAGCAAGAGGAAGATCAAATCATCAATCAATCATTGTTTTACTGCTTAAGTTTTCATTGGACAGAATACAGTAGAGATAAGTAGCCAACTAGTGTAGTAATAATAATAATAATAATTAGTATTTATATAGCAAAGTCCAGATTAAAGGATTTCCAGAGTAAAAATAAAGAAACCCATATAAGACCCCCCTTTATGACATACACAAATTAGGGTTATTTCACTACGACAACAAAAGCACGTGAACACAACGCACTCGTAATTACCAATTCACAAATGAAAAGGATCATCATTCCCATAGCACGTGAAGGCACCATTAAAGTAGCTTCACATGTAGTGAGTTACTTTTGCGGTGTTTGAGTAACTTAGCTTGCTACATTTGACTGGTTGGTAGCTTCTGTGTAGTGAAGCTCCATAATGGCAGAGTAACTGGTAGCTTAGCTCACTACATTTCAAAGTAGCTTGCCCAACACGGCATCTTACCTGATCAAGAGGTTGAATCGGGAATTCCTCAAGCTGTTGCTCCTGCTGTGAAGGGACACATGTGCTGACTTGACTGTTGGTCCTTTGCATCCCTCGTGTTGCAGTGGCACAACCAGAAAAAATGGGCATATCAAAATCTTCAAATCCAACTCTAGATGGTTCGGGTGCAGTTGTCATCAACCCAGAAGGCGGGCTTCCATTTTCAAAATACAGAGCATGTCTACGTCTGATGTGGTAGTAGAACGAGTTGAAAACTCTGTATTCTTCGGTACATCCATTAATTCCACATACAACACGGAAATCTGGACTGCGGCCATGTGCCTTGTTAATATGGCTCAGCAGAGACTTCAATGTTAACGCAAAAAAGACAAAGCAAATCACACACCGCCAATACGCCATGTTCCTCAAAACCTACTGAACTGAGGAGGAGATGGAAGCTGACAGATTGATGTGACAGACAAAACATCTGCTAAAGGCAAAGTTGAACCACAGCCCGCGCCAGTACTGGCGGGCTTTGGCACGTTGGTTGGGTCAAACCATATTAACAATGGGGGGGTGGGGTCTCTGATATATCCTTTTTAGTATGTGCTGCGATATGAAAAAGCATATGTATTAGCAATTACAAACACTATCGTCATCTTTTTATCCTCAAATGGTTAATTGTATCATCCCTATTTAGTATTTACCCAGATTATTATTTGTCGAAGGAGGAGTTCAACCCACTACTGTATCATTGTCAAGTAGCCAGTTCACGAAGTTAGAAAGAAGAGAAGGTCACAGAAGAAGAGAAGAGAAGAAGGTCACACATTGGAGAGAAGGTGTGTATTCATATTATAATAAAAGCGCATTCATTTGTCACGGTACCAATATTGCTGGGTTAAAAATTCAATGAATATTATGTCTGTTAGCGAGCTAGCGCTACTAGTGAGCTAGCGCTACTAGTGAGCTAGCGCTGCTAGCTAGCTAGCTAGCAGCGATGCTAACGTTGTCGTTCGGGTTAGCAAATCATTACAGACTGCTGAATTAATCCACTAAAATTGTCAGTTGCTTCTTTTCTACACCAGTATAGTGGTACGTTTATTAAATAATGAATTAAAAACGACATGTATAACTTTTTTATTTGTATCGTGACTTCCATTACGCAGTCAAAATGGTAACTAAGAGTGGAAAGTGTTCAGCGTTTCACACTGAACTATTTGACCGTTATAATGAACCATGCGGGTACTACCGGTAGGCCTATAGTGCACACAAATATTTCATGCTTCAGATTGGAACACATTTATACACTCAAAACAGTAAATGTAAATCAGAAATATGCAAATTGAGATACAGCAAGGGAAAGATAGCTGTTTTGTCAGTATTCACTAAAACCAGTGTGCGAAATACAGGTCCCTTCGTTCTGAGTTGGAGAGTAGCACGTTTAAGTTTGCGGCCAAATAGTAATTAAAGTTTGTTACTATACAAGTTAAGCGCCTGTAACATCAGTGTTAAATGTGTATGTGCCGGTTGGTGTGCGTACCTTATGAAAGTAAGTGTTTATCGGTTCGCAGACGTAATGAGCGACGTTGCCGTGGTCTACATGTAATGCGCAACGTTCTATTGTTTACAATTAGCATGCTAAGCAGAGTTAGCTTTATTCACGTCTTATGTTGCCTTACTATGTAATATGAATGAGATTCATGTTGCTTAGTGTAATGCCCCATCCACCGCTTGCTTTGCATGTCCCGCAAACCAACCAGTGGAAGTCAGGGGAGGGCGAAATAGTTTCGGAAAGGACCACTCTACTGCGATGAGGTGGATTTGTTTATCAGCGTTACTATAGCGATCATGACGGTACTGAGCATAAAGTAGATAGTAGATGAGACGATAGAAGGGTAAGAAACCCATATGAAGATAGGCTTTTTACTTCAGTTATCCTATTTTTGCACCGAAAATATTTGAAAACCATGAAAGTTTAAAAAGTTCAAAATAATGACCACTACACAAGCAAAGTTGTGACGCCCCGTGTTCGTTCCCAGCGCCCCCCTAGGTTATACGAACGCCCCCCACGGGGCGCTGACGCCCCCGTTGAGAAACCCTGTAATATAAAACAACGTGCATCCAAACAACTTTAGCCAATGCAACCTCCTATGTCAGTGTCGCGCAACAATCGGGAGATGGGACCCCCCGAATATTGACGGGTATTTCGCACACTGACTAAAACCATTATTTTTCAGCCTCTGTAGCAGATAAAAACATAAAATGAAAAGCATTTAAGAGCTTAAACCACAAGGAATGATTGTATTCACTGTAATATTCAATCACATGTTTGTAAAGCTGTTTGAAATCAAATGATGATAATTAATTAATGTTTTTTCTTCCTACCAGGTTATAGATGGGACAATGGATAAACTGGATGATGTTACAGTGTCAATTTTTAAGGGTAAGTCATTTGTGTTTGAATCAAAACAATAAATAATTATTTGGGATTGTAAAATGTTGGTAATGATGCTGCTGTCCTAATAGCTGCTAACATCGATGAGGTGTTGATGTACTCCCTCACTCGTGATGATTTGAGAGACCTTTTTCCTGGGCCAGAACACTTTCTTAGGAGAAAAAGAGTGTGGTCTTTCATCAGCCCAGAGGTAAATGGTTACCTACTTTGGTCTAAAAACAAAGTTGCACAAGACATTGTTTGACTTTGACTGTTTGACATTATCTGCTGTTGTAGGACGAGAATCCTATCGTTGGAAAGCTCCGTCTCTCCTGCACAATCTCATCGGATCCAAATATGGTCATTTCCTTTGTATCAGCAACCAATCGTGAAAGCACAAAGGGGTCTTAAACCAAGAAACGAAATCTCATTGGCTGGTGTCAATTTCTGACAACGTGATTCGTTCAGATGCGTCACGTGGGGTGCTAAAACACTTCCTGTTTAGCTTTCCGCTAGAAATTGAAATCTCAAAATCGCAAAAGAACGGCGAAAAAAACGTTCACAGAGAAGACGACAACAATTGTCTCTTGCACGAAGCAAGGTTATACAAAAAACAAATGACCCCGAACATGAAACACCTTCACGGAGTGCGTCGAAGCGCGAGCTGTCATCCAGAGAACAGGAGGGTTTAGCTAGCGCCTCACTGCAATCTTTAAAGGTCGTTTTCTCAAAATGAGTTTTTTCTCCTACTCTGAGTTCGAAATTTCAACTTCAGAAGCACGTAGAGACACCAAACCTTCCAGTTATATTCCCATCAATATTATGAAGGCTTTTACAGAAGGGTTTGTTCATATATAATTCATAGCCTGAATTATACAACATTGTATACCTAAAAACATGGCGAAAATGGATATTTTAGGGCTGTTGACAGTATTTTCTGATTTATTGAGTGATAAAAAGAGATATCCAATATCCCTTCTGTAAAAGCCTTAGATACTAATATGACTACAAAATGAAACAAGAATTTGGAACCTGGCTTTATCCAAAGTTCAGATTTCGATTCCTGAAATGTGTTAAAATATGTGCATATTTAATGAGATAATGGCTAATTTGCATATTTAAACATGCTATTTCAGAAAACTTGTAATACAAAAGACCAATTGCCTTATTGTAAGACATTAACTGGAGATAAGATAAAGATGGCCCTTCTGAAACAGGAACTCCACCTTGTAGAAAACATCGTCTCCCCCAACATCCACTCCTTTGGAGAAAAAACGCCCAAAGATGACCCTACAGCTACCTAGTCCACCAGAGTATGTGATCTACACGGACAGTGAGTTGGAACAAGCTCGTAGACATTACTTTGAGATGGCTCGCACAGGCAGAGAGGGGGAATGTATAATGTCCAAGGAGTTGAGTTGCAGGCTAGTGAGGAACACACTCACCAGCATGATTGCCATCCTGAGAGCAAGTCCACAAGGAGAAGAGCTTCAGTACCCTTCCAACCCTGAACTCACAGCCATGGCTAAGAAAGTAGTGGAGTATTATCCCATGTTACAAGACAAAGATGAAGCTGTGAAACATGTAAGTCATTCAAATGTGTGGCTGTTTATTTCTTGCACTTTGTTGATTGCGAAGTACTTAATAATTATTTGAATTCACCGTCATCTCTTAACATTTTGAAAAAAAAGTCAAGGCTTCATCAACATGATTAAGTAATTCTTATAAAGTTATTCTTTGTTATTTGCCACAGACAACCATTCACAATAAACTTAAAAAGAGGCTTCTAAACGTAAAGTCTCCGCAAAAGAGGCAAGGGCCTGCACAAGAGAGGGGCTGTCCAAAGAAGAGGCGTTGCCTTGACTTGTCAGCAAGTGACTCAGGAAAAGATTATGATGCTGACTCAAGTGACGCAGGTGGATCAACAATTATTTTGGATCAGACTCTTACCAGTTCTGATGAAAATGAAAGTACATGTAAGTAGAATTGCAACTTAATTTCCATTTATATGGTTCTCTACTCGAAAGGCATATCCACACATTGCTGAATGCATAACATCATGTGCAACATAAAAGTTGTTTGTAATGGACAGGGATATTATGGTCATTTTCTGTCATTCATTTTGTAGAGAACATTTTAACCTTTAAGGCAGCTATATATAGTTATGTGAGCATGTCGTTGTCGTTTTCTGATTTATTGTTTGACAATTGTGGTAAGGCACAAAATGCATTTTTGAAAGGACAAATAAATATCTAAAATATCTTCATTAGCTTCCACAGTAGCCCGCTCGGGCCGCCGGCTGCCCAATTACACCGCGGACCAGCGATCCAGTATGGTCATCCGTTCTCCCAACTCACACCAGGGAGCCAAAAAGCAGCTGGTAAAGGCCCTCCACGGTACACTTTACCCAGCAGAGGACCAAGAGCCAGGGGAGGAAGAAGAGGGTAAGTCCTGAGTCTTCCAAACTTTTCTACTTGTGTTTTGTTTGAATATTTTTACAGACATCACCCAGCCATAAGAGGGCTGCTTCTAAAGGGAGACCATTTTTGACAGTCTTATGTGCACATAATCATTTTTCATTTTAGTGGACAAGGATAGTCTGCAAGCACAGGCCAGGCATTTTAAGACTCTGCATGAGATGTACAAGACTAAAAAACAAAACAAAGATGCTGTCTCTCAACTCCTTGATCTCGAGTTTGAAGCAAGAAGACTGTTCATTGACAGTGATGTCCTGAAAGTGGAGGACAGGCACACAAAGGTCCTGGATGCCTATCCATGCTTCAAGGATCTTCAGAATGTTAGTAAACGACTTCCCATTTTTACTTTTCAACAAAAGTTCCAGATTGTAATACTTATTCACTCTGTAGGTGATGTCTGAGCTGCGTCGCATCCTCGATAAAGACAACCACAAATACATAGCAGAAGTAAAGAAGAGATGGGACGACTTTGTTGCTAAAGTGCAGTTTTACGGAGTTTTGAAGAAAGCGATGAAACCACCTATGGCCCTGGATGGTGGTCAGTCACCTCTTAGTGTCGACAGTGTGTTGGTGAAGATATGACTGAATAGGAGTGTGTCATTGATGCAAGGCTGACCAACTAAATCTAAAATGATAATGCTCTGGGGGCATTTTCACACTATTTTGTTATCTTACCATAAGTAGGATCCCTCTATCACACTTTAAGTTCCTAGCTAAAAGTTGTATTTTAAAACCTATTCACAAACTTGCTGAGATCAACTTTTCACTAAGGAATTAGGAGAAATCCAACTGGGTTGGCCCAGATGACATCGCAATTCCTGAAACAGTTATTGGTGGAATGACGGACGGACTTCAAATTTGTGCGTCATTAATGGCGTCTGATGCAACCTCTGCAGCAGTAGCTTAATAAGTCACAACACCAACCAACTAAACAACAGACATCGGCTACCTCCAGGGAGCATGTCACCTGATGCACCCTAAAATTAACCTCACAGTGCATGTCTCCTAAACTTGGAATAACTTTGACCTTAAGTCAGTTATATATTTATATGACTTTATATGCATTATCCTTTGTTTCATGTGTCTAAACTGTAGTTATGTTAATACAGATTGTGTGAGCCAGTGTCTGTCTTTCCATCCACCTGTTTGCTTTCTCTTCTCTCTTCTCATAGTGGAATTCTCGATTGCCTTGTTCAAGGCACTCCCTACACTCTTTCCTTCACCAGCTGCACCGCCTAAGAAATTGGGACATGCCAGTGAGGCATTGATACATGTTCTTCAGGTGAGCTATTGTGTCACATTCAAATCTTGATGTTTTTTTTACTTGTGTCTATAAAGCCATTTACTTCCATGCTTTATCCTTTTTGTAAGTCTATAATGGGGTCGCTTTTCACAATTAGGACAACATTTAACAAGATATGTTGATGTTTTTTAAGCTGCCTTGTCATGAAAGGACATTCTCTCAGCGGCAATTGATAGTAAAGTTGAAATAATTTTATTTTAAGCGTAAGCACTGTGGCAATTTGGAGCTTGTTGGCACCGTTCCCTCCATTGGAAGAAATCGGCACATCAGTGCAGAGCTGTTTTACTGCTGGTCATGTAAGCCAGCTTTCAGCAGGAGGTTAAGCAATTTGTTTTCATTATTTTATTGGAAGACATGTTTTTGTATTTTCATTAGTACATAAAATGGTGCTGTCTTTGGATTCACATACTACATGCAAAGCATTATAACTTCAATCATAGATGCAATATATACATAATGGTAGTAGAGGGTCTGCTTTAGTAGTTCTATGTTATGGATGTTTATCAGAGTTTTGCTATCTCCTTTAGCTTACAGAAGATCCCACCGTCTACCTCCAGAAGAGATCTCTGTCCAGCCCCATCTTACTTGTTGATGACTCCAACTGCCTTGTCGCCATAGGAACCACTCCCATCACTACATTTGCCAAGCAAGACCTGCATGAGGGTTTGCTATATCTAATGGCCTATTACTACACAATACATCTCACTTATCCGAAGTGTGTTGCAACCATCCTTTCTGTTATTCAAACAGAAATATTGAAGGACACTATCCATGACCGAGACGCCACAGCCTCATACAAAAAAGCCATGGCTGAGTGGAAAGCTTTTATTGGGGAGTAGATCTTGGTGGTAGTTAGGTTCCCAACCTGTTTCTACAATGCTCACCCGCAATGTCTGTCGAGGTTGGGAGAGAATAACATCCCAGAAAACAACTCATGTACAAAAACAAAGTTGCAATATTCAGCCCATCATTTCCTTCCAGCCCTCTTTTCCTCAAACTGCAGGTAGCTGCACCTTCAAAGTAAGTGTCACTTACCATAGCCACCTCTCTGTGGGCATTGCCCACATTCAGCCAGCAGGATGCCCACCTTTTGTTTTTAAGGTGCAACTAGCAATACAAATGTGATCATTGCACTTTACAAATGATCAGCTGAAAATTGCAACTTTGCTCTTTGTAATGTAATTAAAAAGCCAGAGTCATTTTTAGGTCTATATATTGAGTTGTGCCCATTTGCTGGGCACAACTCATGCTCACTTAGACATATACAATGTGGGTGAGCTAGGTGGTAGTTGGGCTAGTTATTGTTAACAATTGATACTGGTACCAGTATCTGTTTTTGCATTGATACTTTGGACACAAGAGACATGACTTTCTATCATTCAGTGTTTGAGAATTTTTGTTCAACAATAAGAGAAAACAGTAATATTGAAGCTCTTAAGTTATAATTCTTCATTTTTGGTTATCTAACAAAAAGTAATGTTGAGTGGTTTTCAATGTTATAATTTAAGTTTAAAATTATTGTCATGATTAATTCATACGTTTTGTAAAATGCATGCTAGCTTCTTGTTTTGAGATCTGTCTACTTGAATTCAGAAATAAACAAATGGTAAAAGAAAATTTGACAACTTGTTTTGAGTATATTTGGCTTATACCTGTGCATGGAATAAGTGTTTTTCTGCTTACTTCAGGACATTTGCCACTTTTCTAGCATCCATATATTTCTTATTTCCAGAATTCTTATTCATATTTTAAGAATTCTTATTTCACGCATTCCTATTTCAAGAATTGTTATTCTTATTTTAAGAATTCTTATTTCAAGAATTATTCTTATTTCACGCATTCTTATTTCAAGAATTATTATTCTTATTTTAAGAATTCTTAATAAGTCTAATTATCTCACTGCACTGGCAGATTATTACACTTGTTTCAAGTCTGTATAAACTCAAATCACATATTTTTTTTCTTGTTATAAGATGGATGATTTTTGCAGTGTAGTGAGTGAGTGAGTGACTAGTGAGTGAGTGAGTGACTAGTGAGTGAGTGAGTGACTAGTGAGTGAGTGAGTGAGTGACTAGTGAGTGAGTGAGTGAGTGACGAGTGAGTGAGTGAGTGACTAGTGAGTGAGTGAGTGACTAGTGAGTGAGTGAGTGACTAGTGAGTGAGTGAGTGACGAGTGAGTGAGTGAGTGAGTGACTAGTGAGTGAGTGAGTGAGTGACTAGTGAGTGAGTGAGTGAGTGAGTGACTAGTGAGTGAGTGAGTGAGTGACTAGTGAGTGAGTGAGTGACGAGTGAGTGAGTGAGTGACTAGTGAGTGAGTGAGTGAGTGAGTGACTAGTGAGTGAGTGAGTGAGTGAGTGAGTGAGTGACTAGTGAGTGAGTGACTAGTGAGTGAGTGAGTGAGTGACACGAGTGAGTGAGTGACGAGTGAGTGAGTGACTAGTGAGTGAGTGACTAGTGAGTGAGTGAGTGAGTGACACGAGTGAGTGAGTGACGAGTGAGTGAGTGACTAGTGAGTGAGTGAGTGAGTGAGTGAGTGACTAGTGAGTGAGTGAGTGAGTGAGTGAGTGACTAGTGAGTGAGTGACTAGTGAGTGAGTGAGTGAGTGACACGAGTGAGTGAGTGACGAGTGAGTGAGTGACTAGTGAGTGAGTGACTAGTGAGTGAGTGAGTGAGTGACACGAGTGAGTGAGTGACGAGTGAGTGAGTGACTAGTGAGTGAGTGAGTGAGTGAGTGAGTGACTAGTGAGTGAGTGAGTTTGAGTTGCTTGAACAACTAAAGTGAAACTTGATGTATTTTACTGCAGGCTCTGGTTATTAAATGTTTCTTAGTGAGCTGCAGTGGCTCAAAGAAAAGGCCTGCTTTGTTTGGTAGCACTATAGGTACACACTGGTTCTCTTGTTCCAGTCTGTTACTGTCACTTTGTTTTTGACAATACTGCTATCCTACTAACATGCTGTACACATCAGATTTATTATTTAATAAAGAATTGTATTGAATTTTTTTTTTTTACATTTTGTTCTTCTTTATTTTTCAATATGGCGATAAATACCGTACCGCGGACGTGTTATCGCGATATTATCGTACTGTGAGTTATTGGTATCGTTACATCCCTAGCCTTTACTGTTACATGTTTACATGCTTTAATGTTTAGAAATGGGGGGGGGTGAGAGAAAGTCCCTCTGCAGACCATTGACATGCACCAACACCTATCACACTACAGGAAAGAGGAAACCCCAAAAAGCACAATAGGGACTCTCCAACCAACACATTCGATAAAACTAGGGCTTTCAACGTTAATGTGTCAACTTAATACTTTTACTGACTAATCACAAGTACTTTAGTTACAAACTTCATAACATGTTATAATCGATTGACAAACCAGTGCTCTCTTCTCCTGTAGGACAAAGGTGGTGCGAGTAGCGCTCCTCTAACACGGTGCACTGCATGGACATCCCAACGGACACCATTGATTTGCTCCAACTGGGCTAAAAGCTTTTCTGGATCAATGTCCCTAAATGATGAAATTGATTTAAATAATATATTGGCTTCATTAGTCAAGACACATTCCGATTATTATTATTGATTGCAAAAGGTGGCAGGGCAAGAGAGTGATCGATACTGACACAACTGAATATAAATTAGATAAATGTGCACAATGAAAACTGATCCTTCAGAAGAATGTGGACAGCTTGTACGGATGTTATCTTCCGGCCCTGAACAATGTGCTGATCGAGATGTTTAACTGCATTTGATGTTGAAGTAATCCAAACGTGACTTTAAGTAAGGTACTTGGATGAGGTCATTGATAGGTTTCTTTGACAGGTAACTAGTAATTGTAACGGAATACGTTTTTAAACTAATCCTCCCGACCCTGTGTCTGGAGTCTATTTCGAACATAGCATGACGTACATTTCAGTTGGGTTTGGTACCATATATGCAAATAATACAAGCTCGAAGAGAAATGAAAATGTAGGTGAAGAATTCTAGAACATATACGCATTGCTTCCTTGGTTTCTCCCTTCCTTGGTTTGTCTTCCAGATCCCTGATTTCATTCAGCAAGTGTGTCCTTCCTGTTACCACCCTGGGTCGTTAGGTCATTCGTGTGCACATGTTCCCCTCCTCCTGTGTGTGTGTGTGTGTGTGTGTGTGTGTGTGTGTGTGTGATCAAGCAGGTGGTGCCCGTTAGCTACCTCCTGCATGCTGATTGGTCCACGTGGGGAAACGGGAGCATACTAAGCTGCAGCCGTGCAGTTCCTCGGCCGCTCTCACTGACTCAACTTCTCCTGCTCCCAACGCGGCGCTTACTTTGAGATTGTGTTCGCACGTTGGTGTCGTTCTGTCCTTCTCCTCGGGCTGCGGGCCAGTTTCACGTTACCTGTCTTTGCAGGACAGATTCATGTTGTCAGGAGCTAGACCTGGGCGTAACATTCCTCAATCAACAAAACTTCCTTCAACTTCAATTCTACCCAATCCTCTCTCCCGCCTCCAGAGCACTTTCTGTTGTTGGGAGTTTGAAAGGAGCAGCAGAGAGGCAGCAAAGCGCATCCGAAATAACAATGAGGGGTACTTGTAAGCATGCACAACCAGCTCAAGGGGTCTGAACACGATGTTCAGAGAAAATATGCCAACCAGGACAACACATGTCCGTCTCCACGAGTCGCTGTGTGTCAGAAGTCTATCATTGGTTAAAAGAAACAAGGGCCTCATTATTCATTTGGAACAAGTTGATTTGCATTGGAAGAGAGCTACATGATCACAGAGTGGTGTACTCCTGAGGCTCCAGGCTGGAATACAAGGCTTTGTGAGAAGGATATGTTTCGCTGTGAAAGTTTTAAGGGTTTAAATCCATTATTTCCTTTGTCTCTCACTGCCTCTCGGAATCATCAAAAACTTCTTGTTGTTGTTGCTTTGGAGGGAAGTAGCTGGGGCACATGTCTCTTGTTCCTACCTGCACACTAATGCCGAGTTCCTCTTCACCTTGCTTTATATCAAAGTGATAACATCTATTTTGCTTGCTCCTACAGGGATTTTGTATTGAGGTGTGAAATATAGTTTGTGTGTCCTCGGAGGGCTTTGCAATGACGCTGCTCTCCTTCCCTACCTTTCTATGTGTCCTCATGTCTCCTCTCCTCCTCCTTCCCTGCTCTTACATTCCATCGGACTCAGTTAAGTATGCTGGGGAGAAGCCTTCTGTGCATTGCCTCTTCTCTGTAAATATGTTGGCCTTTTAGCTGAGAGCAACAGACCCCGGGGTGAGGAGGAGGAAGACAGGTTCTTCAGCAGTGGCTTGGGGACAGAAGGAATGGAGTAAACAAAGGAAGTGGAAGGAAAGTTCCTCAGAGTTACGGAAATAAGGGGAAAGAGTGACTAACTTTTCACTTCCACTGTGTAAGGCTGCAGGAGTCGTGATTAATGTTGGTACTCCGTGTACTCAGCACAGATCTGGTTCTTGGGAGTTTTTGAGATATCTCACGAATCTCATTGTGGCACAAGAGGGTCACCAATGTCAGTAGGACTCATCTCCTGGGGACCATATATGTATGTAGAAAATGTCAGGGCAATCCATCCAATAATTACATTTCAGTCTGTAACAAAGTTGTGGACAGACGGACCGACGTTGTCCTCTCGCTACCCCACATGGCTAGAAGTTATCAAAGCAACAAACCAAACAATGCATTGTAAATGTTGCTCCAGCATTATTGTACATTTAATTGGGCTCTTTGGGACCACCATGCCCCCTGTCAGAAAGAGGAGAATATTTAAACAAATGCAATGTATTCTACCTTATACAAACTCAAAGTGTCCTTTTCTTTAATAAGTCCAGAATAAAACTAACCCTAACTCTCTAGTGTGGACAAGTGTTGTCTTCAACCTGCTCGTTCTTTGGGATCTGAATGTTCCTCGTGAAGACACAACCCCTCGTGAAGACACAACCCCTCGTGAAGACACAAACCCTCGTGAAGACACAACCCCTCGTGAAGACACAAACCCTCGTGAAGACACAACCCCTCGTGAAGACACAAACCCTCGTGAAGACACAACCCCTCGTGAAGACACAACCCCTCGTGAAGACACAAACCCTCGTGAAGACACAACCCCTCGTGAAGACACAACCCCTCGTGAAGACACAAACCCTCGTGAAGACACAAACCCTCGTGAAGACAAATAATTGAGGTTCATCATTTTGAGATGAGTCAAGCTTCATGTTTTCAATAATTAAGGACATATAACCACGTTAAAGTGATGTTCATAAACAGTGCTAACATGTTGCCCAATGTTAAGACTCTTTTTGCTGTTTCAGAGCCGAAAAGCCTTTGACTCAACATTTACCCCAACTAGGAAGGACATATTACAAGTGGTTTTGACTGGTGCATGTGCACTGCAAGTTGGGTGGGTCAGGACCAAAATAACTCATTCTCTGACCCAAGCGGCCAAAATGTTTTTTCTCTGGAGCCCAGGACCAAGTCGAGGGACTTTATCTCCACGCTGGTCTGGGAACCCCCAGTTAGAGCTTGTGGGAATGGGAAGCTCTGCTAAAAATGCTTCCTACGAGACCCGACTCCGGATGAGCAGTTGACGAGGGATAGATGAAACTTTGATTTCCTCATGTAGGATTTGGCTTATTTGAAGCTAAAGCAGGAGCAATGGTTTGGCATTTAAAAGCTTATGATCTTGCAGGATTCCAGCTATTAAAAGTCTGCATTTTCACAATTGATTTAACTTCTTGTAAGTTGGTTTGGATAAAAGCTCCGGCTAAATTAAATGTAATGGTCAAAAGAATAGTTCTGAAAAATACGTTTAAAAAAAAAAGTTTTATTCTTTATTAAGAGTGTCCCCTGAAATAGTTTTCCATGGTGGGACTTCTTTTTTAACAATGGCACTTAGCAGGTGTTGAAAAGACATACACAAAGTCAGTACTTGCATAACCAGGTAGGCTCACAGGAGTGGCGAGCCGTCAGGGCCCTCTAGGTTATATTTCTTTAGTTATATTTTTCATTAGTTTTACCAAAATAACTTGATTTAATTGTATTTAAAATAAGATTTCCAAAGAAATAAATCCTTCAAATCTGCCTGGTTAAATGCCGTCTCTGCGAGGTGAAGGCAGGAGCTGATTGGACGTCCAGCTGTGAACTCACAGAGGGTCGCTATAGTAACTGAACGAGAGAGTAATGTCAAATGACAGTACAATTGACCAATCATATCTTCCCTCTAAATGGGTGGGTGTTATTATCGTGGACTTTATGACAAGTTCCGCCCGCTGTGAAGTTTATGCATGTGTAATAACAACGGGTCAAGATTTCCATAGCAACAACAACTTCCTGTCAACAGCGTAAACTCTCCTTCAAAATAAAAGCATGTCCATACAAAATAGGAAGCCAAGCCAAATTACACTTAAGACATACAACTGCAAAAAAGGAACAAACACAATGCAATATCCTTTCCAATGTCATTGATGCGTGTTGCACCCCGGCCCGTTGTTTTGATATTCCGCCGAAGTATACGTTGGGACGTAATAACTCGAGGGAAAGGGGGGGGTCAGAGGGCCTAGGTATACAAGTCACGGCTCGCCACTGGCTTACAGTAGGTCACCATCACGTCTCAAAAGATTAAACCTAAAAGGCTATTTCCACAAATATGTAAAACAGCCTTCTGCCCTTACCCTAAAAGTGAACATTTGAGAACAAATGCTGCATATTGGAAAACTCTTCTAACTATTATGTAGGTAGTGTATCAAGAAATGTGCTCATATTTCACTTTTCATTGACATCTCTGGTCAATCAAGCGAGAGAGAGAGAACGAAAGAATGAGGGCTTTTCAATGTCTCTCCCACTTCCCCCTTTACTGTGAAGACATTGAAGGAAATTGGAAATGACTTTCTACAGTCAAACCAGCATGTCGTCGGACCGGCTCTCCATTGGTATCAAAGAGCAGCGGATCAAGAACCATGAAAAATACATTTGAAGAAAGCATCCCACTGCTGTCAGTACCAAAGGACTTCAAAGCCAACATTTCCTCAGTGATGCTGCAATTCCACATTCATTTGCAATATGACTTGTAAAACATTTGAAATGTTGCAGGCGTTTGGGCAAAATCACAGCGAAAGAACTTGTAACGTCAGACCCTCTGTCATCAGACCCTCTGTCCTCAGATCCTCTGTCCTTAGACCCTCTGTCCTCAGACCCTCTATCCTCAGACCCTCTGTCCTTAGACCATCTGTCCTCAGACCCTCTGTCCTTAGACCCTCTGTCCTCAGACCCTCTGTCCTTAGACCCTCTGTCCTTAGACCCTCTATCCTTAGACCCAGTGTGCGAAATACCTGTCAATAATCGGGGGGGTCCCCATCTCCCGTTTATTGCGCAATATACCGGTCGAAGATTTCTCAATATGCAGTAGGCCTATGCAATATTTCATGGATGCAATCCAAGACAATCAGTAGTAGCAGCGTTTCTCAACCGGGCGCTGTCAAATAATTATATATTCTAACGTTCATATGAATGAATACGCGACCATTAAAGAGCCATCTGTTTTCGATTCTATGCGAGGAAATGGGAGCAGAGCTGGTCTCAGACACACACACACACGCACACACACACACACACACACACACATACACACACACACACACACAGCCTGCGTGATCTGCGTGTAGGGAGGGGCGGGCCTGCACGCACACACACACACACACAGTCTGCGTGATCTGCGTGTAGGGAGGGGCGGGCCTGCACACACCTTCACACCCACACACAGTCTGCGTGGTCTGCGTGTAGGGAGGTGCGGCCCTGCAAACACCCACAAACACACACACACGCACACACACACACACACTAACTTGAACGCCAAGGCTAATTATGCTATTCTTAACCCCGGAATCCACACAGGACATACGCACACGCTCATCTTATGCACAGCAAAGATCGAAAAAATAGTCTTTTACCTTAAGTGAGAATAGACCAAAGATGCCTTGGCTCGACTTCTTCTCGTTGCCGTCCTGGTTTCCAAGAAGAAGAGAGACGATGTCCTGCTTTAATCCAGCTTTTCACGAACGGCACTGGGTCGAATTTGTCCAAAGGGGGTCCGTTTAGGTCCACAAACAGAAGCGAAGACAGGCTCTCCTCGCGCAACCTGTTGCGGCTCTGGTTGTCGGTGTTATTCACGGCGGAAAAGCCTCTTTCGCACTCAGCAGACGTGGGGAGGTAAGTGCGACTTGCTATGCATAGGCGTTCCAGTGTTTTGCCCGGTGGAGTGCCCTGCAATTTCCAGTCTCTAAACTGCTCCACGGCCTCCCCGGCTGGTTCTCCGAGCGATTTAGCAAGACGGTGCACTTCTTGTTCGCCAAACAAAGTCAAGTCTTCCTGCTCTCCAGGCCAAAAGCGCTTATCAAGAGCTTTGAGCGTCTGGACCAAGCTTGACTCCGGTAAGCGCTTGGTTAGAGTAGCAACCACCGATTCATAAAAACGAGGCTTGTTTATTTTCCCCCTGCCTTCTGTCAGCTCTACGTCCTTAAAAAAGCCCGATGAGACGCCCTGTTCAGCCTTCTTCGTTGATCTCCCCCCGGTCGTCTTCATGGCGGTCAACACATGTATGGTTTGTTTGATGTGGACACTTGAGTCCACAAGTGTCATTTCTCTTCTCTGCAGCTTGAGAGACAGGCTCTGGAGTTCACGCAGGATGTCTTTCATGACAGCCAAATCTTCCAGGAATCCTGAGTTGGTTAGGTGCTTGAAAAGTCCCTTATATTTTTGCCTCTCAAGATCATTACGTGATGCGTTCTCACTGGATGTTTTAAAATGGAGTGCTAGTGCGGGGAAATCTTTCCATACAGCTTTTACTGTTTTAAAGCTGCTGGCAACCCATCTGATGGTGAAAATTTGACCTATTTTCAGTATTTCCATGTTGAGCTCGGCCACTGCTTCTTTCAGCAATCTGGAATTCCTGGTTGACTGATTGTAGAGTGAGTATAAATGTGAAATAAATATCTCAAACTGATTAGTGCCACCCACTTCTTTAAGAGCATCTTTGACTGACAGTTCCAGTCTGTGCGCCAGGCAGTGTACAGACTGCACGTTCGGAAACTTGTTTTTGAGCCTGACGACAAGCCCACTGGCTTTTCCCGTGAGCACTGCAGCCCCATCGGTGGCTATGCTTATTAGGTGCATCTTCAAAAAGTCATCATCCATTCCAGCTTTACATAAACTCGCCATCATTGAGTTATAAATTGATTCAGCATCGACCCCATCTGTAAGTTCCACTATATCCAGGAACACATTATCTACATCGCCCTTACCACTGACATCACATCTTACGTAAATGATTAGATAGGGACGACCGTGAACGGTACCTTCATCAATTGTGATTGATACCTTTGAATCCATTTCTTTCACATTAGAGACGAACTTGCGGCGCATTTCCTTTGCAATGTGACTTATTATTTCTGCGCATGCATGGTCAGATTTGTGGATATTCCCAACTTCGGCTCCATTCAGCTCCTGCATTGTCATGAGGGGGTTGAGCTTTTTATAAGATAGCCTTTCCTTTGCTACGGTGTAAGCTGTTCTAAACGAGACTGTTGTTTTCTTGAGTAAATCGGACTGTACATCAATGAAACAGTTTGGGAGGGTTTCTTTGTCTTTCATCTGTACTATTTCCACTGACCTCGCGTGGGCCTGGCTGTCCCTGTGTTTGTAGATCTTCTTTCGTAGCTGTTTTGCATCAGGGCTAGTAACATCACCATTGATCCATTCTTCCGCGAGGTGTAAACCCGGTCCCTTTAGCAGCAACGTTTTTGCTTTCCTACACACTAAGCATCCTAACTTTCCAGCCTTAATGTCAAGCCAGGGGTTGCGGTCTTTCCATTCACGCACCTGCTTCGTTGTCCAACCAGCCGGCGGAAAGTCACTAGCAGTAGCAGCTATCTCCGCAACTGCTGCGTCTTCTGAGCGCTCTGCCTCAACTTCACCTCCTTCTGGGGAGTGACTGGGCGGGACAGGAGCCCCCGACTCGCTAACGGTTCTGGTAGCGAGTGCTGTGCTAGCTGCTGCATCATCAGCATCATCTCTGGGTGTCTCTTGGTCATCTCGTGGTGTCACTTTTTTGGATGTGAACCCAAAGTGCGCGAGTGAAACACTTTGGTTTAGCTTTCTCTTAGACATTGTAGTCCTCTCTAATGTAACGTCTTTCTCTCCTCTTTGCCGCGCATGGCTAATTTGCATAATTTGTGTCCGGCGTCACACAGCGTACCCGCGTCACGGCGGCTGGCTCTGCTTTTGACAGCCAAAATAGAAGATATTTGTGAATAAATGTTTTGAATTATGAATACTGGACATAGTAAGCTTAAAAACATTTTAGTGACCATTGCAAGTGACAAATACATATTATAATTTCAGACCCCCCCTAAATGTTGCTGTTGAGGCTTTCAGGGGGGCTCAGGTGTTAATCGGGGGGGTCGAGCTCCCCCGGACCCCCCCGTATTTCGCACACTGCTTAGACCCTCACATCGTACAAGGAAACACTTCCAGAGAAACCCCACAGTTTAAAGGGAACATGGAGAAACCTCAGGGAGAGCAACAGAGGAGGGATCCCTCTCCCAGGACGGACAGACGTGCAATAGATGCCGTGTGTAAATCCAAGAGATAATACATTTACAGCAGACAAATCTTTCCCGGCTGGGACTTTGGGGCCACAACCAAGCCTGCACAGCAGGGTGTTACTATTTGGCTTAATTTTCATTGGCTGAACGTCAGCCCACCTCCGGAACCCCAGCAGACTGTTCCCGGTAAGAACAATCCTCTTCCCAGATGATCACACAATCCCCCCCTGTTGGCTCAGTCACTTTAGAAATCAGCGCCTGCCCATTAAGGGCTTTGTAGGCGAGAAGAAGAATTTAAAATCAGCTTAACAATGAATATGAAGTGGTTCAAATGAAGAAACTCCCACATTCTGAACTATATGCATGATAACACACTAACAAATATGCAAACTGTTTGTCTTCAGTAATGGCTTTTTTCTTAACGCCCTAGGATTTTCCGACACTTACATTCCGGGGATCTTCTTAACACAAACAGTAATTCCCAAGCATCCTTTGTGTATTAAGGTGATAAATAGTTAGTCTGAATATCCACTTTGGAAATATTATGCTTTACTTTAAGATAAGCGTTTCAAAGTTTGAGCGTCCAAACTTCAGTCATTATTATATCTCCACACATTAGGGATACACCTGTCTCCCTAACCACCAGGCTGATCTGCTGCCTGATGCATTAAACATGGCCAGCAGGTCTGGACATTAATATAGCAGAGCCGCTAAAATACAGTTTGAGAACTCATTGTTGGAAATCCCCATTTTTGACTCTTTCCACGTGTGATCTATAAAGGTCTTGGAGTGTGGATGTGTGTAAGCATGTCTGGCCCACTAAAGGTTATATTTACCGTTTGTCTGGGTTTCGGGAGCGGCAGAGGGCAACTGGGGACAGCAGCGTGGACTGCTAGAATTCTGATGATGATTGTGGAGGACCAGACACGCACAACAAAGAAGGTGTTTATTGGAGAATCAATCAAATGTCAAGGCTGCTGCCGTCACGCTGTGCATGCAGAGTGCAAGAGGCTAGGATAGAGAGGGAATGATTGGGAATGAATAGGAAATGAAGCTGGATCGATATGAGTGTGTGTTGGATAGGAATGGAGCTGCGGGCAGTAGAGTTGGTCCTCCAGCAAACCCGTGATACAGGGCAAACATGTGCTGGTGAATAGCGACAACCGCACCACAGTGGCGTACATCAAGGGCGGAGTCCACCGCCTTGTTGACCACAGCAGAGAACCTGTGGTTATGGGCCTCAGCGATTGTGTTGTCTCTGAGAGCCCTCCACATCCCGGGACTGGAGAACGAGTGGGTGCTTCACCCGGAGGTGGTGAAGCAGATCTGGGCCCGGTTTGGGAGAGCGGAGGTGGACCTGTTCGCCCACCGGCGAAACAGCCACTGTACTCTGTGGTTTTCCATGGCTCGGCGGGACAATCCGCCCTTGGGGTTGAACGCGTTTGCACACGAGCCATGGCCAAGAAAGCTGCTCCACGCCTTTCCACCGCGGCGCCTCATTCTCCTTCTCCTGGGGAGGGTGGCACGAGAACATCTGTCAGTCATCCTGGTGGCCCCAGACCGCCGCGTGGCGCCGTGGTTCGCGTAGGTTACACAGATGAGGGTGGGCCAAAGTACACGCTAAGTGTTGGGACATCTCTAAGCAACAGCACAGGCAGTATGAGAAGAATATGTCACAGTAGAGGCACACAATTCAAATATGAAGCTTAAAGAGCCTGTGACAGCATCTCAACAACTGTTGTGCAATGAAATATTCTGCTACTAGTCATCTCGAACCGTCAGTTTAAAAAAGAAGTTGCGATACCGTTCCGATAAATATCAATAATTTCGATCATCGCGGGAAATTCCTTCGACTCATTTTGAGGTTCTGGGGGAAGCCGGAAGTGACGTCAATGCGGGAACGCTTCACTGTGCGGCGAGAGAGCCAAACACGGACAAAGTGTGTTGTCATGTGTAGAAATGGTGAATTACTGAGTTTAGGCACGTTAATAACGTTGTAATGAAGTTGACTACAGTATATTCATATTTGTCAGTGCTTTCATGTCAGCGAACATGAACATAAATGATCGTGGTGCAGATGATGATTAAATTAGGATTACAAATCGGTAGTGAGAGCTGCTGAATTTCCTCCCGTCGGATGTGATATAAAAACAAATCGATTATTTTTGTAGTTGTAAACTCAAGTGGATGAAACTACATTTATTAGTGCTTTCATGTCAATTCGGCGAACATATGATACATTACATGATCGTGAGGATGATGATGAAAAATAGTTTGTTTGACCGGTCTGCATTTCCTGATGAGAAAACAAACCGATGGTTTGTGTAGTTGAACACCAACGTGGATTAAACGTGGTTTTTTACCACAATGTTGGAAAATTAATGGATAAAATGCACGGATTATTATTATTATTATTATTCCCACTCCGATCGGGACTCTCGGTCCACCGTTTCCCCGCAGCGAGGCTCCCCCCGTTGACAGTTTACGTGGGCTGGGTGCAGTGGCGGACTGGCCATCGGGACGAATCCCGATGGGCCGGTACCGAAGTGGGCCGGTCGGATAAGTCACTATCACATCCCCCATAGGCGGCGTGTGAGGCTCAGGTTTGGGAAGGCTTAATAACTTGTTTTACCTGACGCTGCCCGCCTCCGGCGTCTATAGAAAAGAGATCAACTCAGTGTGCGGAGTTTAAATCTCTCAAGTCATATTACAGGATTAGGAAATACAGTTTAAACTGCCGTATGCAGAGAAGACGTCGACGTGTCGCATTTATCATTCATATTATCCCATCAATCAGATCATCGATCATATAATATCATAATATATCATAAATGTCCTTATCTGAATCAGCTGAGCCGTATCTGGCCGTGCAACACTCAGTGTCACATACTGTATGCAGAAGTATTATTTTAAGCAACACATTGTTGACGAAACACTTGAGTGAAATATAATTAAAGTCAGATCCACTCGTGTTTTAGACGTGAACGCGCTCTCAGCTGGAGAGAGAAACCCTGGCTTGATTTACCGAGTTGATAACCAGCGTCGTAGGACCACTGGCTACATGACCGTATGATCGCCCATATTGACGCACCTAATTCCTAAACTTCTAACAGAACATAAACCGATCCTTCAGCCTCATATGAGCTCTCAGACACGTTCAAAATTAAACTGTGATCGCTGTCTGAGCTTGCTGCTGTGTGCGCCATCGTGTTTACATGCAGATGCTGGGATCCTGAACGGTGCAGCTGGAGCGCTGTGCCCGCAATGACGTCACGCGTAATTTGGCGGGACTTGAAGAATCCCCGAGAAGATCCAGAAAATGGTCAACATTGAAGGGCAGATTAATTAATCAAAGTACAAATATCCAAAATCAGTTCAGTAACAGTTTTCAAGGGGACAATATTTACTCAAATTGATGGGTTTGGATGATGGGGGAAACTCGTGTCACAGGCACTTTAAGTTGAGCATAATGTCCTCTTTAAACACAAATACCCTTTTTACCTTATGCACAACAGCTAGCTTACACAACATTGATTAACTTGAAATATGTAACTTGACTTAGGTACATAACTTAATATAGTTATGTTAATCCAAACCATGATCTTTTCTTTAACCTGATCACGTAGTGTGGTTTCAATTCCCATTTTTACTAGTTGCAAGTAAGAGCAGTTTACCCATCTGGAGCATTATTACCAGTGACGTGCGGTGAGGTTCGTGGCTGGTGAGGCACCGACTCTTTCGATACTCTTTCGAATATTTACAAATATTATATTTTGAAAATATTCGGTTATTTTCAAAAGCTTTTTTAGTCTGATGCTTCAATTCATTTTAAACGGACCGTTCAACAAAAGGATAGGCCTACCCACAATTTAAATATTGGATTGTTCTTTCTTAGTAAGATCCCACTTTCATTACAGTGGGGGTCTTACCTTGACTTGAAGATGAAGTCCATGCTATCCTTCTGGACAACAATCTCTATCACTGTTTTGGAAAAGTCCTCCTTATCTTCCTCTAGTTTCAAAAGTCTAGTTTGTTGCGTCTACCGTCTCTGTAGAATAACAGTAGCAACAAGAACCTGTGGGCTCACTTGCGCCCCCTGCAGTGCGGCAGAGGTTATGACTGCCTCCCCTGGTGCTTTTGTCATTGCCGTTGTAGGATGAGACCAGCGAGCCTAAATATCATATATACGTGAAATAAGTTATTTAGAGACGATGGATGGCGAGGATAAATGTAATAAAGGGATCTACACACATTACATTGGTGACATACAGTGAGACGGTGCAGGCATGCGCTTAGGGCCCGCTTTCCAGCCGGTTTCTGTGGGGTGACGCATTCTGAGGTGAGGCAGAGCTCATCTGTGCCTCACCTCACCCCACAGTGACTGGCTGGAGAGCGCTCACAAAATAAGTGCCCGCGCTAAATGAGTGCCCGCGCTCCAGCCAGTTACTGTGGGCTTACGGGAGGCAGAGCTCGTTCCTGCCTCACTTCGCATCGCTACCCGTAGTTGGCAATCATACAGAAATCACATTTACAACACAGATCAGATTATTATGGTGGTGAGAATAACTGGTCACGATCATTTGATAACATTCAAACAGGTCTAACAGGTTTATTAAAGTTGATTTGATGAATTATTAACATCTGCTGCCTCCTCCATATGTGGTGTCAAAGCAGCAGCATCTTTATAAGGATGGCATTGCTCAAAGTGTAAGGCTTTCTTATTAACATGCCATTCTCACTTAATTTATTCCAAGATCTTTATATTGCCCCCATCCTGTCAAACTGCGATACAACAGTCTTTGCATAGCACACTCACACGTATCTATATTGGTAAGCTCTGAAGCACATTGCAGATCATATCTTCAGAATTCAATTTAGGATCTGAAATGAAACCCCTTTGCAGGCCTTAGTGGCTTTGGAAGTGAAGTGGGAGATGGTGTCTCTTGTACTTTCCCTCACTGATGTCGTTGCCTTATTAAGCTGTAATATGAACTTTATGGATGCTTTTTAAGAGGAGTGGGGGGGGGCCGTTGAAGCCTTATTAGCTTTCCCTTGAGATTACAGGTATGTCGAGCGTTGGCTGACGCTGTAGTCAAATCAAAAATCTGCCAAGGAGCCGGTGTAGAGAACATGGAGCCGTGCAGAGCGACAGTCAGAGCAGAGAGATGCAGAGGACTCTTCAGGGCAGGAAACAGCAGCTGTATTATGACCATCAACAAAAACCCGTATCGTGCCATTCAAAAGCCACGCAATAGAGTTTTGCACCAATTATGTATTTGTGTTTGGGATTTCTTCATCATTACATGTTAGACGCTTTTATCCAAAGCCACTCACATACTCAGTACTTTGGACGATCCCCACTGGAGCAGTTTGGGGTGAAGGGTCTCAGGGACACAACGACATGCAGACTGCAGCGGGGTTTGAACCTGCGCCCCCCTGATCCCAACACCAACGCGCTTTTTAAAACATCTTTTATTATTAGAAAGAAAGCTTTTATACATTACTGATCCCCCAAACAAAAGGACCCCAATGATTTCAAACCATCACATACATCATATCTAAATCCCATCACCATACCACAACATACCAACACTACTCACACATTTAAAACTTCAAAGCACTTTCAAATATGTACTTAACGCATTATAAACTATATATTTAGCCTGAACGATATTACACACTGCACACTTAGCCACCTTCACCACAACTATTATCAAACCATCTTAATCATAATTTAAAAACATTTTAGCCAAAACATAATTACACCACCATACTTAAGCATCATATGACTTACACGATATGTTATCTCTCAAAACCCAGTTAGTTTAACATCCATTGGTGTCTCGTGAGGTTCATGTGTTTTCTTCACTCTGCTCTCATGTCAAGAAGCATCAGATCAGTGCATGCACTGCCTCGTCCAATCAGTGAGCGATACACAGTAAGGGGGCGGGGCGAGTGTCTTAGGATTTCATCGGAGGATGGTCTGGTGGTTCCTCGATTATCGCTCCTCCATTATCGCTCCTCGATCCTCCGGCAGAAATAAGGCCATTGGGACGGTACTCAAGATGGCGCAGACAAATCGACTTCCGGTGAGACAGAGGAGCGAGGAAGTTAAAAATAAGAGAAGTGAGACGCAGCCTCTGTGTATTTGTGAATGAAGCCCCATCTCATGGTTAAATCCTGCAATTGAACAAATGGGGAAATCTGGCAACGCCCTCTCAGGAAATAGGGGGGGGGCTTTAAAATCCCAACCACTGGGATCCGCTGGGTTTCTGGTTGGAATCCGCTGGGTGGAACGCATTCTAGCGTGCTACATCTGTATGTGAGGTCCACCCCCAAATAAAGCAGGTTCACATGGATAGGATACTAGATACGTTTGCCAGGCATTTTACACGACACATTTTCATGGATTCGTTAACACCATAGTCCTAACTAAAATATTTGTAGAAAAGGCAGGAAAAGGGATTCAAATCGAGAACATTTTTCATTGCCCACAGACCCTCTGTTTTGTGTCCCCCCCCCACTTCTCAAACCAAAGTTACACCCTTGCTTACACTAATGATGATTTTATAGATTGGCCATTCTTTAAGGTTTCTTAATTAAATATGCCATGCTGCTGCTTCTACCCACAGCAGTACATTGCTTCACTCCCGTACTGTTACTCCTGCCTGTTTTCCTAACTGGGGGGGTGCACTTACTATAGATAAGTACCTCATAAAAAACACTTCAAAACATTTGGACCATCCCTTTAATATAAAGAGTGGTTTACATCCCATACCAGGAAGGTAACACTTTTTTCACCCACTCATCCACATAGAGATTATTTGGAGGTGTAGAGTTTATGACCAGTGACCAGTAAGATGGACACAATGCAATCTGGATGAGTGGACATCCTTTTTTTGCAGAAATTGGTCAGGGATGACTCAGGAATGTCATTTCATCAGTGTTTTGCAAGAGAAGACAGAAGTGGATGTGAATGAGAACCAGAGCAAAACAAATGAATATTACTAGAATATTTATATATGTAGCCGTTTTATAAATGCATAGTTTTATTATGCATCATTTGGATATCTTAAGTTTAAAAATGACAAGCAAATGCAGTATACAATAGCATAATTGTAGCTTTTCAAGTCAAACACTTGCCGTGTATAACAATTCAAGTGGACAATTTGATTGACAGATGGTTTCTCCAATCACCTGCTGCTTATTTTTAACGAACTGCCCTTTTTCCAAACAGGCTCTAATGATGGCTTCTGAAATTATTCTCTGTAAATAAACCATTTAGCTTCTACCTGCATTATCTCCTGTTAAGCCCCACGGACCCTTCGGCGGGTCCGAAACCACAACATCTGCAAGCAACAGCGTCTGAGGGCTTCTTAAGATTTAATAAACTATGAAGGTTTCATATCCATGTAACGGGAAGAAACTCAGCTAACTGATGATTTTTTTTATTTTTAGCAAAAGAAAACACAAGACTAACGCTGAGCCTCTGAATTAGCCCTGAGCGAAAAAATGCTAACACTGTTAGCACACCCTTATTACTTATAACTGCACATCCAACCCATCGATTAGCATCGTGAGAGTACACAGAATCGATAGGTATCTGTATCATCACTCCATGATCAGAACTTGCGGCATTAGAATAAAAAACAGACATCACAACACGTGGCATTAGGTAGCAACAATGGCAATATGTCTTATCTTCGTTATCGTCTGATCAAAAGTCGTCTTCAATGGCATTACAACGATAAAAACGCTGCTGAAAGTTAATCCAATGTGTCTGTGTCACTTTGAAATGATTTCTGATAATCCATCAGTTCTCAGATTTCAGAGCAATGGTAACGTTGGTGTGTATGTGAAAATCCCCCTTCGATTCTATTGGCTCTAACGGTTCAAAAGAGATGTCAATCATCAAAATCGACCAATGAGTTCCAGAGAAACGGCGAAAACGCCCATTTCCACCCAGATGACTTCAGAGGTGTTTTTTGTTGTCTCTAAAAAGGTCAAAGGTCACTTGTTTTGCATCAATCTTGATACAGGGTGCTTATTATTTAGGCAAACAACATTCTGCTGTGAGAAGTCTTCCTTTGTTTGCATTGATGTCAACTCTCATATTCCATCTTTCACTGACTCCTGAATAATAAGAAGCTAATTAGTTCCACAGCTCTTTAGAGGAGTTGCTCAGCAGCCAATAATAAGAAACTTCATGCTGGCCAAATCCCCGGTGGGGTGTAGGTTCAGGTTTTCAACCTGCAAACAAGCATGAAGCAGGGGTAGACATTAAGGGTAAAAAGCCACTGTCCCTCCGGGCCGGTGGACTTGTATTATCACTGGCCCCACCATTGTAATCTAACTACTAACTACAACATTTGAATCATCAGTTCTTCCTCATTTCCCTCATTTGTTCACATTTGGTTTATTAAAATAATGATATTTTGGTCACTGTTAAAAAATGTCTGCTATTATGAGTATTATTATTTGTATAATGCGCTTTCTGCCTTCCTGTCATCAGGAGTTAGACATGTGATGGCTATAGATTAGATCCTTCATTATCCTAAACTGCTGAGACATTTCGCCAATACCTTTATATTCAGGGGTGCACATAACTTGTTTGCCCTGGTTCTCAAAGGAGCACCTGGAGATGTTGCTTGGTGCGCATCCTTAAAATGAAATAAACCGGACCTTTTGAGGGGTCCTTGACTTTATGACTTTATATCATTTCGTGTTCACCAACACGATTTTCCCCTTTTTTTTTGTGTTGCACTGCACGATTTTAAAAACAATGTATTTCTACTGGTAATGACACTCATGGAAGCACGGCATTCGTTTGTGTCGGCTGCCCTTAAAGGCAATGTGAGCGTCATATTTGCAAAGGTTGCCTCTGAACCTTGACAAGTGCATGTTTCAGGCTTATCAATTCATGTAATGTAATCGATTAACAACAGGGGTCACAAACATAAGACCAGCTGTTAAATAAAGCTCTTCTGACCTTAGCTGTCGTGTGGGTATATATATTAATGCTGCCCATTATGGGCACAAGCAATGTTCACCCATTTATTAATGATATGTTTTAAATGTGCGTGTTTCCTATCCCCTAAACCTCCAGGTATGCACGTGTTTCCTATCCCCTAAACCTCCAGGTATGCACGTGTTTCCTATCCCCTAAACCTCCAGGGATGTACACAGTTTAATACTGGCAACTTCTTATTATGGGAAATACGAAAACGTCTTTTAAAACTACAACTCCCAGTAGAGACGTGCCATAGATAGAGAACATGTTGCGAAACAGAATAGCCAGCATGTGTAGTTCTGGGGACGGGGTGGGGGGGGACGCGGTGGACCCGTTCAAATCCAGATTTGGACAGTCTGCCGTGGTTCCATCCCATTTCAAGTGCTGTTCGAGGCTTGGCGTAACCCTCGGAGCACACTCTCCAATCACAGAGCTTGAGGACTATCACGGGGTTTGTCAAACAGAGCACATGGTGTCACATGGCTCTCTCTCTCTCAAAAAAAGTGGTGCAGTGACGTGTCACTGCACCACTAGAAGCCAACTCCATCGATCAAGCTGAAACTTTCTCTCCCTCTTCTTCTCCTCTCCCTGTCACTCTCCTTTAGCTCCTCCGGTGACTTTGTTTTGTTTTTTGGCCGGCTACCGCTGGTATTAAAAACATTTTGGCGAATGGTTAGGTTGCGTGATAGCCTGTAGTGAAGGAGCGCGCTCCCGCTCACGGGAGAACCTGAACTTGAACCTTGGAATCATTTATTCCAATTACCCATAATGGATGACCTCTTACGACACAGATGTTTGTGTGCCCTGTGGTTCCCCCTTCAATACAGCCTTGTTTAACCTCTTAAGCACTGGGCCTATTTTTCATGCCTCAGGCTCGAAAATGCCATGCCCAGAATGAATGAATATTTCTTCACAACTAAAAGGGGTATATAAATAATATTTGTTATCAAAGCAATAATACACCTGTGAGTTGGCTGTAGAGGTGTCAGAATCAATTTAGATGTTGCTGTGTACATTCAGATTGAACATAGTAAAATGTAAATTCTAATCTCCGCCTTTATAGTGAAAACCACCTTTGAATGATGGAATAGTTGCCCAAAACCTTTAGGGATCCAAACCATAATATAGCATAAGTACCCTGTGTCAAGATATATGCTAATTTAGTGAAACTTGAAATGCTTTAGAGAGGTTTAGAACAGGTAGGTCCAGGCGGACTCACCAAATGGTGCCATTTGACCTTTCTCAGGTACCACACTGTAAAACTCAAATTCACCATGACCTCTATACCTTCTTTCACAAAACAAAGCGTAATGGTGCGCCAGCTGGCAGTTAGACCTATACATTACGCAAGGCCGTATCTCTGGAACCCATTGGTCAAATTGGGTGATTGACACCTCTTTGTAGCCGTTAGAGCCAATAGAATCGAGGGGCAGTTCATAAATCCATGTAAACATTACCATTGGTCAGTTAGAATGACACAGCATGCCCTAAACCAAACGCCCCGACCTGCTCAACAATATACCCTGTTTATTACAAATCAATGTAATGATGGATTATCAGTAATCGTTTCAAAGTGACACAGAGACATTGGATTAACCTTCAGCAGCATTGTCATGCCCTTGAACACAACTGTTGATCACAAAACAGCAAAGGTAAGACATATGGCTGCTAGTTCTGTGAGTTTTTCTTTCATATGACATGTCGTTTGTGCAAATAGCATGAAGTAGAAAATTAGCTATCGCCAAGTATGTGCTAACGGTGCGTTAGCATGTTTTCATTAAGTGCTGATTTAGACGCTTGGTGTTGGAATTGTGTTTCGTTAAGGTAAAAATGGTTATTATCGTCTGTTTCTTCCCGTTAAGTGGGTATGCCACATTAATAGGTTACAGGGTGTCCCCAGGGTCTTTAAAAGTTTATAAATCAATTTAGCGAAAATTAAGGCTATTAAAAAATATTAAACGGCATATCCCAAGGTGTTACAATGTGTAGCTTGTTTCCAATAAGTACATCAATGGTCCAGAGAGGTTGTGTTCTACAGTCTGCCTGAATGTAGTCATGGCGTAGGTGTGTAGTGTGATTCTGTAGTTTATTGATGGCATCCCGTTGGGTTTGACGTCATCTGAACAGGACGTCGCACGCTCACTGCTTGATGGCACGAAGGTTCGTTCACGCCGGTTGCTAAGCAACATCGTTATGGGGAAATTCAAGTCTGCGTCCAAATGGTTGGAAGATAAGGAGGAAGGACACTCAATACTGTATATAGTCAATGTGAGGTGAAGTGTGTCGCCAAGGTAACCGGTTAAAACTCAAAGTGGCGATGAGGTCTTAAAATGTGTGGAAAGGGTCTTAAAAAAGGTATTACATGTGACTTCAGGACTTAAGTAGCCCTGAGATGGTCTTTCTTACAAGATGCTGCGTCTGCCCCTGGTACCTGGGGCAATCAGGCTCAAGAGGTTAATAAGGGTGAAGGGTAGAGTGCCTCATTGTAACCCTCAGGCTTAGCCATGGGGGGGGGTTTCAAAAGCAGGAAGTATCATCCCAATTTCAGCAAGTCAGGTTTCTTTCCCCTACAGTCTCCAATGACTTCTTAGATGGCTCTGTGTAAATACCACCCGCCCTATATAGTTAGCTTCTACATGCATTCTTAGATTAGAGGTCTGAACAGTTTTTCTGTGAGATTTGAAGCAACATTGTGCTGTTACTATTTTGTACTTGTTTGCCTTGATGATAACTCTCATTCCCTATCCACTACTAAGGCATCCATTTACATCCGCCCCTTATGCTCTGTCAGAGCTGTTTAGCAGCCAATAATAAGCAACCCTGTCTTGGCCAAATCCCTGGTGGAGTGTAGTTCCAGTCACCTACAAAGCATGCACGTTTAGCATGCTAACCCTAACCTTGGATTCTTCTGATAACCTTTGTTTTTCTGTTTTCCTAATGAAGCTATAAAGTAATCTTTCACAAAGAGCCTTAAGCTGTGGTTTTGTGTAATTTAGCAAGAGTATTCCAATTACCAGCAGTGGATTACCTCTTTAGGCACAGCTCTGTGTGTGCCCTGTGGGGTTCTCCCTTTAAGTATCTACATACAACAGTGTTTCATAAGGGTGAAGAGTGTCTTATTGTAACATCACCCTCAGGCTTTGCCATGGGGGGGGTTTCACAATGCAGCATCACAAGGAAACCTCGTATCACCACAGGAGCTGTGTTTCCCATACGTTAAATATCCTTCCTATCGGCTGCTTCATTTAATTTACACTACGTCTTACATCTGTTATCAATATGTTCTGGCTCCCAGGGTCATATGCATTACCTTCTCCTGGGGAACAGTAATAAGGCAGATATGATATTAAAGATGGGTGTTTTATCAGTGGAGTACACAGTCATCGTATATATATAGTGCTTCAGGCTTTTCAATATGTAATGCTCAACTTTTCACAGTACCGAAGCAGAAAATGAATGCTGCTGATTCAGAGAGATTCAATTTGTGTGTGCGATTATTTGGCATCTGCACATTGAGATAGTGTGTGTGTGTGTGTGTGTGTGTGTGTCGGCCAATCGAGTTTTAGCTCTTTACAATGCTGAGCTCCACCTGAATAATGATTTTCTTAAGGCAAGTTTTAAGCCACAGGTTTTTAACAAATGCTCCACAGTAGGCACAAATACACACAATGCCTTTACAAGTCAGCAGCTGACTGGCTATAAATCAGCTTCCTATGCTAAGCATGACAACATCTGCTTATGTCATTAGACCTCAATACAAAAGCAACGGGACAAAAAACTATTAAAGCAGTGTCGGTGTTATTGTTAATAAACCACCATTACAGGTCAGTGATTTATAATGTGGCTTAATTACTGTGTTGGCATTAAATGTGACTTTGACAAATGACATGGTGGGCATTTCCTGAATTCATCAGGCTTGAAAGTGTCCGTGATGGTGTGAGCCAAAAAACAGACAAATTAAGTAAACAGAAAAATTGCCTTAATGTTTGCTGTCGAGCCAAAGACCAAATTCAGCCGATTCAATCAAAGGCATGATGATCCGTCATAAGAAGTTTCAACTTTATTCTTATTACATAGTACAGATTTCTCTTCATTTGACCTATCCTAGTGTTTGGAGCAGTACGGGGAGCAGTGCAGGGAACGGTGCCTTGCTCAGGGACACCTCGGTAGCACTTGATCTTGCCGGGACTTGAACTGGTGACCTTCCAGTTGCCAAGTCAACTCCCTATGGACTTCGCCACCACCGCCCTGGATTGTTATTTAAAGGCCCGGACACGCTCAGCCGATACGATGAGCGTCAACACGCCCTATTCAGATTGGTGTGTCCCGCACGGTCGTGTCGAAAAGGGTCGGCCAAAGGCAGTCAGCAAAATAAATCACTCTGATTGGCTGTTCAGCTAGCGAATCAGTGCATGAGAAGTGAAAACGGAAGTGAGGGACCCAAACAAACTATTAAGAAGGCAAATCTGAGATTCCATTTAACTCCAGCTCTCGACACAGGTTCGGGAAAGCCCCGTGAGCTTCTCACTGTAGAGGGAAAATGGAACGCACACGCTATTCGTTGTTTGTTTATATCGCAGTCTGTTCTTCTTCTCTCGGTTATCACGCAGTCTGTTCTTCTTCTCTCGGTTATCACGCAGTCTGTCTTCTTCTCTCGGTTATCACGCAGTCTGTCTTCCGGTTGTTGCCTCTTTTGAATGGCGAATACACGCTACCGCCGCCTGCTGGTAAGGAGAGTTATTGCCACTCACGCATGCACAGTTCGTACGTGCTTCTTGGCCGTCGGCTGAAGTCTTTGCGGTTCCAGTGCGACACATGGCCAAGACGCAGAGACGTGAGGCGACGCAACAGTCGGGGTCCGTCTGTGTCCGTTCTTTGGTGTCAGATTGGTGTGTCCGGGCCTTAAGGCGAGACACCCCAGGTGAATAGGGTAATTTATTTAACTTAAAGATATCGGCAAGACATTTCTCCAGTTAATAACTTACAATAAGACAATTGTTTTTTGTATTACAAGTTTTCTGAAATAGCATGTTTAAATATAGAAATGAGCCATTATCTCATTAAATATGCGCATATTTTAACACATTTCAGGAACACAATTCTGAACTTTGGAAAAAGACAGGTTCCAAATTCTTGTTTCATTTTGTAGTCATATTAGTATCTAAGGCTTTTACAGAAGGGATTTTACATATCTCTTTTTATCACTCCATAAATCAGAAGATACTGTCAACAGCTCTAAAATATCAATTTTCGCCATGTTTTTAGGAATACAATGAGATTTCGTTTCTTGGTTTAAGACGCCTTTGTGCTTTCACGATTGGTTGCTGATACAAAGGAAATTACCATATTTGGATCTGATGAGATTGTGCAGGAGAGACGGAGTTTTCCAACGATATCTCTGATGACATGGTGCACACAGCGGTCGCGGTACTTTACGTTACGTTAGAGTTTAGGAGAAATCTACAGACGCAAATAGACAAACTTTAGTAAAATAACACTCAAAATGTAATGAGTGTAAATGAGTAAACTAAGTTAATATTAAGGACTCAGTTGCAGTCCTTATACCCACAAAAGAACACTTGCCCTTTATTTTGTCCCCAACTATATAAAAAATCATAATACACAGCTTAACCCCTTTTAAAGTAACAAGCGTTGCTCAAAGTAAGGCTCCCAGATATACATGTTCATGAAACTCAATTCAGAAGGTAAGGACAGAAACAGCAGCACCATCTAACACATGTTAATATAGAACAAACAACCCAACATGAAATGTGTTAAAGTCATTTAAATCTGAATATATGCTCTGACAATTAAGTATATAAAGCAAAGAGAGACGTGTGGACTTTGTCCGACTCTAAAAACGTTTTGGATTTAACCCCATAGTCCCCATCGGTTCTGCACAAACAAGATATCAAATGAAAGCTGAGATTCCACAGCTTACAATGGTATAAGTATCATCACTCCAAAACTCAGGGGAGCCTTACGGGGCCAAACTCAGGGGAGCCTTACGGGGCCAAACTCAGGGGAGCCTTACGGGGCCAAACTCAGGGGAGCCTTACGGGGCCAAACTCAGGGGAGCCTTACGGGGCCAAACTCAGGGGAGCCTTACGGGGCCAAACTCAGGGGAGCCTTACGGGGCCAAACTCAGGGGAGCCTTACGGGGCCAAACTCAGGGGAGCCTTACGGGGCCAAACTCAGGGGAGCTTTACGGGGCCAAACTCAGGGGAGCCTTACGGGGCCAAACTCAGGGGAGCTTTACGGGGCCAAACTCAGGGGAGCTTTACGGGGCCAAACTCAGGGGAGCTTTACGGGGCCAAACTCAGGGGGGCCTTACGGGGCCAAACTCAGGGGAGCCTTACGGGGCCAAACTCAGGGGAGCTTTACGGGGCCAAACTCAGGGGAGCTTTACGGGGCCAAACTCAGGGGAGCGTAACGGGGCCACACTCAGGGGAGCTTTACGGGGCCAAACTCAGGGGAGCGTAACGGGGCCAAACTCAGGGGAGCTTTACGGGGCCAAACTCAGGGGAGCGTAACGGGGCCAAACTCAGGGGAGCTTTACGGGGCCAAACTCAGGGGAGCTTTACGGGCCAAACTCAGGGGAGCTTTACGGGGCCAAACTCAGGGGGGCCTTACGGGGCCAAACTCAGGGGGGCCAAACTCAGGGGGGCCAAACTCAGGGGAGCGTAACGGGGCCAAACTCAGGGGAGCTTTACGGGGCCAAACTCAGGGGAGCTTTACGGGGCCAAACTCAGGGGGGCCAAACTCAGGGGAGCTTTACGGGCCAAACTCAGGGGAGCTTTACGGGGCCAAACTCAGGGGGGCCAAACTCAGGGGGGCCAAACTCAGGGGAGCTTTACGGGGCCAAACTCAGGGGGGCCAAACTCAGGGGGGCCAAACTCAGGGGAGCTTTACGGGGCCAAACTCAGGGGAGCCTTACGGGGCCAAACTCAGGGGAGCTTTACGGGGCCAAACTCAGGGGAGCTTTACGGGGCCAAAACGGCAAATACGTCTTAGCTTTGCTGTTTTCTGATCAAAAGTTGTGTTCAATGGCATTAAAACGCATCCAAACGCTGCTGAAGGTGAATCCAGTGTCACTTTGAAACGATTACTGATAATCCATCATCATATTTATGGCAATATTAGTATTTTTCATATAGATTGTGATTGCATGTCAAAAACACTGACATGCAATATTACTGTTTTTGAAATAGTCTCTGTGTTGCCATTTGAGAAAATACAGGAAAGATGACAGAAACGTTTGCACCAATCTGGTGCACTTTAAAGCCAACATTATGTGGCTAGATGAAGATACACCATCTTGTGCTGTAATCCATGTCATATAAACACATTTGGCATGACTGATAGTCATACCCCGGCATAAAGCACTAAGTCATCTTTGCCCTCCCCATATTCTCTTTTCTTGTGTAGGAAATTATGTATATTTTGGATCTTTCACAAATGAGACTTGAGAAAGAGTCCTGTAATAATGCAGCCTGTCGATGTAAATGTGCTCTTTTAAAATGTGTTGTTCTTACTTCTGTCATTTAGAGAGTTTCTATACGAATAACGTTGTTTTTCTTAAAGGCCCTCTTTTCTGTTATTCCAAAATAACAGAACAACTGAAAAATAAATCAGTTTTTCTCAGTGATGAAATAGTCTGCAATACGGAGGAATGTATTTGTTAACTTGCAGACAGCCCAGTATAAATTCCCTCTATGTCTAGGAAATCCATTTCATATTTCACAAAGAGAATCTTGTATTGCACCCAGAAACTATGTGAAACAAACAGTACGCTTTATCAATTTACATCAGATACTTACCGATTCAATTGGAAAAGAAACTCCCGACTGCCCTGCATCTCAAAGTGTATATTTCTACTGTCTAACTTCGGCTTCCTTAAAGTGTTACCGTACAGAGGTTGTTTTTCTGAAATCAATAGCACTCTATAATGAGGTGGAGAGGTTTGACAGCGAGGCGCAAATAATATAGACACCATGAATGAAAAGCCTGCCACTGAAGACGTGGGCTTTCAGCTGCTTTTCTATATTACCGAGGCAGTTCCTGCATTTGGCACTCCAAAGCAGTGTGCAATGAAAAGTTAAAAGCAATCTCCTATTCATGGAAAGAACTCCCAGAAGGTATTTCTAACACTTGAATAAGTGGGTTTATCTGCGATTGAAATCCATTCAAATCAGCCACATCTAAAACCTCTATTTAGACATGGTGACCCCTAAGAGAGAAAGCTAACAAAGAGTGATACATGAAATGATGAGGATGGATAACTTTCCTTACCCTGCCCAAACTCTTACAATCCCCAAGCCTTACAGCATAATGAAAAACAGTGAAACTAATCTATTCAACTCAAAGTTAATTAACCAGAAGAGAATTTCTCTACCAGAAGAGGAGTCTTCCCGACTCTCATATTCAGCTTTTGCTCGGCTACTAGCAGAAAGTTCCTCGCTTGGTGGATTGTTTCAGGACACCTCGATTTATATAGCCCAGAGTCAATTCTTCATTCAGGAAGCTCAAAATTAACTATGCATGCTAATCAAAAGTGAAATAGTACATGTGAGGACTTTCTTTGAAGTTTCGGAGACCACACTATTAAGGAATTCAAGAAACCTGAATGCGGACCTGACGCACATAATCAAATGAACCCTGGGATATAGCCGAACCCGTTGTATAAAAATGGTGCTGGGGTTACGTTTCATTATTGATTTTCATTTCCACATTGCAGATAATCAATCATCATTTATTAACAGCATCTTGCAAGAAACAGCGTCTGAGGGCTTCTTAACATTTAACAAACTATGAAAATAAATATCAAAAGAGTGTTTTTATGTCCTGAGTGTGCAGAGGAACATGTAAACAAGAAGCCCACTGTTCAGGGGGTGCGCTGTAGGTGTAAGAAGAAAATAAGATGATATTGCTTTAACAATACATTTTAAATGGTATTGCTGGTATGTTAAGATATCTTTGTGACCTTGTATAAACCCTATGCCCCGTCTTACACCCCGAGACCCTCAGAGGCATCACTGCTGGTCGTAAACAACCTGCCTGAGGAGGTCAGGGTTGTAAAATCTGTCTACTCTTTTAGGTCAGTTGTATTATTTGTTTAATGTATTCTTAAATCTATGTATTGTATGGTAATAATGAAAAGGCAGGCTGCTAGCAGTTTAATAGTTGAACTGGATAAGATGGTGCGGAGGTGAAAACACGCTGCAAACAAGTTATTTTGAAGGAATCGTGGAACTGAGAGTGTAACTAAAGGGCGTGGTAACTGCGCAAATACTTTTTCTTGCAGAAAGTAAAGAAATAGGAAAGGAAAATGTCAACAGCCAGAAAGAAAAACAGAAACAGGCCGTCACACTGAATCCGCCTGAGGCAAAACAACCTGAGGGGGAGGCCTCTCTGAAATATTAAAAGAAATCAGAGAATTAGAAACTGCTGGGAATTTTGGAGTATTGAAGGAGGAAATAAAGGACTTGAGAGAAGGCTTCGGAGAGCTGAAAATAGGAGCGGATGCAGCAGATCTAAGAATCTCAGAAAATGAACAACCTGAGGATTTATTCAGTGCCTGAAACATGTGAGGGAAATAGCATGATGGACTTTGTGGAAAACTTAATACGCGAGAAACTGGATGTGAGCGGCGAAATTCCCATTGAGAGAGCGGGGCATCTCACTGGGCACAGCGTGAGGCAAAGGGTGCTGGAGAAATGTTGTTGTGACTTGTGCATATAGAGCACCAGGATCAAGTGTAGAGCTTTTCAAAGATAGTTTAGGAGTATTAATGGATGGCCTAAATGAAAATATTTATGTTTATTATTTGTGGGGATTTTAACATCGACCTTCTAAAAAATGAATCAACTTCTGATTTCCTGGATGCTTTGTACAGCAGGGGGCTTCATCCCCTAATCACTAAGCCCAGTAGAATAACATCAACCTGTGCAACATTGATCCACAATATCTTTACAAAGGTCATGGAAAACAGTGCTAAGAGTGGGCTGATAAGAAATGACATAAGCGACCATTTACCTGTATTTGTAGCATATGATTGGCAATCAAAGAAAAAGAAGGAAGAGACTCACAGTAGATATGTCCGGGTAAGGACTGACCTCTTAAAGGAAGAGACTTGCAGTAGATATGTCAGGGTAAGGACTGACCTCTTAAAGGAAGAGACTCACAGTAGATATGTCCGGGTAAGGACTGACCTCTTAAAGGAAGAGAAGGAAGAGACTCACAGTAGATATGTCCGGGTAAGGACTGACCTCTTAAAGGAAGAGAAGGAAGAGACTCACAGTAGATATGTCCGGGTAAGGACTGACCTCTTAAAGGAAGAGACTCACAGTAGATATGTCAGGGTAAGGACTGACCTCTTAAAGGAAGAGAAGGAAGAGACTCACAGTAGATATGTCCGGGTAAGGACTGACCTCTTAAAGGAAGAGACTCACAGTAGATATGTCAGGGTAAGGACTGACCTCTTAAAGGAAGAGACTCACAGTAGATATGTCAGGGTAAGGACTGACCTCTTAAAGGAAGAGACTCACAGTAGATATGTCCGGGTAAGGACTGACCTCTTAAAGGAAGAGACTCACAGTAGATATGTCAGGGTAAGGACTGACCTCTTAAAGGAAGAGAAGGAAGAGACTTGCAGTAGATATGTCCGGGTAAGGACTGACCTCCAAAAATAAAGTTGTAAAAACATGAACGAAGTGGTTCATGGATTCAACTCTTTTTTGTAAATGTCGGACCTAATCTAACAAAGACTATTCCAAAACAACACGATGGGCAAAAAGAGGGTCACTGGGGGCAGTAAAGTGTGCAGTCAATGTTTCTGGGAGAGATACAAGAAACTGAAATTAGATCCATTGTAGACAAATGCAAAAATAAGACTTTGACAGATAGTGATGGGATCAACATGACGATAGTGAAAACGACTATTGACTGCATAATTAAAGCGCTAAGCTACATCTTCAATCTTTCATTTCAGACAGGTGTTTTCCAGACAGCATGAAAATAGCTAAAGTTATCCCACTTTTCAAAACAGGGGACAAAAGCCAATTTACCAACTACAGACCAGTGTCCTTGCTTTCACAATTTTCAACGGTCCTTGAGAAATTGTTTGTCCAAAAATTGATAATTTTATTGAAACAAACGAGTTATTGAGTCAGTATGGATTTAGGAAGAATCGATCTACAGCTTTAGCTTTAATGACAATAACAGAAGACACGATACAGAAGAAATTACAACAGCTATAGAAAGAAAGAAATACACAATAGGTGTATTTATTGACTTAAAGGCATTTGACACCATAGACCAGGGGTTCCCAACCTTTTTCCCCAAGAGCCCCCCCCTGAACAACAGGCTTAGGGCTAAACAGGTTAAACTGTTTAAAACACATGCTCAAAGCCGGATGTTGCCGATGTGTTTCTGTGGATTCAAAAGTTGTAGATAATCTACAAAATGGAGGAGACCGATCTGATCGGAGCAACTGACAAATAATCCAACTGAACCCGGCATGGACCATGACTGTGTTTTAAACATGCGCTTATCCAGACAAGCCCGGTTTGGACCCTTTACGGGCAGAAGAAACATTTCTGTAGAAATAATTATACATTTCTGTCTTTATGCCTTTGATACTAACTTGAATTTTTATTAAAATTAATTAATCAATTATTTGTTATATTTTATTGTAATGTAGAGACAAGGCTTTTAGTGACACTCATGTATTGCCTTACAATTATATGTAAAAAAAAAGTCTAAATATGATATTTGGCCTCAAATCATCTGAGGGCTGGCGCCCCCCCTGCGATCTTTGGCGCCCCCCAGGTTGGGAACCCCTGCCATAGACAATGACATAGATACGGAGTGAGAGGAGTAGTTCTAGATTAGTTAAAAATGTATTTAGATAACAGACAACAATATGTACAATGTGCTGGTAGTACATCGGAGTGTATGAACATAGAATGTGGTGTCCCGCAGGGCTCGGTTTTAGGGCCTTTTATTTTGTACATCAATGACGTGTGAAACGTCAACATTATTGCAATTTGTGTTGTTTGCAGACAACACCAATTTTCTTTGTTCAGGAGATGATTTAAACATGTTAGCAAAGTGTATTGGACATGAAATGGTCAAACTTAAAAGATGGTTTGATGAAAATAAGTTAACCCTAAGTATATGGTTTTTGCTGGATGATAACCTGACATAGCACATGTTAAAACCAAAGTGTCTAGGAATATTTCTGTTCTAGGCAAGGCAAGTTTATTTATACAGCACCTTTCAACACAAGGCAATTGAAGGTGCTTTACAAAAATGAAAGACATTCAGACAAAGGCACAGTATTTGCTAGATTACAAGGCATTGAGGATGTTGTACTGTTCACTCATTTTGCCATTTTTCATTTATTGTATAGAAGTGTGGGGCAACACGTACATGAGCAACATAAATCCATTATTATATTACAGAAATTGATTCAAGAGAACAACAGACTGTTTTTGAAGTCAGGACTTTTGAAACCCAAAGAGATAGCTGAGCTGCAGACGTCATCAGTGTATATATACAGGGCAGAATGTTACCAGCATATTTACAACAGTTGTTTGTTTTTGGATCAGACCAGGGAGACCACAGAAGGACATTTAGCATCCTTATGCAAGGACTACTCTTAAGCAAATGTGTAATTCGATGGTTGGTGTAAAATTGTGGAATTCTCAACAAAAGGATCTAAAGAATTGTATATGTATTTTTCAGTTAAAGAAATCGTATAAATGAAGAAAGATGGGACTATATGCAGCAGAATGTGAATAAGTCTAGGTACTCTGGTCCTGCATTGCTAAATAGTCTTTATTTGCAGGTCCCATTGTGATTGTTATTATTAGGGCCCGAGCACGGAGCGCTAGGACCCAACGGCGTACTAGCACGGAGCGCTAGGACCCAACGGCGTCCTAGCACGGAGCGCTAGGACCCTATTGTTATTGGTGGTATTATTCTTATTATTCCATTTCGGTATCCTGTTTAGCTTTAGGACGCTTCAAAAGTTATATAATTTTGCACGGATTCCAGGATCGGTGAAAAATTCAATATTCTTGAGTCAATGTGTTCAAATTGTCCAACATGCTCTCTAGCGCCACCTATGGCCATTTCCATTTTTGGAAAGATGTACAAAGTCGCACCGTAACTCTGAATGACCTGACATTTAGCACACTTATTTGGGTGGACCTGCTTTACATATAATCTCCTTGAACCCCTAAGCTCCGCCTACTTTAAAAAAATGTTTGCATAATTTTAAAAACAGTTAAATATTCACTTACATTTCAAATGTTTGTTTTTCAACACCAAACTCAAAAGGTATTTATATAGGTATGGTCCTACAATATATGTTTCTAATATAGCATGATAGGTCCACTTTAACTGGATCCCTTATGATCCTGAGTTTAAATGCTTTTGACTAGTAATTGCCTTGAAGTAAATCTTTAAGCTGCAAGCTGGTTTTGATTTTATAGTTTGATAAAGAAGATTAACTAATGGTTAAATGTTAAAACAGATTAGTTTAAATAAATGTTGTTGCTATTATGTAGCTGTGATTTTATATGTGTTCATTATTATGCTTTTGACAAAAGATGCTCCAAACACTGACGAGAGACGATTTGTCTATTATGATTGGCTGTCTCAATCTTATTGTGATTGTTATTGGTGTAATTGATGTTGTGTAAGTCCACACTGAAATCTGAAGATTCTCATTGATTTAAGTATTGAACACATTATTATTAGAATATACGTTATCAAAAAGTTGATAAAAAGAGAGGTCCAGTTGGGGAATCATTCGCCCTGCATGTCCTCCTTCGCCCTCTGACGCAGCTGATCAACCTTGAGCGGCCGCTACCTCCCTTAAGGAGGGGCTGCCCTAGCAAGTTGATGTTACCAGTTTGTGACCGGGCAGCTCTCGGTCAGAGATAGTCGTTGTTGTGGGACACCTGGGACACATCCTTCTCGGGGCGTAGATGACCCCGAGCCATAAGAGACAACGCATGTGATTCAGTGTCCTCAGTGGTTTAGTCTAACTATTGAAGAATGTTAATTATTACAGTCTCTAGTTCAAACCTGGAGCTGCAGAAGGGTTCTTGAGAATTGACGTGACAACTCTACCGTGAAGTCAGAACCTCTGGCTCTTGGACTTGTTTTGTGAATTCTCCGGCCGAAGCTCCAAATAAACCATCAGTGTTTGCCATCAAAGCTCCAGCTCTTCCAGTGTCTGCTTTGAGTCGGTGACTCCTCCTGCATTGCTACACAGAAGTTTCCCCCTATGACAGTCGGCCTTCATGTTATATAATCTACAAAAAACCTTTTTCATTTAAAAAAGCTAAATTATACTTTTTTGTAACATGTTAAACATTTGTATGAATACATGCTGTATAAGAATTAGCGCGCAATTAACCTAAACCTTAGTAATACAAATCTTTGCAAGTGGACCAATCGCTACGGATCTTTTGGCAATAAGAAAAGATTGATAACTTTTAGGGTTAGGGTCATTCGAGTTCAACCCAAAACTCGTAATCCATTGTGGTTTCTCCAAATAATAAAAAAATGCATCCAAAAGCACAGGACCTCCAAGAAACGTGGGTATGGCTGTGCATTTGTCTAATGTCCAATAATGAAACCCATGGGAGGGACCAGCTGGGTTCGGGAGAGCAGTGGTGTTGCTCAGCAGGTAACCAGCCTCTGTCCTTTTGTGCTGTGTTTCCTTCATGTCCATGAAGTACCACACGGTAGTAGGGGGACGTGGTGGTGAGGGCAAAAGGGTCAGGGGTTCAAACCTGCTTTGAACTCTGACTGCACTCTGTGATATGCCAATGTTCTGCTGTCAGGCTCAGAGGCATGCACAGCAATCACACTACGACATCTGTGAAGACTGCCTCTGATGTGCTAGTGTGTGATTGAAGACCACCAAAGGTCCGTGGAAGAGACCTTGAATGTGTTGCGCTATCTCACTCTGACACACATATTCCTCTGTTGGTTTAAACCATGCTAAATGCGTCAAAGCTGGTGGCATTGGAAATATACCATAACACCATTGGCTCTATGTGTCTCTCATATAGCATAGAATGGTGAACGGGCTCCCGATGGCAACAAGCAATGGGATTCTTCCATTGGAATTTGGAATATCGCAGAAATGAGATCGTTTAAGTTACTTGCCCATTTTGTACAGCTGGATCATCTTCTCATCTTTTTTGGAATAAACGAAGTTAATAATAATAATAATAATAGATTTAATTTGTTAGCGCTTTTACAGGTGCTCAAAGACGCTTTACAGATATAGTGAAGGGAAAAGAAAAGGAAGGAACAACAAATAAATATATAGGATGCTATTGCAGTTAGGCTATAAACAAACATTAGGGACGCATGGCTACGTGATACCACGCTAAGCTAAAACAAACGAATGTTCTGCGTGATGACATTTAGTAGTCAGAGATTTTTTAATACATAGAAGTTTCAGAAATTCACCAGTGGGGTGATTACTGACAGACCAACCCGTAATGATATGTTCAGCTATGTTACCCACAGACCTTATTTCAGGCGTCAAACCAGAAACATCTTTAAAATATTTTGACTTTGAGACGATGGAAGCGGTGCTAAACGTTGTTTCATGTTTTAGGACTCATTCCTGTAGCTCCCTATATGTTAAGCCTCTTTAAATACAAGAACTGATCAAAAGGAGTTAAAGATGTACAGGACAATGTGTCTACACATAAGCAATCCAAGGCTTCGAGGAGACATTTTTGCCTTTCAAACCCGTTGCTTGTATCACAGTCTAAGGAGTCATTGATCAGGGGTTTAATACAGCTGTCTCACAAATCCTTCCTCCCCGCATACTGGGATCCAGCATGCAGGGGTTTGAGCTATTATTGCCTTCAATCATATTCTGCCCAAGGCTTGAGCTTTAAGCCTAGCTGGAGAGTACATTTGGGAAACATCAGTATTTGATATTCAACCTCTAGACAGGGTGAAAGTTGCAATGCCTGTGAAAAGAAAGTGTACAGCCTGTTGTTCTGTTGGATACATGCTCAATTCGTAGAACCGATGCGAACATATCGGCACTGAATGCATTCTGTCAGGACCAGTCATTCCCACTTGATACATGTTCTCTCTCAATGCATTTGAACTAGGTTGTATGTGGTGTTCTGTTGAGACGATTGAAATGGGTGCAGACTGTGTTGCTTTCATCCCATTTGCTTCAGTGTCCTTGGGTTTTTTAAACTACCACTGAGTGTAGCCGTAATCAAATATGGCTTTGATGATACTTAAACTAACAAGCTCTTCATCATATTTTACTGATTTGGATTTTATATCAGAGGAAAACTGTCTTGTGCTAAAAAACAATATTTAAATAGAGAGTTGTGGACGACCACATCAGTCGGTCCTTACGCTGACAGGCAGCTGGATTTCTGTGTGAAATCCATAGACTGTATATATAAATGGACGCAGGGTCCGTGACGTCACCCATAGGATTCTGCAGAGTTGCCGTGAAGCCCTTAGTAGGCGGAGTCGGCCACTAACGGCTCGACAGTGACGTCAGAGTTCAACTCCAGCCTGCTCCAAATAAGGGCAAAGCGGCGGAGCCGAGGCGGGACCTGCTGCCTCCGAACTGGAAGCTCCAGAGCTAGCTGAAGCTACCAAGCTAAGCTAACATGCTCCCCATCTGCACACTGCCGTCGCATGTTACGTTTCTAAGGTAAGCGGACATGAAACTATTCAGCAAAACTATAAATAATAATCTAAGTTATTGAGTTTTTAGCATAATACTTCAGAATCTTAAAACCCCTTAACGTTTGTATGCAATTGTGCTAAATTCAACTCTGGAATCAAGCAAATATTAATATGTTTGCATGACATTAGTTATATTTTGATATCACTTAACTATACGTTTAATACATTTAAGTCAAGCTAAGGTACATGTGATGCTAGCTAGTTAGTGCTCTTACCTGAGGCCTCCTCCAAACAGCATAATAACCAGACTGTATCATTAAAACTAAGTACCAGTTTTAGATCCTTGACTTTAGACAAACAATTCAAAAGACAACATGTATTTAAAGACCAATCTTTATTTGAATGTGCCTCTTAACCTGAGATATTAGTTATCCAGTAATAGTATTGACAATCTAAAAAAACTGAGCAACTCAACAGTCAACTTTATGTTTCTTATTGTCTAAAGCATTTATTATTTTCATTTTCCCCTTCTCATATTCAGTGTGGACGGATTGAGACAGCGTGGTGTCCAGAGAGCAGAGAGGTAAAGATGTATGCATCTCTTTGTGTGTGTGTGTGTGTGTGTGTGTATACATTACATTGCATTTAGCTGACGCTTTTATCCAAAGCGACTTACAATAAGTGCATTCGACCAGGAAGACACAACCTTGAAGAAAACAGAATCATAAAGTACATCAGGTTTCATAGAGCTAAACATTTCAAGTGCTACTCAGCTGGCTTTAGAGAAGCCAGTCCTTTATTAGTATATAAGTGCTTTGTTAGTAATTCTATGGCTGGAAGTGGAGTCGAAAGAGATGAGTTTTCAGTCTGGAAGGTGTGTAAGCTTTCTGCTGTCCTGATGTCAATGGGGAGCTCATTCCACCATCTTGGAGCCAGGATAGCAAACCCACGTGTTTCTGCTGATGGGAACTTGGGTCCCCCTCGCAGCGAGGGTGCAGCGAGTCGTTTGGCTGATGCAGAGCGGAGTGCACGTGCTGGGGTGTACGGTTTAACCATGTCCTGGATGTAGGAAGGGCCAGATCCATTCGCAGCATGGTACGCAAGTACTAGTGTCTTGAAGTGGATTCTAGCAGTTACCTGGAGCCAGTGGAGGGAGCGGAGGAGCGGAGTGGTGTGGGAACATTTAGGAAGGTTGAAGACCAGACGAGCCGCTGCATTCTGGATGAGCTGCAGAGGTCGGATGGCACATGCAGGCAGACCAGCCAGGAGGGAGTTGCAGTAGTCTAGGCGTGAGGTGACGAGAGCCTGGACCAGAACCTGCGTGGTATACCATGTATACATAACTTCAGGGGGCATTACATTGACTTACATGCATTTCCTGGAGACTTATCCTAACCTTAACCATAACCAACACATGCCTAACCCTAACCCTAACCCTTAACCTTACCCTTACCCTTAACCTTAACCATAACCAACACATGCCTTACCCTAACCCTAACCAAGTCTTCACCCTAAAATTAATGAATGTTTGAATGTGCCTCTTAACCTGAGATATTAGTTATACAGTAATAGTATTGACAATCTAAAAAAACTGAGCAACTCAACAGTCAACTTTATATTTCTAGCAATATTTGACCAATCACAGACATGGAGAAGCTACTGACAGCGCAGCGTCATACTTCCTGAATGAAAAGTGAACTATAATATTAGACACATGAAGAAGTTAAACTTTAAAGATCCATGACTCAAACACTTGATCCAGGATCAAAGCCACAGAGCTGCAGCTGCAAGGTGAACACAGCTGGTACCAGAACAAGTGTTTGAATGCGTACATTAACAGGTTCATGATATCACTGCCCGTCTAAGACACCATCTGACTTTCATTACATTTGACTCCAGTGTTTCCTCAACTTCATGTGTTGCTTCAAAGAATGCTTCTGCATCCAGTCTGTGACGCTGTGAGTGTTGCTTCAAAGAATGCTTCTGCATCCAGTCTGTGACGCTGTGAGTGTTGCTTCAAAGAATGCTTCTGCATCCAGTCTGTGACGCTGTGAGTGTTGCACAGATGCGGCTCAGCTGACTCAGATCAGGAGACATTCTGAAGTGATATGGACTGGACTTAATGTGACTCTGATCCGGTTCCTGATGTTGTGGCAGATCTTTCAGGAAGCTTTCTTAACGCTAATGTTCTAATAGATTGCTCTGAAGATGGAGGTGATATTCTATTCATGTTCACGTTCACACAGTCGCTGATTGTTGCCGTCTTTCCTGCAACGGCAGCTTTTCTGTGTTTCCTTTCTCCTGTGATATGACTTGATCGCTTTGAACTCCGCACACTGAGCTCTGATTGGTCAGCAGGCGGTGCTTTCACTGAGTTGAGCTCTTATCCTGGAACCGTTCAGCATAAGTTACCATGGATTTGTTATCATCTGTTTATGAGAACATATTCGATATTGTGTTATTATTTTGATTTACTTATTTAGCCCCCATTAACTGCGTTTCCTTACTTAGTTACTGAGAGCTGAAGGTGCTGGTGTCCAAGGTGGTGGTTTCCCTCTCTTGCGTGTGATGTGCTCCCCGGGATTTGATTTCCTGCACGTATGACTGGGGTGATTTAAGTGTGGTTTGTTTGGGGATCCTTCCACTCACTCGTCGACCCTATCCCCCCACTAAGCCTCAGCCCCTTTCATCGGTTTACAATCTATGGATATGTTCCTGTTTATGTGCAGATACCCCCATGCAGTCCAGAGGCAGTGTTTATGTGCAGAGACGACCCCCATGCAGTCCAGAGGCAGTGTTTATGTGCAGAGACGACCCCCATGCAGTCCAGAGGCAGTGTTTATGTGCAGAGACGACCCCCATGCAGTCCAGAGGCAGTGTTTATGTGCAGATACGACCCCATGCAGTCCAGAGGCAGTGTTTATGTGCAGATACGACCCCCATGCAGTCCAGAGGCAGTGTTTATGTGCAACAGATACGACCCCCATGCAGTCCAGAGGCAGTGTTATGTGCCAGAGACGATACCCATGCAGTCCAGAGGCAGTGTTTATGTGACAGAGACGACCCCATGCAGTCCAGAGGCCAGGTTTATGTGCAGAGACGATCCTCATGCAGTCCAGAGGCAGTGTTTATGTGCAGAGACGACCCCCACCCATGCCAGTCCACGAGGCAGTGTTTATGTGCAGAGACGACCCCATGCAGTCCAGAGGCAGTGTCTATGTGCAGAGACGACCCCCATGCAGTCCAGAGGCAGTGTTTATGTGCAGAGACGACCCCCATGCAGTTCAGAGGCAGTGTTTATGTGCAGATACGATCCCCATGCAGTCCAGAGGCAGTGTTTATGTGCAGAGACGACCCCCATGCAGTCCAGAGGCAGTGTTTATGTGCAGAGACGACCCCCATGCAGTCCAGAGGCAGTGTTTATGTGCAAGACGACCCCCATGCAGTCCAGCAGTGTTTATGTGCAGATACGACCCCCATGCAGTCCAGAGGCAGTGTTTTCAGAGACGACCCCCATGCAGTCCAGAGGCAGTGTTTATGTGCAGAGACGATCCCCATGCAGTCCAGAGGCAGTGTTTATGTGAGAGATGATCCTCATGCAGTCCAGAGGCAGTGTTTATGTGCAACAGACGACCCCCATGCAGTCCAGAGGCAGTGTTTATGTGCAGAGACGATCCTCATGCAGTCCAGAGGCAGTGTTTATGTGCAGAGACGACCCCCATGCAGTCCAGAGGCAGTGTTTATGTGCAGAGACGACCCCCATGCAGTCCAGAGGCAGTGTTTATGTGCAGAGACGACCCCCATGCAGTCCAGAGGCAGTGTTTATGTGCAGAGACGACCCCCATGCAGTCCGAGGCAGTGTTTATGTGCAGAGACGACCTCCATGCAGTCCAGAGGCAGTGTTTATGTGCAGAGACGAACCCCCATGCAGTCCAGAGGCAGTGTTTATGTGCAGAGACCGATCCCCATGCAGTCCAGAGGCAGTGTTTATGTGCAGAGACGACCCCATGCAGTCCAGAGGCAGTGTTTATGTGCAGAGACGACCCCCATGCAGTCCAGAGGCAGTGTTTATGTGCAGAGACGACCCCCATGCAGTTCAGAGGCAGTGTTTATGTGGAGAGACGACCTCCATGCAGTCCAGAGGCAGTGTTTATGTGCAGATACGACCCCCATGCAGTCCAGAGGCAGTGTTTATGTGCAGATACGACCCCCATGCAGTCCAGAGGCAGTGTTTATGTGCAACAGATACGACCCCCATGCAGTCCAGAGGCAGTGTTTATGTGGAGAGACGATCCTCATGCAGTCCAGAGGCAGTGTTTATGTGCAGAGACGATCCTCATGCAGTCCAGAGGCAGTGTTTATGTGCAGAGACGACCCCCATGCAGTCCAGAGGCAGTGTTTATGTGCAACAGAGACGATCCCCATGCAGTCCAGAGGCAGTGTTTATGTGCAGAGACGACCCCCATGCAGTCCAGAGGCAGTGTTTATGTGCAGAGACAATCCCCATGCAGTCCAGAGGCAGTGTTTATGTGCAGATACGATCCCCATGCAGTCCAGAGGCAGTGTTTATGTGCAACAGATACGATCCCCATGCAGTCCAGAGGCAGTGTTTATGTGCTCCGCTCTGTTCTGGGCAGAGTGGGCATAATGACGAGGGAAGAGCGGGGCACGATGCCAGGCGAGAAATCAATACCTCAGGAAATAAGATGCAAACCCAGCAGCTGCTGCAGAGGAACTGATTTGGTTTGTGTGCACGAGTGGGTGAGTAAGTGCAGGGAATAATATGTGTGTGTTTGACTCTGTATGTGAAGAGCAACTCAACGATCCTGTCGAGGCAAACTAAAACAGATGACATTCCCAACAAGGTCAGCATTCAAATATATATATTAGGATGAAAAGGGAGTGCAAAAAATGATATAGCCCTGAAACTCGGATCCCATTTGAGTACTGATCAGGTTGGGAGGGTTACTTTAAAACATTCTGTTACAATGACTAATTACATGTGAAAAATATAATCAGTAACCTAATGTAAGTATCAAAACATTTCATTTAATGGTTTGATTGGCAGGGACAATGCTCAGTGATGAACACTTAAAACATTCAAATGTATCAAGCGTAACAGTGCCAGATGTAGCTTTGAGCTAATGTCCATCCGCAGTCCCTCACATCAAACATTTAAGAACATTACATTTTACAAACATAGCAAACACAAAATACATATGCAAAAAGTCCAAAGAGCAAGAGCAGCATCCACGAGCATTTACCACATGGCAGCACAATGTAGCAGCAACGACATATATGGTGCAAGAGGAGATACAAGAGCTATGTAAACATTTATAAAAAAAACACATACTTTTAAAAGACTTAAAATCGTCAAAACTCAAGAAATGGTGTTTCTCCAGGATGGTGCAGAGGTGGTATGAATGTGGCTTTCTGTCAAACACCTGGATAGCTCTCGTGTACAGCTGTTCTATGGGTTTCAGGTTTGTGGCTCAAGCAAACGACCAGTTTGTCCAACAGTATTCAAAGTGTGATAGAATCACACAGTGGAGGTTTGGCTTTGCTGCACTGACAGTTAAGAAAGGTCTGATTTGTTTAAAATGTTGCAAGTTGAATTTAACGGTATTGGATACTTTCTTAAAAGTCAAGTTCGAGTCCAGTATGACTCCTAGATACTTGAAGTGGGGGACTAGTTCTATTTCTGCTCCGTTTAAAAACACATTGGATCCTTCAAATGTTGTTCAGCCAGTGTTGAACCTCGTCCAAAGCTTTAGAGACAGGATGTGATTATTTCAGTATTGTCCCCCTGTACATACATTAGGCAAGTCATTAATGTACAGAGAAAACAGTAAAGGTCCAAGAATGGAGCCTTGTGGAACCCCAACAGGGTTGACAAGGTAGGGGGATTTGGTACCGTTGACCAAAACACACTGTTTTCTGTTCGATAAGCAAGATTAATTCTGCGGAAATGTAAATGTCCACTGAATAGTCCCTTCGGCTTGCACCGAGGATCCCACACTGCTTTTGCTTCATTCACTGTTTGAAACATTTTTGTGCAACAGTGTTTTTTAAATACAGACTTTACCTTGGTGCCGTTGATGATAGTGGAGCAGTCAAAGCTCGCTGGTGGTTTATGGATCTCTGCCGCTAGGGTATGTTACTACATAAAAGTAATGAAACTTGATTACCCTCCGTTACTTTTCGATTATACCTCAATATCAACGAGATGGCTTTTACTTAACTTTATTAAATAACACAACAGGACAAAGTTACCTTAGAAAAGAAGAAACAAAGATATTTAGTATTAAACCGTTTTAGTTTAACACATTAATTATATACATGTGGTGGTCACCTACTGCATTTAAAGCTTTGCGTAATTAGAAGTTGCCAGTATTAAAGCTGTGTACATCCCTAGAGGTTTAGGGGATGGGATACACATTGGTCTTATCAAATTTAAAACATAATTAATAAATGGGTGAAAATTGCTAGTGTCCATAATGGGCAGCATTAATATATACCCACATGATAGCTAAGTGACCCCTCCTGTTGTTCATTGATAAGCTGTTGTTTTGATTATGTATTTTGTCTGTCATTTCCTGTTTTATTTTGTATTACCTCTTGTCTTTCATTTCAGGCCCTGTTTCTTCCTGTTTTTCCCGCCATCGTCGGCATCTGCCCCGCCCCTGATTGTTTCCACCTGTTCCCACTCACCTCGTGTTTAAATAGTCCTGTCCTGTGTCAGTTCGTCTTCTTTGTTTCCCCGAATGGTCGTGCCAAGCCTCAGCTCAGAAAGGAGCACTTTTCACTCAAGTCAGGTTTTGTTAGTTTATTTGTATTGGCTTGAGTTTGTATTAAGTCCTCTTTTTGTTATGCTAGTTTGTTCCTCCTTGTGAGTGCCATAGAGTTTCTACTGTAGACCTGCACAGCAGCCCAGTCAGGAGCAACTCAGGAGATGTTGCTGCTTTTTTCGCGTCTAGTATATACAGTATAAACTCTATGGGTAACTGCAGGCAGTTGGGAGGTCAGAGGACTACAAAGCTAGAACACGATGAGGGCAAATGGTGGGAAGGAGAGGAAGAGCAGGGTCTATAATTATCAGGTGTTAGTGGCAGATACATGAAAATGATTTATATGTTGATAAAAGAGACAAAGCTTTTGATGAAAATGTCTTAGTATATAGCTAAAGTGAAGAACAAGCACTAATGGCTGAATGATGGTTCTTCTAACACAGGCCACAATAACAGCTCTGGATAAAGTCGGAGGTATGCAACGGGCAGAAGCACTCAGAGATCGAGTGTGGCCAGTTAGAGGGAAAGTGAAAGAAAAACAGTCATTTTCTTTTGAAACAACAATTTCAAGAGTGCATTACCACGTTAACCATTTTTATTTTCTACTTTTGTTTTGAAGTGAAAAAGAAGACATGATAATGCAGACGAAAAAATGAAATGGAAAGACGTGGACTTCTGCACTGACTTTCTCAAATGTTGAAAAATCTCCCTTAGTTGCATTTTCTCAAGTAGAATTTAAGGTTTCACAAATCTAAAACTGTTATAAAGAATGTTTAGACTCTCTGGAATAAGATGTTGATGAGTGTAGGTATAGTGTTTCTTTTTCTTCAAATAATTCAGCGATTTAAGAGGTAGAAAAACGGAGGATTCGCTCAGCGCTGTAAATTAAATGTCCCTTAAGGCGAGACACCCCAGGTGAATAGGGTCATTGTTTTCACTTAAAGATATCAGCTAGACATTTCTCCAGTTAAATACTTACAATCAGGCAATTGTTTATTGTATTACAAGTTTTCTGAAATAGCATGTTTAAATATGCAAATTAACCATGATCTCATTAAATATGCGCATATTTTAACACATTTCAGGAACCTAAATCTGAACTTTGGATAAAGCCAGGTTCAAAATTCTTGTTTCATGTTGTAGTCATATTAGCATCTAAGGCTTTTACAGAAGGGATTTTGGATATCTCTTTTTATCACTCCATAAATCAGAAGATACTGTCAACAGCCCTAAAATATCAATTTTCGCCATGTTTCTAGGAATACAATGTTGTATAATTCAGGCTATGAATGATATATGAACAAACCCTTCTGTAAAAGCCTTCATGATATTGATAGGAATATAACTGGAAGGTTTGGTGTCTCTATGTGTTACTGAAGTGGACATTTCTGACTCAGTAGGAGAAACAACTCTTTGAGAAAACGACCTTTAACCTGTTGAACCCCATCGACCCGCCCCCGGGCGGAAAAGCGCATCATCTGCAGGAAACAGCGTCTGAGGGCTTCTTAATATTTAATAAACTATGAATGTTTTATATCCATGTATCGTGAAGAAACTCAGCTGACTGATCTTTTTTTTACAAACAAACCCACAAAGCTAACGCTGAGCCTCTGAATCTGCCACGAACAAAACAATCTTAATGCCGTTATTACAGAACTCTAGCTACACCGATTGATATACTTATTGGATCTGCACAAACAAGCTTAGCTAACAAACTGAGAGTCCACAGATTATAGAAATATAATAAGATATGCTCACCTTAGCTGTTGTTCTGATCAAAAGTCGTGTTCAATGGCATTAAAACGAGAAAAAACGCGGCTGAAGGTTAATCCATAGGTTATAGCAATGTGTCACTTTGAACAAGTTATTGATAATCCATAATTCCATTTTTATGCAAAAATCGGAGAATACAAATGAGCTGCTAATGTTAGCCACCAGAGGTTAGCGCAGCTTCACTCTCACTCCTTATTTGGTAACCTGTGTGTGTGTATGGGGGACTTTCCCTCGATTCCATTGGCTCTGACGGTTAGAAAGAGATGTCAATCGGCCAATGGGGGCCAGAGATAAGGAAAATCCACCCAAATGAACCCAGAAGTGTTATTTTTTCTAAATCTCTCTAAAAAGGTCAAATTTAACTTGTTTTGCATCAATCTTGATACAGGGTACTTATTATATGTTGTAGTTTGGATTCCTAAAGCTTTTAGTCTACTATCCCATCATCCAAGGGTGGTTTTTACGTTAAGTAAAACATAATTTTTGGACGGACACTATAATTTACAGATTTTTACTGTGTTCAATCTGAATTTTCTTTAAAATAAAAACATCTATATTGATTCTGACTTTTCCAGAAGATATGGTCATTTGTTCTGGGAATGTCCTTTTGGAGCCTGAGACCTGGAAAACAGGCTCGCAGCTTAACCCAGTAGTATAGGTCTCAGATATATAAGAGAAATATGTCTATGAAGTGTTTTGGTCAAAACACCAAACAGATCATTCTATCCCTCCATGCGCTTCCTGTTACACAGGTGCTGATTCTGGGTATAAACAGGTCTCTCTTGAGAAGGAGACCCTGTGTCTCAATGAGATGCTCTCCTGTACAAATAAACGCTAAAATAAAGCTTTTCTTTTTTTTAAACTGAAAAATACATATTTATGCCGGCTCATGCGGGACCTGGCAGATACTGATTAAAATGCTGTGGTGATGAAACATAAGGATTATTAGATCAAGGATTGTTTCTGAAACAGTCTGGAGCTCAAAGGCTTTCTCTCTTGCCGGTTATACCACAAGGTGAGTTCCTTTTTACTTCCTGCTTCTTCACACACATGCTCTCCAGTACAGCTTAGCTCTGAGCCCTCCAATTGGATTGCATTACCAGCCCCAGAAATATTTCAAAATTAGCCAAAATGCTTGTGTAATATAAAATGAATAAAAACAACACTTTTTGACCCACTGATGGAAGAGCGGAGGCTCCAGTCACCTCAAACTCAAAAGAAAAGTGAGCAGCATCAAGGATTGATTTCAGAGGCACTTCATATGGAGTATAGCCAGCATGTGCAGCTGCACAGTATTATCACCAAGAGCATGAAAACATTTTCACAAACATAATGCATACAAGATGCCCTGGGGCTCTGTGAAGCCACGTGCAGAGAGTGACAGTGATGCTCTGTGGCTGCCTCTCCATTCATGCTGGTCTGAACACAGAACTGTCCACCCCCCCACCTAGCCTGGCCTCCCCAGTGATGGGTGTTGTCCAGGGTTGTACGTGACTCCTGCCAGCTGGCAACTTCCTGTCGCTCAGGGCAGAATCTCTACATGCAGAATCTCCAGCAGCAACTGGCCATGGCCACGCGTGCAATTAATCATACATTGCACACTTTGCCTGGTGCACTGCACAACGATAAATCATACTCAATCGCAATTGAAAAGCATTTCCTGTTATTGTTCAGTCTTATGACTTGCAAATATTAGTTGGGAAATAATTCTACATATGTTGAGAAATGGATATAATTGGACCTAAGTAGTTCCTGCTGGAATTGAATGCAGATGACTGCAGACCTTCCACTGCAGTGGGGATTTACATTTACACAGTGGTGCCTACGGTGTGTGTGACAGTGTGTTTGAGTGTGTCGGGGGTTAGATCTACTGCATATGGGTCAGGCTGTACTCTGTGCTCTGATTTAAAACATAAAGTTATATGTCTTCCTTCTTGACTTCCTACTTTTTTGTATTAAAGGCCTTCTAACATTAAAATAAAGCAAGTCATCTCCATCTATATGGCTGGCAATGCCTGCATGTTCCAGAAGACACGGAAACTAATGACATTAATATATAAGTGAGGTTATATCTAAAAACTATAACTCAACTTTATATAAATAAGGAAGTGTTGAGTTGACTGGAGCATGGATCAGGAGTACAGGGAAGGAGAAAGGACTGGAATACATTATAAAGTAAAAACATTGCAGTGTTTGTTGTTGCACTCAGAAAACATTAGGTTCGTTTTCCACAGACCTTATTTTTTACAATATTCCAAAATCCTGATGCTTTTGGTCGAGGGAACCAGCCGCTTCCTTCAGGGTCGAATTACAAAAATACGTCATCCCTGCACCGCTCTATATTTAAAATGCTGCACTTGAATTAGATTCCAACGCTTCACGGAAGGTGTGGAGCAGCTCCAGGTAGCTTAATGGTTACACACTTGATCCAGGGGACTGCAGTTGCCTCCTGTTTATTCCAGACCATTATATTTTCCTAACTGTGAAAACAAAACTGACTGTTCAGTGTTTGCAATGTGGTTGTGAACATATTGTGAAACCTTTAGTGAACAGCGCTAGCTGGAAGAAAATACCATCATAGTTTGAGCTCAAAGTATTGTCTGGTCTTTGGAAGTCAACCTGGAAACTTGACTAATTGGCAGATTTGATGAAAGGATGTGAGCAGATGTTGAAAAAGTTCCATTGTGAATGAAACCTTAGAAAACTATTCTTGTATGTGCATATATGATTTAGTATATGAAAAGCATTTAAAACATCCCCTAACCTTTATGTGCAATAAGTGAATCAACACATTAGGTTTATTTAAAACTTCCCTTAACGTAACATTACTTGAATCAATACATACCTTTATGTAAACGTTGGCATTAATTATATTTATCCGATCTAAAAGTCAACGTAATGGAAAACATAGCATTGACTGAGTATTTACATCAAACATACATGATCAAAGGACTTAAAGTCAACGCCTTTGGCTTGATTCGTTTTGTGAGTGTTATCAACTACGAAGGAACAGCATCTTTAATGTCTTAGAAAAGAAAGTCTACAGAAAGATTGGCGGTACAGAAATAAGACTGTCTGACTTTCTGCCTCCCACACACTCTTTACGTCTCACAGGTTTAGGATGTTAAGCCTGTGGCTGTGGCAGATGTCTTTTTTCAGCTATTTGGGATCTTTTCTGCCCTCATTAGGCCTCCACTGTGATTTCTTTCAATGCTGGCTCTCGCTGTGGGAATACCTCCAACAGGTACATCCATACAAACAGGAGCACATTGGAAACAGTGCTTGAGTGCTTGTTTATTCCTAATATCAGAGAAAACTACTTGTAGTCGGAGACAAACCCCACCTCCAAGACAAGGTCATTATTGTGTTTGTTTATTAAGGATCCCCATTAGCTTTTGCTCTCGACACAAGCTACTCTTCCTGGGGTCCGACACTTAAAACAATACAACAATAATACAACAATAATACAGCAACATTTAGGACATAAGTCCTGACATCATTAACATCATTAACAACATCACCAATATCATCAACAACATGCGATCAGATTAAATTAGGGTTCACAGCTCACAGGGTACGCGGTCATCAGTAGAAGCCCTTCAATCTCCTCTTGAAAGAGGCTCTGGACTCTGTGTCAGCCAGGTGGTTTGGCAATGAGTTCCATTCCTTTATAGCTCTATCAGACACAGAAGAGTTCAGAAGATGTGTCCTGGGTATAGGTGCCAGTAGATGGCCTGATGTAGCTTGGTCCTGGGTTTAGGTGCCAGTAGATGGCCTGATGTAGCTTGGTCCTGGGTATAGATGCCAGTAGATGGCCTGATGTAGCTTGGGTCCTGGGTATAGGTGCCAGTAGATGGCCTGATGTAGCTTGGTCCTGGGTATAGGTGCCAGTAGATGGCCTGATGTAGCTTGGTCCTGGGTTTAGGTGCCAGTAGATGGCCTGATGTAGCTTGGTCCTGGGTATAGGTGCCAGTAGATGGCCTGATGTAGCTTGGTCCTGGGTATAGGTGCCAGTAGATGGCCTGATGTAGCTTGGTCCTGGGTTTAGGTGCCAGTAGATGGCCTGATGTAGCTTGGTCCTGGGTTTAGGTGCCAGTAGATGGCCTGATGTAGCTTGGTCCTGGGTTTAGGTGCCAGTAGATGGCCTGATGTAGCTTGGTCCTGGGTATAGGTGCCAGTAGATGGCCTGATGTAGCTTGGTCCTGGGTTTAGGTGCCAGTAGATGGCCTGATGTAGCTTGGTCCTGGGTATAGGTGCCAGTAGATGGCCTGATGTAGCTTGGTCCTGGGTTTAGGTGCCAGTAGATGCCTGATGTAGCTTGGTCCTGGGTTTAGGTGCCAGTAGATGGCCTGATGTAGCTTGGTCCTGGGTTTAGGTGCCAGTAGATGGCCTGATGTAGCTTGGTCCTGGGTTTAGGTGCCCGTAGATGGCCTGATGTAGCTTGGTCCTGGGTTTAGGTGCCAGTAGATGGCCTGATGTAGCTTGGTCCTGGGTTTAGGTGCCAGTAGATGGCCTGATGTAGCTTGGTCCTGGGTTTAGGTGCCAGTAGATGGCCTGATGTAGCTTGGTCCTGGGTATAGGTGCCAGTAGATGGCCTGATGTAGCTTGGTCCTGGGTATAGGTGCCAGTAGATGGCCTGATGTAGCTTGGTCCTGGGTTTAGGTGCCAGTAGATGGCCTGATGTAGCTTGGTCCTGGGTATAGGTGCCAGTAGATGGCCTGATGTAGCTTGGGTCCTGGGTATAGGTGCCAGTAGATGGCCTGATGTAGCTTGGTCCTGGGTTTAGGTGCCCGTAGATGGCCTGATGTAGCTTGGTCCTGGGTTTAGGTGCCAGTAGATGGCCTGATGTAGCTTGGTCCTGGGTTTAGGTGCCAGTAGATGGCCTGATGTAGCTTGGTCCTGGGTATAGGTGCCAGTAGATGGCCTGATGTAGCTTGGTCCTGGGTTTAGGTGCCAGTAGATGGCCTGATGTAGCTTGGTCCTGGGTTTAGGTGCCAGTAGATGGCCTGATGTAGTTTGGTCCTGGGTATAGGTGCCAGTAGATGGCCTGATGTAGCTTGGTCCTGGGTTTAGGTGCCCGTAGATGGCCTGATGTAGCTTGGTCCTGGGTTTAGATGCCAGTAGATGGCCTGATGTAGCTTGGTCCTGGGTATAGGTGCCAGTAGATGGCCTGATGTAGCTTGGTCCTGGGTTTAGGTGCCAGTAGATGGCCTGATGTAGCTTGGTCCTGGGTATAGGTGCCAGTAGATGGCCTGATGTAGCTTGGTCCTGGGTTTAGGTCCCGTAGATGGCCTGATGTAGCTTGGTCCTGGGTTTAGGTGCCCGTAGATGGCCTGATGTAGCTTGGTCCTGGGTTTAGGTGCCCGTAGATGGCCTGATGTAGCTTGGTCCTGGGTTTAGGTGCCAGTAGATGGCCTGATGTAGCTTGGTCCTGGGTTTAGGTGCCAGTAGATGGCCTGATGTAGCTTGGTCCTGGGTATAGGTGCCAGTAGATGGACTGATGTAGCTTGGTCCTGGGTTTAGGTGCCAGTAGATGGCCTGATGTAGCTTGGTCCTGGGTTTAGGTGCCAGTAGATGGCCTGATGTAGCTTGGTCCTGGGTATAGGTGCCAGTAGATGGCCTGATGTAGCTTGGTCCTGGGTTTAGGTGCCAGTAGATGGCCTGATGTAGCTTGGTCCTGGGTTTAGGTGCCAGTAGATGGCCTGATGTAGCTTGGTCCTGGGTTTAGGTGCCAGTAGATGGCCTGATGTAGTTTGGTCCTGGGTATAGGTGCCAGTAGATGGCCTGATGTAGCTTGGTCCTGGGTTTAGGTGCCCTGTAGATGGCCTGATGTAGCTTGGTCCTGGGTTTAGGTGCCAGTAGATGGCCTGATGTAGCTTGGTCCTGGGTTTAGGTGCCAGTAGATGGCCTGATGTAGCTTGGTCCTGGGTTTAGGTGCCAGTAGATGGCCTGATGTAGCTTGGTCCTGGGTATAGGTGCCAGTAGATGGCCTGATGTAGCTTGGTCCTGGGTTTAGGTGCCAGTAGATGGCCTGATGTAGCTTGGTCCTGGGTATAGGTGCCAGTAGATGGCCTGATGTAGCTTGGTCCTGGGTTTAGGTGCCCGTAGATGGCCTGATGTAGCTTGGTCCTGGGTTTAGGTGCCCGTAGATGGCCTGATGTAGCTTGGTCCTGGGTTTAGGTGCCCGTAGATGGCCTGATGTAGCTTGGTCCTGGGTTTAGGTGCCAGTAGATGGCCGGATGTAGCTTGGTCCTGGGTTTAGGTGCCAGTAGATGGCCTGATGTAGCTTGGTCCTGGGTATAGGGTGCCAGTAGATGGCCTGATGTAGCTTGGTCCTGGGTTTAGGTGCCAGTAGATGGCCTGATGTAGCTTGGTCCTGGGTATAGGTGCCAGTAGATGGCCTGATGTAGCTTGGTCCTGGGTATAGGTGCCAGTAGATGGCCTGATGTAGCTTGGGTCCTGGGTTAGGTGCCAGTAGATGGCCTGATGTAGCTTGGTCCTGGGTTTAGGTGCCAGTAGATGGCCTGATGTAGCTTGGTCCTGGGTTTAGGTGCCAGTAGATGGCCTGATGTAGCTTGGTCCTGGGTATAGGTGCCAGTAGATGGCCTGATGTAGCTTGGTCCTGGGTTTAGGTGCCAGTAGATGGCCTGATGTAGCTTGGTCCTGGGTATAGGTGCCAGTAGATGGCCTGATGTAGCTTGGTCCTGGGTATAGGTGCCAGTAGATGGCCTGATGTAGCTTGGTCCTGGGTTTAGGTGCCCGTAGATGGCCTGATGTAGCTTGGTCCTGGGTTTAGGTGCCAGTAGATGGCCTGATGTAGCTTGGTCCTGGGTTTAGGTGCCAGTAGATGGCCTGATGTAGCTTGGTCCTGGGTATAGGTGTCAGTAGATGGCCTGATGTAGCTTGGTCTGGTTTTAGGTGCCAGTACATGGCCTGATGTAGCTGGGTCCTGGGTTTAGGTGCCAGTAGATGGCCTGATGTAGCTTGGTCCTGGGTATAGGTGCCAGTAGATGGCCTGATGTAGCTTGGTCCTGGGTTTAGGTGCCAGTAGATGGCCTGATGTAGCTTGGTCCTGGGGTTAGGTGCCAGTCGATGGCCTGATGTAGCTTGGTCCTGGGTTTAGGTGCCCGTAGATGGCCTGATGTAGCTTGGTCCTGGGTTGTAGGTGCCCGTAGATGGCCTGATGTAGCTTGGTCCTGGGTTTAGGTGTCAGTAGATGGCCATGATGTAGCTTGGTCCTGGGTTTTAGGGCCAGTACATGGCCTGATGTAGCTTGGTCCTGGGGTTTAGGTGCCAAGTAGATGGCCTGATGTAGCTTGGTCCTGGGTATAGGTGCCAGTAGATGGCCTGATGTAGCTTGGTCCTGGGTTTAGGTGCCAGTAGATGGCCTGATGTAGCTTGGTCCTGGGGTTAGGTGCCAGTCGATGGCCTGATGTAGCTTGGTCCTGGGTTTAGGTGCCCGTAGATGGCCTGATGTAGCTTGGTCCTGGGTGTAGGTGCCCGTAGATGGCCTGATGTAGCTTGGTCCTGGGTGTAGGTGCCCGTAGATGGCCTGATGCAGCTTGTCTAGTCTAATGGTCGTGCTCGTCTCTTGTGTAAACTATCTGATCATAAAAATACAGTGGTTTTTTGCTAAATTGGACATTTTTTAGAAAAGTGATAACACCAGATTGCAGACGTTTCTCAACTGGAAGCCATGATAGGCTTCTATGCATAACTCCAATATGAGTGTGCTTCGAGCAGTGGAGAGCTAGTCTGGCAGCCTTGTTTTGAGCTATTTGTAATTTCTGTAAATGTGTTTTGCTGCTGATGACCATATGACCGGACAGTGCTCAAGATGTGACAAAACCAGAGACTGGATAACTTGTTTCAAAGTGGTTGGTGTTACATACTTTGTACATTTTCTCGCCACAGCTATGCTCCTTCCCATTTTAGTTACGATACTGTCAATTTCCTTCGTCCACCGTAAATCAGAATCAAGAACAATGCCAAGCAACTTAGTCTTGTTGACCTGTTCCACTGGCTGGGGAACAGTGTGTGTACAAAAAATGAACTTTCGAAAGTTGTCTGATATCTGGTGTGTATTATTTGGGAATACACATATGAAGAGTTGTGTATCACATTTTATCTCACCTTTATCCGATGTTACAATTTGGCACCCAACCTAAACACACGCACGTATAGTATGTACCCAAACAGCGTCCCAAATGCAGACTGAAAAATGACCCCTCCAGCCCATCTGTCAAACATTCATGGGTGTTAAATCGATGGAGAGGCAGAGTGGAGGTTTGTTTCAGTAGATAACATGGGAATGGTTATTTTTAGAAACAACAGGGAGGTGGAAGCAGAGGCTGAGAGAGAATGAGAATGAGCGGCTAAAAGGGCTGCAGTGCGTTGGCAGAGAGAACTACATGCATGCATGCTGATGGGAAAACACATTGTTTCTCTACTCCCTAATTTATCGTTACTTTTATCCAGTTCTCTCGCCCTCTTAACATTATCATTTCTTCTCTTCTCTGTCTGGTCTTTTTCCCTGGAATCAGATCAGACCGATCAAGCAGAGTGTACAGCTAACTGGACAGACAGTAAAGCCGGGCTCAGACAGTAATATGAACTTGAAATCTCTACAGATGTTAATCTCTCTAATCTCACACTGTTATGGATATTAGTAGGATTATTGTACCAGAGGAAGCAACGGCCCACCTAATCTGACTTTATTAGGTATAGGCAGTGGATGATAACAACATAAAACAACTTGCTGTTGTAATCCTTTGCAGTGAGAAAAAACGAAATTAAATGTGAGAACACTGAGTAAAAATGAAAGACCAAATCGGGGGGGGGGGGTGTTATGTGTGTGTATGCTGTATACATGTGTGTGTTGTGAAGCAAAAAGATCTCTCACTCTAATGTTATCCACTCAGAGAGCACTAATGATAATCAAGCTTCACTGATCACTTTAGGCCAATCAAGGATGGGACACAAATAACCTAATGTTAGAATCATACCCCAGACTTTTTCTTGGGACAAAATAGACTCTCCATTAGCAAACGTTTTGGTGTGTAAAAGTGAGGTTACATGTGTAGATGATTCAATTCATCATGTGTGTGTGTGTGTGTGTGTGTGTGTGTGTGAGAGAGATTGAGAGAGACTCCTTCTGCAACCTCCCAAACTTTCTTTTTATGTGTGCATTGTTATTTGTGCTTGAAAAACATTTTACTTGAACTTTATTTCAATGAAATTATTGTAATTATTGTCCTACATTTTAATTAGTTTCACAGAGATGTTTCACAGCTGCCTGGGCCTAGTGGCCCACAGGCGGTGTTTATCCAGCAGCCAGAACATTCATCTGTGCCGGCCCCCAGGTCAAGATCTACTGTGGCTCAAGGGCCTTCACCAGAGCCATCACCACCAAGGACCAGCAGACCAGCATCACTACAGCTGCCTCCACCTCCATCTGCGGCTGCCACCAGGTCAAGATCTACTGTGGCTCAAGGGCCTTCACCAGAGCCAACACCACCAAGGACCAGCAGACCAGCATCACTACAGCTGCCTCCACCTCCATCTGCGGCTGCCACCAGGTCAAGGTCTTCTGTGGCTCAAGGGCCTTCACCAGAGCCAACACCACCAAGGACCAGCAGACCAGCATCACTACAGCTGCCTCCACCTCCATCTGCGGCTGCCACCAGGTCAAGATACACCTCAGCACAAAGGCTCCACCACAGCCATCACCTTCAACCCAGCCAGCAAGGAGGTCTCGTGGAGGTCTCGTATAGCACTTGTACACCCCACCTACACAGCAGCCCATGCACCATCACCCCCACCTACACAGCAGCCCATGCACCATCACCCCCACCTACACAGCAGCCCATGCACCATCACCCCCACCTACACAGCAGCCCATGCACCATCACCCCCACCTACACAGCAGCCCATGCACCATCACCCCCACCTACACAGCAGCCCATGCACCATCACCCCCACCTACACAGCAGCCCATGCACCATCACCCCCATCTACACAGCAGCCCATGCACCATCACCCCCACCTACACAGCAGCCCATGCACCATCACCCCCACCTACACAGCAGCCCATGCACCATCACCCCCATCTACACAGCAGCCCATGCACCATCACCCCCACCTACACAGCAGCCCATGCACCATCACCCCCATCTACACAGCAGCCCATGCACCATCACCCCCACCTACACAGCAGCCAGACCCACTGTCTTGGAAGACAGACAAAGACCTTGACACTGTCTTGACATTTATAATGAAGACTTGGTTGAAAGTTCTGATGTTCAATATTGTAAATAGTTAGATTTTCCAGTTTCTTATATTTATATAAGTAGTTGGTTGAAAAAAACATATTTATAATAAATAGTTGGTTGAAATTTTTGTAATGCTCAATTTGTATTTGTACACATCACATGAACCTTGGTATGTAATATGAAGTCATTATTCAGTCCTGATGTATCTCAGTCCCTGCTGTGGGGAAAGTAGAGTGATAAACACCTGTTTTACTCAAAATTCGAATTTAATTTTTTTTATTTTATATATAAATAACACATTTATATACAGTTTAATTCAAATATTTCACTGCCTTTGTGATCCTAGGACTTTGGTAACCAAATCTAAAACACCAAAACAATTCGATCACATGAGTAAATTTGTGTTTTCACAAGAGTTTTGAAGATTTTCCGAAAATCGGATGTCAAATGTTAAGCTTTTGAGCTACTTATCTCATCAATCAGTGCTTTAAGGTGAGTAATATGCATTTATAGCAAGACTAGAGATTGTCCTGAACATTTTGATATGTAACACATGGGGTGCCATGTTAGAAGAAATACAATTAAAAGGTGATTTAAGGAAACATCTAAAAATCGAGAAAATACCCTTAGACTCCGAGCAGGGGTCGGCAACCCCTGGCACGCGTGCCAGCATTGGCACGCGGCACCGTAACCAGTGGCACACCAGGAATAAGTGGAATAAGTGTGCAAAATATTGAAATGGTATTTTCGGATCCTGAACGAGGCCGCAGCCAGAGCGCGTCTCCCCGTTACCCGCAGCAGGAAGCCATGCACGCAGCGCAGCCCCGCTCTCTTTAACTCCAGGTGACTTTCTGCCGCTTTCCTCCGTGGTGCTGATCGTTTCACCACGGAGGAAAACACTTCACTAACTGCAGTTCCCATAAGGAGCTGTACAAAGCCGCAGTTTTTGCGTGGCTGTGTATTTAGTTGAAAGCCCAGTGGCGATCAGCTCATCTCTCATCGAAATAATATGCTACAAAGGGGCGGACTGGCCATCTGTGTGTTGAACTTTCCTGTCGGCTCCCAGACCGTAGTCGAGGAGGGCAGAAGCAACAAGCTTCAGGTTCAATACCCCACTTTAGCTTCAATGACTGGAGAGAGGCGAGCTCTTCTTGGGAGGCCGTTGCATTTATTTAGCTGTTCTTCTGTTTCACAAAATACATCACAGACCTCTGTTTTTCTGCTGCCTCGTTTCACTTCCAGAAACATACACACGCTCCCTCACTGTCGCTCTACCACACACACACACACACACACACACACACACACACACACACACACACACACACACACACACACACACACACACACACACACACACACACACACACACACACACACACACACACACACACACACACACACACACCCACACACTTCTCTCTTAAAGGGACAGCGATCTCATCTCACTCAGCGTGACCCAAATATCATAACACGTGTGTTCTGGAGAATCACAGAACGGACGATCGTCCTTATTATTATGCCGTTTAAACCAATTATTTAAATGTGTTTGTTAAATTTGGCATCGTGTAAGTTGCGCTGACAGGTCCACACACTGCTTCCCCGCAGCGAGGCTCCCCCGCCCTCCTGCTGATAGTTGACGAGCGTCAAGCTCCTCAACCCCTCCCCCCCTTGGATATTTGTGGAGTTAGGTGGTCCGCGAGTGTTTTTTTATTGGTTAAGTGGGAAGACCAAAAAACACCCATCTTTCATGGCTCGTTTGTCTAGGGGTATGATTCTCGCTTAGGGTGGGAGAGGTCCCGGGTTCAAATCCCGGACGAGCCCAAGACATCTACATAGGTGTTCAACAGGTTTAGTTTAGGTATCATAAATTGTTCGTTGGAAACAATGTGTACTTCACAATTTGACAAATACTGTGCCCTGTTTGAAAATTAGTGATGAGTTGTGTTAAATAATGATCAAGGCTCATATTCTGTGTAGAGAAGCCATACATTTTTGTCCAAGCTATGTTCATTGAGGACAAAGTGCAATAAACAGAATATCGTTGGGAAGAACAAAAAACACCCATCTGTCATGGCTCGTTGGTCTAGGGCAGGGGTGGCCAACCCGCGGCTCTCGAGCCGCATGCGGCTCTTTGCCTAGTTTCATGCGGCTCTTCAGTTCATATCGAATTGTATATGTGTGAGTTTGGGGGAGAGACACTGACTCCTGACTAGTGTTGCACGGTGTACCGATACTTGAAAGGTACCGCGATACCCTGCCGTTAAAAACGTTACTATTCCTCCGTTTAATTAGTATCAGTACTTTAAGAATGACGGGGAAAAGTATTCCGGTGAGAAAGCGCCGTTTAATAAGAGCGGTGTGTGTTCAGCGCTCTGCTTCCACTCCCTGCAGTCCCGCCCCTCTCAAGCACGCTCAAGTGCCTCCCCTCTCTCGTGCACGCGCTAGCTGCCAGAGCATGTGAGAAAACGAGAAGCATGGCTGCAAGTGGGAGTGCAGCTGCCGCTGCGCCTCGGCTTGTTGACAACAAAGACGCTAAAAGAGAAATGTGGAAGTATTTGAGCTATAACTCTGACAGTGAGGGCAAGCCTACAGACACCACGAGGCCTGTCTGTCAGACATGTATTCATTTGATTTAATACGAATTCTTGTCATTTATTGTATTTATTGTTCTCATTGTTTAAAAGTTTGTGTTCTGGTTCTGGTGGGAAATAAAGCACAATAATTACATTTAAGACTGTTTCCCTTTTTTTAAGAAAAGTATCGAAAAAGAATCAGAATCGCAATTCTTGACTTGGTATCGAAACTAAAATGTGGATATCGTGACAACACGAGCTACTCCTGACAGTTAAACCTGATATTTAGTAGGTCTGTTAAGTATCGAATGCTGATCATTCTGACGTAATTTGGACGGTCAAAGTTGTTTGGGCTCGGATAAAATCGCTCCGTTACTTTCGTCCCGTGTTACTTTCGTCCCGGCTCTCCCTACGTGTGTGTGTGTGGTGTCAGGTGTCAGTATGAGAGGATGACAGCGCGTCTAATTTTGATGTGGCCCAAGAGCCAATCACAATAATACCTGTGATGCAGTGAACCAATCACCTTTGAGGGGGGAACACCTATCGTTGATTAAACACTATCCAGTGTTTCCCCTACCATTGTCTTGGAGGGGCGCTGCGCCCCGCCAACGGAGTTATATATATTTCAAAAATATATATAATTATTTATTTTTTTTGTAATATATATATAGCACCAAATTGCAAATAATCTATAACTACTGTCACTTTTCACATTGAACATGTGCTCTTTTATTAAATAAACTAAACGCTTTCATTTTAAGTTGTGAGTTTAGTGTTTTTGACCCTAAGAAACACTGATGCATTAATCAATAACAATAATCCACAGCTCCTCTCTCTGCTCCAGAGGATTTAAAATATATATCCCAATGTCACAAAAATGCATCAGTGTCGTGGTTGAAATCTTGTCTCCAGAAAACAAAAAACTGAAACAAGCTGTATCAGTGACCGTGTGTTTGATGTGGCTCTTTGCTGTAAAATAGAAAAAATGTGGCTCTTAACCTCTGACTGGTTGGCCACCCCTGGTCTAGGGGTATGATTCTCGCTTAGGGTGCGAGAGGTCCTGGGTTCAAATCCCGGACGAGCCCAAGACATCTACATAGGTGTGGAAAAGGTTTAGTTTCGGAATCAAAAATTATTCGTTGGAAGCAATGTGTACTTCACAATTTGACAAATACTGTCCACTGCTAGAAATCTAGTGATTAGTTGTGTTAAATAATAATCAAGGCTCATCTTCTGTGTAGAGAAGCCATCAATGTTTGTCCAAGCTATGTTCATTGAGGACAAAGTGCAATAAACAGAATATCGTTGGGAAGACCAAAAAACACCCATCTGTCATGGCTCGTTGGTCTAGGGGTATGATTCTCGCTTAGGGTGCGAGAGGTCCCGGGTTCAAATCCCGGACGAGCCCAAGACATCTACATAGGTGTTCAAGACATTCAAGACATGGGTTCAAATCCCGGACGAGCCCAAGACATCTACATAGGTGTTCAACAGGTTTAGTTTAGGTATCAAAAATTGTTCGTTGGAAGCAATGTGTACTTCACAATTTGACAAATACTGTCCACTGCTAGAAAACTAGTGATGAGTTGTGTTAAATAATGATCAAGGCTCATCTTCTGTGTTGAGAAGCCATACATTTTTGTCCAAGCTGTGTTCATTGAGGACAAAGTGCAATAAACAGAATATCGTTGGGAAGACCAAAAAACACCCATCTGTGATGTCTCGTTGGTCTAGGGGTATGATTCTCGCTTAGGGTGCGAGAGGTCCTGGGTTCAAATCCCGGACGAGCCCAAGACATCTTCATAGGTGTGGAAAAGGTTTAGTTTAGGAATCAAAAATTATTCGTTGGAAGCAATGTGTACTTCACAATTTGACAAATACTGTGTCCTGCTAGAAAACTAGTGATGAGTTGTGTTAAATAATGATCAAGGCTCATCTTCTGTGTAGAGAAGCCATACATTTTTGTCCAAGCTATGTTCATTGAGGACAAAGTGCAATAAACAGAATATCGTTGGGAAGACCAAAAAACACCCATCTGTCATGGCTCGTTGGTCTAGGGCAGGGATCACCAACTACATTTGTCCAAGGGCCAAAATGTATCCAATAGACACTATCGCGGGCCAGCGGGGGGGGGTACAGGTACTGCATAAAGCTTAGCAGACTCACGCTAACGAAGGATCACTTCTAGGCAGGGTTGGGAGGATTACTTTGTAAATGTAATCAGTTACTGATTACTGAATACATGCTCTGAAAGTAATCAGAATACAGTTACGTGTTCACTTTTGGAATACTTTCTTTTTCCATAACAGATGGGTATGTTTTGGTAAACAGGAGACACTTGTTTTACTGTTTTAATAGCTTATCAAGAACTCAAACTCAACATCTTGGTGTCATTCTGGACAGCTCCCTCTCATCTGCACCACACAAAACATCACCC
>CADEHL010001514.1:87500-90000 GCA_902827135.1 Harpagifer antarcticus
TCGTTGGTCTAGGGGTATGATTCTCGCTTCGGGTGCGAGAGGTCCCGGGTTCAAATCCCGGACGAGCCCAAGACATCTACATATGTGTTCAACAGGTTTAGTTTAGGCATCATAAATTGTTCGTTGGAAGCTATGTGTACTTCACAATTTGACAAATACTGTCCACTGCTAGAAATCTAGTGATGAGTTGTGTTAAATAATGATCGAGGCTCACCTTCTGTGTTGAGAAGCCATACATTTTTGTCCAAGCTATGTTCATTGAGGACAAAGTGCAATAAACAGAATATCGTTGGGAAGACCAAAAAACACCCATCTGTCATGGCTCGTTGGTCTAGGGGTATGATTATCGCTTAGGGTGCGAGAGGTCCCGGGTTCAAATCCCGGATGAGCCCAAGACATCTACATAGGTGTTCAACACGTTTAGTTTAGGTATCATAAATTGTTCGTTGGAAGCTATGTGTACTTCACAATTTGACAAATACTGTCCACTGCTAGAAATCTAGTGATGAGTTGTGTTAAATAATGATCGAGGCTCATCTTCTGTGTTGAGAAGCAATCCATTTTTGTCCAAGCTGTGTTCATTGAGGACAAAGTGCAATAAACAGAATATCGTTGGGAAGACCAAAAACACCCATCTGTCATGGCTCGTTGGTCTAGGGGTATGATTCTCGCTTCGGGTGTGAGAGGTCCCGGGTTCAAATCCCGGACGAGCCCAAGACATCTACATAGGTGTGGAAAAGGTTTAGTTTAGGCATCAAAAATTGTTCGTTGGAAGCAATGTTTACTTCACAATTTGACAAATACTGTCCACTGCTAGAAATCTAGTGATGAGTTGTGTTAAATAATGATCGAGGCTCATCTTCTGTGTTGAGAAGCAATCCATTTTTGTCCAAGCTATGTTCATTGAGGACAACGTGCAATAAACAGAATATCGTTGGGAAGATCAAAAAACACCCATCTGTCATGGCTCGTTGGTCTAGGGGTATGATTCTCGCTTTGGGTGCGAGAGGTCCCGGGTTCAAATCCCGGACGAGCCCAAGACATCTACATAGGTGTTCAACAGGTTTAGTTTAGGTATCATAAATTGTTCGTTGGAAGCTATGTGTACTTCACAATTTGACAAATACTCTGCCCTGCTAGAAATCTAGTGATGATTTGTGTTAAATAATGATCGAGGCTCATCTTCTGTGTTGAGAAGCAATCAATTTTTTTTGTCCAAGCTGTGTTCATTGTGGACAAAGTGCAATCCATGGAAAACTGTTGTGCATTGTCATTTAAGCAGGCTATCGTGTGGAACACAAAACAATTGTTCTTTTGTAGTGGCTCGTTGGTCTAGGGCAGGGGTCGGCAACCTTTTTCATATAAAGTGCCATTTTAAAAAAAAATTGTTATCAGCGTGCCAACGATCGAGAATTATCAAGTGGGGGGGGGGGGGGTGAGGAGCTTGACGCTTGTCAACTATCAGCAGGAGGGCGGGGGAGCCTCTCTGCGGGGCAGCAGTGTGTGGACCTGTCAGTACAACTTACATGATGTCGAATTTAACAAACACATTTAAATAATTGGTTTAAACAGCATAATAATAAGGACGATTGTCCGTTCTGTGATTCTCCAGAACACACATGTAATGATATTAAGGTCACGCAGAGTGAGATGAGATTGCTGTCCCTTTAAGAGAGAGAGAGAGAGGTGTGGCTTGTGCATACGTGTTTGTGGATGGTAGAGCGACAGTGAGAGAACGTGTGTATGTTTCTGGAAGTGAAACGAGGAAGCAGAAAAACAGAGGTCTGCCCTCCTCGACTACGGTCTGGGAGCCGACAGGAAAGTTCAACACACAAATGGCCAGTCCGCTCCTTTGTAGCATATTATTTCAATGAGAGATGATCAGATCGCCACTGGGCTTTCAACTAAATACACAGCCACGCAGAAACTGCGGCATTCGTACAGCTCCTTATGGGTAGGCTACTGCAATTAGTGAAGTGCTTTCCTCTCTGTGGTGAAACGATCAGCACCACGGAGGAAAGCGGCAGAAAGTCACCTGGAGTTAAAGAGAGCGGGGCTGCGTTGTGTGCATGGCTTCCTTCTGCGGGTAACAGGGAGACGCGCTCTGGCGGCGGCCTCGTTCAGGATCCCAAAATACAATTTAAATATTTTTGCACACTTATTCCACTTATTCCTAGCGTGCCACTGGTTACGGTGCCGCGTGCCAATGCTGGCACGCGTGCCAGGGGTTGCCGACCCCTGGTCTAGGGGTATGATTCTCGCTTAGGGTGCGAGATGTCCCGGGTTCAAATCCCGGACGAGCCCAAGACATCTACATAGATGTGGAAAAGGTTTAGTTTAGGCATCAAAAATTGTTCGTTGGAAGCAATGTGTACTTCACAATTTGACAAATACTGTGTCCTGCTAGAAAACTAGTGATGAGTTGTGTTAAATAATGATCAAGGCTCATCTTCTGTGTAGAGAAGCCATCAATTTTTGTCCAAGCTATGTTCATTGAGGA
>CADEHL010001514.1:92500-100116 GCA_902827135.1 Harpagifer antarcticus
GCAGGCTATCGTGTGGAACACAAAACAATTGTTTTTTTTTGTAGTGGCTCGTTGGTCTAGGGCAGGGATCACCAACTACATTTGTCCAAGGGCCAAAATGTATCCAATAGACACTATCGCGGGCCAGCGGGGGGGGGGGTACAGGTACTGCATAAAGCTTAACGAAGGATCACTTCTAGGCAGGGTTGGGAGGGTTACTTTGTAAATGTAATCAGTTACTGATTACTGAATACATGCTCTGAAAGTAATCAAATATACAGTTACAGTTACGTGTCTTAAAAAAGTAAAGTGTTCAGGTTACTTTTAGAATACTTTTGAAATACTTTCTTTTTGGGTATGTTTTGGTAAACAGGAGACACTTGTTTTACTGTTTTAATGGCTTATCAAGAACTCAAACAAAACATCTTGGTGTCATTCTGACAGCTCTCTCATCTGCACCCCACATAAAAAACATCACCCGGACTGCATTCTCCTACTGTAAACCTTTCCTTAGAATATGTATGAATTGTAAGGTGTCCTTGGTGCTTGAAAGGCGCCCCTAAATAGAATGAATTATCATTATTATTTATTATCTGAAACGATGTAATAACTTTTAAAACTGTTTCCAGTCACTTGCCCCATGCATTCAGCAGCAGCAGGCCATTCACTTTGATTTGATCCCGTTATAAATGTCATCATTTCGACAATAAAGAAATGCTACATCAACGTTATCTTGCCACATTTTATCTAACCATCTCCGTTTCTAACTTTCAATATATTTTAAAAGAGATCTCTCTCTCTCATCTGCGTGCGGGGGCGGGGCCTCACACACACTGCATCTCTCTCTCTCACAGACACGCTGCAGCGCTGTGCAGTGTGCACACAGTTCTGCCGGTAATGAATATTACATTTTGTGAGGAAACCTTTCCACCAATAATTCCAATAAGTATTCCAAAATGTATTCACTTCAGGTTTACGAAAGTAACTGTAATCAGATTACTCGTTTTTCAAATGTAACGCCAGCTGAATACAGTTAGCCTACTTGATTTTTGTATTCTGATTACGTAACGCCGTTACATATATTCCGTTACAACCCAACCCTGCTTCTAGGCTACTGTCCCGCAGCTCCTGCCTCTCTGTTGGACTCTGTCGCAGCCGGGCTGCTGCTGTGGTGCGGAGTGCACAAAGCAGACTCTTCACAACAAAGAATCACTTCTTCTTCTTCAAGGAAGGGAAGGTTTCGCAGTACGCAGTCTACAGTCCCGCAGCTGCTGCCTCTCTGTTGGACTCCGGTACTGCACCTTACTCACGAGACGTTGTGAAAAAAAAAGGGTGGGGGGCGAACGCAGTAACCACTCCGCCAGCGCCACAGTCACCCCCGTCGTGCGGGCCGGATGAGAATGTCTGGCGGGCCGGATGTGGCCCGCGGGCCGCCAGTTGGTGGTCACTGGTCTAGGGGTATGATTCTTGCTTTGGGTGCGAGAGGTCCCGGGTTCAAATCCCGGACGAGCCCAAGACATCTACATAGGTGTGGAAAAGGTTTAGTTTAGGCATCAAAAATTAGTCATACATTTTTGTCCAAGCTATGTTCATTGAGGACAAAGTGCAATAAACAGAATATCGTTGGGAAGACCAAAAAACACCCATCTGTCATGGCTCGTTGGTCTAGGGGTATGATTCTCGCTTCGGGTGCGAGAGGTCCCGGGTTCAAATCCCGGACGATTCCAAGACATTTACATAGGTGTTCAACAGGTTTAGTTTAGGTATCATAAATTGTTCGTTGGAAGCAATGTGTACTTCACAATTTGACCAATACTGTCCACTGCTAGAAATCTAGTGATTAGTTGTGTTAAATAATAATCAAGGCTCATCTTCTGTGTTGAGAAGCCATACATTTTTGTCCAAGCTGTGTTCATTGAGGATAAAGTGCAATAAACAGAATATCGTTGGGAAGACCAAAAAACACCCATCTGTCATGGCTCGTTGGTCTAGGGGTATGATTCTCGCTTCGGGTGCGAGAGGTCCCGGGTTCAAATCCCGGATGAGCCCAAGACATCTACATAGGTGTTCAACAGGTTTAGTTAGGTATCATAAATTGTTCGTGGAAGCTATGTGTACTTCACAATTTGACAAATACTAGTCCACTGCTAGAAATCTAGTGATGATTGTGTTAAATAATGATCGAGGCTCATCTTCTGTGTAGAGAAGCAATCCATTTTTTGGTCCAAGGCTATGTTCATTGAGGACAACGTGCAATAAACAGAATATCGTTGGGAAGACCAAAAAACACCCATCTGTCATGGCTCGTTGCTCTAGGGTATGATTCTCGCTTCGGGTGTGAGAGGTCCCGGGTTCAAATCCCGGACGAGCCCAAGACATCTACATAGGTGTGGAAAAGGTTTAGTTTAGGCATCAAAAATTGTTCGTTGGAAGCAATGTTTACTTCCACAATTTGACAAATACTGTCCACTGCCTAGAATCTAGTGATGAGTTGTGGTTAAATAATGATCGAGGCTCACCTTCTGTGTTGAGAAGCAATCCATTTTTGTCCAAGCTATGTTCATTGAGGACAACGTGCAATAAACAGAATATCGTTGGGAAGACCAAAAAACACCATCTGTCATGGCTCGTTGGTCTAGGGGTATGATTCTCGCTTCGGGTGTGAGAGGTCCCGGGTTCAAATCCCGGACGAGCCCAAGACATCTACATAGGTGTGGAAAGGTTTAGTTTAGGCATCAAAAATTGTTCGTTGGAAGCAATGTTTACTTCACAATTTGACAAATACTGTCCACTGCTAGAAATCTAGTGATGAGTTGTGTTCAATAATGATCGAGGCTCATCTTCTGTGTTGAGAAGCAATCCATTTTTGTCCAAGCTATGTTCATTGAGGACAACGTGCAATAAACAGAATATCGTTGGGAAGACCAAAAAAACACCCATCTGTCGTGGCTCGTTGGCTAGTGGGTATGATTCTCGCTTAGGGTGCGAGATGGTCCCGGGTTCAAAATCCCGGACGAGCCCAAGACATCTACATAGGTGTTCAACAGGTTTAGTTTAGGTATCATAAATTGTTCGTTGGAAAACAATGTGTACTTCACAATTGACAAATACTGTGTCCTGCTAGAAATCTAGTGATTAGTTGTGTTAAATAATGATCAAGGCTCATCTTCTGTGTAGAGAAGCCATCAATTTTTGTCCAAGCTATGTTCATTGAGGACAAAGTGCCATGAACAGAATATCGTTGGGAAGACCAAAAAACACCCATCTGTCAGGCTCGTTGGTCTAGGGGTATGATTCTCGCTTCGGTGCGAGATGGGTCCCGGGTTCAAATCCCGGATGAGCCCAAGACATCTACATAGGTGTTCAACACGTTTAGTTTAGGTATCATAAATTGTTCGTTGGAAGCTATGTGTACTTCACAATTTGACAAATACTTCTGCCCTGCTAGAAATCTAGTGATGAGTTGTGTTTAAATAATGATCGAGGCTCACCTTCTGTGTTTGAGAAGCAATCCATTTTTGTCCAAGCTATGTTTCATTGAGGACAAAGTGCAATAAACAGAATATCGTTGGGAAGACCAAAAAACACCCATCTGTCATGGCTCGTTGGTCTAAGGGTATGATTCTCGCTTCGGGTGCGAGAGGGTCCCGGGTTCAAATCCCGGACGAGCCCAAGACATCTACATAGGTGTGGAAAAGGTTTAGTTTAGGCATCAAAAATTGTTCGTTGGAAGCAATGTGTACTTCACAATTTGACAAAATACTGTCCACTGCTAGAAATCTAGTGATGAGTTGTGTTAAATAATGATCAAGGCTCATCTTCTGTGTTGAGAAGCAATCCATTTTTTTTTGTCCAAGCTGTGTTCATTGTGGACAAAGTGCAATCCATGGAAAACCGTTGTGCATTGTCATTTAAGCAGGCTATCGTGTGGAACACAAAACAATTGTTTTTTTTTTGTAGTGGCTCGTTGGTCTAGGGCAGGGATCACCAACTACATTTGTCCAAGGGCCAAAATGTATCCAATAGACACTATCGCGGGCCAGCGGGGGGGGGGGTACAGGTACTGCATAAAGCTTAACGAAGGATCACTTCTAGGCAGGGGTTGGGAGGGTTACTTTGTAAATGTAATCAGTTACTGATTACTGAATACATGCTCTGAAAGTAATCAAATATACAGTTACAGTTACGTGTCTTAAAAAAGTAAAGTGTTCAGGTTACTTTTAGAATACTTTTGAAATACTTTCTTTTTGGGTATGTTTTGGTGAACAGGAGACACTTGTTTTACTGTTTTAATGGCTTATCAAGAACTCAAACAAAACATCTTGGTGTCATTCTGACAGCTCTCTCATCTGCACCCCACATAAAAAACATCACCCGGACTGCATTCTCCTACTGTAAACCTTTCCTTAGAATATGTTATGAATTGTAAGGTGTCCTTGGGTGCTTTGAAAAGGCGCCCCTAAATAGAATGAATTATCATTATTATTTATTATCTGAAACGATGTAATAACTTTTAAAAACTGTTTCCAGTCACTTGCCCCATGCATTCAGCAGCAGCAGGCCATTCACTTGATTTGATCCCGGTTATAAATGTCATCATTTCGACAATAAAGAAATGCTACATCAACGTATCTTGCACATTTTATCTAACCATCTCCGTTTCTAACTTTCAATATATTTTAAAAGATCTCTCTCTCTCTCATCTGCGTGCGGGGGCGGGGCCTCACACACACTGCATCTCTCTCTCTCACAGACACGCTGCAGCGCTGTGCAGTGTGCACACAGTTCTGCCGGTAATGAATATTACATTTTGTGAGGAAACCTTTCCACCAATAATTCCAATAAGTATTCCAAAATGTATTCACTTCAGGTTTACGAAAGTAACTGTAATCAGATTACTCGTTTTTCAAATGTAACGCCAGCTGAATACAGTTAGCCTACTTGATTTTTGTATTCTGATTACGTAACGCCGTTACATATTCCGTTACAACCCAACCCTGCTTCTAGGCTACTGTCCCGCAGCTCCTGCCTCTCTGTTGGACTCTGTCGCAGCCGGGCTGCTGCTGTGGTGCGGAGTGCACAAAGCAGACTCTTCACAACAAAGAATCACTTCTTCTTCTTCAAGGAAGGGAAGGTTTCGCAGTACGCAGTCTACAGTCCCGCAGCTGCTGCCTCTCTGTTGGACTCCGGTACTGCACCTTACTCACGAGACGTTGTGAAAAAAAAAGGGTGGGGGGGCGAACGCAGTAACCACTTCCGCCAGCGCCACAGTCACCCCCGTCGTGCGGGGCCGGATGAGAATGTCTGGCGGGCCGGATGTGGCCCGCGGGCCGCCAGTTGGTGGTCACTGGTCTAGGGGTATGATTCTTGCTTTGGGTGCGAGAGGTCCCGGGTTCAAATCCCGGACGAGCCCAAGACATCTACATAGGTGTGGAAAAGGTTTAGTTTAGGCATCAAAATTAGTCATACATTTTTGTCCAAGCTATGTTCATTGAGGACAAAGTGCAATAAACAGAATATCGTTGGGAAGACCAAAAAACACCCATCTGTCATGGCTCGTTGGTCTAGGGGTATGATTCTCGCTTTGGGTGCGAGAGGTCCCGGGTTCAAATCCCGGACGAGCCCAAGACATCTACATAGGTGTTCAACACGTTTAGTTTAGGTATCATAAATTGTTTGTTGGAAGCTATGTGTACTTCACAATTTGACAAATACTGTCCACTGCTAGAAATCTAGTGATGAGTTGTGTTAAATAATGATCGAGGCTCACCTCTGTGTTGAGAAGCAATCCATTTTTGTCCAAGCTATGTTCATTGAGGACAACGTGCAATAAACAGAATATCGTTGGGAAGACCAAAAACACCCATCTGTCATGGCTCGTTGGTCTAGGGGTATGATTCTCGCTTTGGGTGCGAGAGGCCCGGGGTCAAATCCCGGACGAGCCCAAGACATCTACATAGGTGTTCAACAGGTTTAGTTTAGGTATCATAAATTGTTCGTTGGAAGCAATGTGTACTTCACAATTTGACAAATACTCTGCCCTGCTAGAAAATCTAGTGATGATTTGTGTTAAATAATGATCGAGGCTCATCTTCTGTGTTGAGAGCAATCCATTTTTTTTGTCCAAGATGTGTTCATTGTGGACAAAGTGCAATCCATGGAAAACTGTTGTGCATTGTCATTTAAGCAGGCTATCGTGTGGAACACAAAACAATTGTTCTTTTGTAGTGGCTCGTTGGTCTAGGGGTATGATTCTTGCTTCGGGTGTGAGAGGTCCCGGGTTCAAATCCCGGACGAGCCCAAGACATCTACATAGGTGTGGAAAAGGTTTAGTTTAGGCATCAAAAAATTGTTCGTTGGAAGCAAGGTGTCTTCACAATTTGACAAATACTGTGTCCTGCGAGAAAACTAGTGATGAGTTGTGTTAAATAATGATCAAGGCTCATCTTCTGTGTTGAGAAGCCATACATTTTTGTCCAAGCTATGTTCATTGAGGACAAAGTGCCATAAACAGAATATCGTTGGGAAGACCAAAAAACACCTATCTGTCATGGCTCGTTGGTTGAGGGGTATGATTCTCGCTTTGGGTGCGAGAGGGTCCCGGGTTCAAATCCCGGAAGAGCCCAAGACATCTACATAGGTATTCAACAGGTTTAGTTTAGGTATCATAAATTGTTCGTTGGAAACAATGTGTACTTCACAATTTGACAAATACTGTGTCCTGCTAGAAAACTAGTGATGAGTTGTGTTAAATAATGATCGAGGCTCATCTTCTGTGTTGAGAAGCAATCCATTTTTTTGTCCAAGCTGTGTTCATTGTGGACAAAGTGCAATCCATGGAAAACTGTTGTGCATTGTCATTTAAGCAGGCTATCGTGTGGAACACAAAACAATTGTTTTTTTGTAGTGGCTCGTTGGTCTAGGGGTATGATTCTCGCTTAGGGTGCGAGAGGTCCCGGGTTCAAATCCCGGACGAGCCCAAGACATCTACATAGGTGTTCAACAGGTTTTAGTTAGGTATCATAAATTGTTCGTTGGAAACAATGTGTACTTCACAATTTGACAAATACTGTGTCCTGCTAGAAAACTAGTGATGAGTTGTGTTAAATAATGATCAAGGCTCATCTTCTGTGTAGAGAAGCCATACATTTTTGTCCAAGCTATGTTCATTGAGGACAAAGTGCATAAACAGAATATCGTTGGGGAAGACCAAAAAACACCCATCTGTCATGGCTCGTTGGTTGAGGGGTATGATTCTCGCTTAGGGTGCGAGAGGTCCCGGGTTCAAATCCCGGAAGAGCCCAAGACATCTACATAGGTATTCAACAGGTTTAGTTTAGGTATCATAAATTGTTCGTTGGAAACATGTGTACTTCACAATTTGACAAATACTGTGTCCCTGCTAGAAAACTAGTGATGAGTTGTGTTAAATAATGATCGAGGCTCATCTTCTGTGTTGAGAAGCAATCCATTTTTGTCCAAGCTATGTTCATTGTGGACAAAGTGCAATCCATGGAAAACTGTTGTGCATTGTCATTTAAGCAGGCTATCGTGTGGAACACCAAAACAATTGTTTTTTTTGTAGTGGCTCGTTGGTCTAGGAGTATGATTCTTGCTTTGGGTGCGAGAGGTCCCGG
>CADEHL010001515.1:0-96682 GCA_902827135.1 Harpagifer antarcticus
AAATTATTGATATTTATCGGAACAGTATCGCACCTTCTTTTTTAAACTGACGGTTCGAGATTACTAGTAGCCCAATATTTCATTGCACAACAGTTGTTGGGAGGCTGTCACAGGCTCTTTAAATCACATACAAAGGATATGGGTTAACTCACACACATGGGGTATGTTGCTCACCGGAGCAGCAAAAAGCATCAGGCTTATATAGTCCAAAACACGGAGATAGATAACAACAAAGTCGTAAATCGAGGTGGCACTAATATCAGCCGCGGGTGTCGGAAAGTTGGCTCATCTGTGATGTTTGTTTTTTTTGGGGCCCCAATGGCATTGACCGGTTCACGCAGTCTTCAAAGTAACCAAGCAACCTAATTTAATTTGTAATTTGTCTGTCCAATGACCTTACTCCCTTTCATGCAGGGCCGGTCCTTAGCATTGGCGTTATAGATGTTCGTCTAGGGCACCAGATCTGGGGGCACGCTGCACTGGCAGCTCTGGAGAGGGAAAAAAAATGTTGACCGTAATTTTTAGGGCCCCCTAGCAAAAAATGAAAAAATAATCTCAGTACAGTACAACCGTCACCGTGATAAGTATGTTTAATTAATGTTGTTAATATGCCTAGATTGCTTTCTCTCAAAGTCATGTATTATATTATTGAGTCAAAAATAAATACTTTAACCGTGCTTTACCTGAACCTCATCATGACACTAGAGAGGACGGCAGGTTTGTAATTTCCCGTGTTCAGTGAATGCAACAGAGGCAAGACACCAGACCAACCAGAGAGTTGAATGGAAATAAACATCTGTCTTATTGGCTGACAGGTACCTATCCTGTGAGCTGTGACAATGTTTAAAATAAACTGTCAGTCGGACTTTTGAAGATGGATTTAAGAAAAACATTTCTTAAAAAATACGACAATTCTCAAGTGGTGGCTCACACAACAACCCAGAGCCACCACTTGAGCCAGGAGAACAAGGTATTAAATGTCAGTAAACTTCCAAGTTATGCGAACAGAGTTTGAAAGCAGCGTGGGAAGTCTTCAGCTGTGAACTGTAGACTGTGATCCTCTCAGGTAAACATCCGCCCAGGGAAACATGGGATCTGCCCAGGTTAGGCAAGGCAAGTTTATTTATATAGCACCTTTCAACACAAGGCAATTCAAAGTGCTTTACAAAAAACGAAAGACATTAAGAAAATGGCATTTAAAATCAGTCATTAAAAGAAAAGATAATAAAATAAACATTAAAAGATAAAAGTTACAGTGCAGTTTAAGATGTGAATAGTTCAATTAAAAGCAGCGGCAAAAAGAAAAGTCTTTAGTCTGGATTTAAAAGTAGTCAGAGTTGCAGCGGACCTGCAGGTTTCTGGGGGTTTGTTCCAGATATTTGGAGCATAATAACGAACGCTGCTTTACCATGTTTAGTTCTGACTCTGGGGACAGAAAGCTGACCAGTCCCTGAAGACCTGAGAGATCTGGATGGTTCATAATTTAGCAGGAGGTCAGAAATGTTTTTGGGCCTAAACCATTCAAAGCTTTATAAACCAGCAGCAGTATTTTTGAAATCTATTCTTTGACACACAGAAGCCAGTGTAAAGACTTCAGAACAGGAGTGATGTGATCCACTTTCTTAGTGTTAGTGAGGACTCGAGCAGCGGCGTTCTGAATCAGCTGCAGCTTTCTAATAGATGTTTTAGTGAGACCTGTGAAGACACCATTGCAGTAGTCCAGTCTACTGAAGATAAAAGCATGGACAAGTTTTTCCAAATCCTGCTGTGACATTAGTCTTTTAATCCTAGATATGTTCTTTAGGGATAGTAGGATGATTTAGTACTGTTTTAATGTGACTGTTGAAACTCAGGTCAGAGTCCATGACTACACCTAGATTTCTGGCTTTATCTGTTGTTTTGAACATTGCAGGCTGAGGCTCAGCGCTAACTTTTATACGTGGCTCCAAAACCATTACCTCAGTTTTATCTTTGTTTAATTGGAGAAAGTTCTGACACATCCAGTCATTGATTTGTTCAATGCACTTACTCAGTGTTTGAATTGGAGCATAGTCTCCTGGTGAAATTGTTACGTAAATGTGTGTGTCATCTGCATAGCTATGGTAACTTATTTTGTTGTTTTTCATTATCTGAGCCAGTGGTAGCATGTAGATGTTAAAGAGAAGAGGCCCCAAGATGGAGCCTTGAGGTACCCCACATGTCATATTTGTCAACTCAGATGTGTATTTACCTATAGAAACAACGTTTTTTCTGTCCTTTAAGTAGGATTCAAACCAATTTAGAACTGTTTCCGAAAGTCCCACCCTGTTTTCTAGTCGGTCCAGTAATATGTTGTGGTCAACAGTGTCAAACGCAGCACTGAGATCTTATAATACTAACACTGAAGTTCTGCCACTGTCTGTGTTTAAGTGGATGTCATTGAAGACCTTTACCAGAGCAGTCTCAGTGCTGTGGTTTGGACGAAAGCCTGACTGGAACACATCGAAACAACTTTTTCAATGATTTTACCTAGAAATGGGAGGTTTGATATGGGCCTGTAATTGTTCATTACTGAATCATCTAGATTATTCTTTTTTAAGAGTGGTTTAATGACTGCAGTTTTCAGGGCCTGTGGAAAAATACCTGAGTGAAGAGATTTGTTTACTATATGAAGTAGATCTGAGGCCATGCAAGGCAAAACATCTTTGAAAAATCCTGTTGGAATAATATCAAGGCAGCAGGAGGAGGATTTCAGAAGTTGAATAATGTCCTCTAGGTTTGTATCATTAATCTGATGGAATTGTGTCATGGTGTTTGAATTGATATTAAGTGGACATAGGGACAACACATTTGCTGTACCTGATGCAGAGCACTGACTGCTTGTCTGATTTTCTGAATTTTGTCAGTGAAGAAGGCAAAATCATTGCACGCCCTGGTGGATAGAAGTTCAGAGGCTACTGACACTGGGGGGTTAGTTAGTCTGTCGACGGTAGCAAACAAGGCACGTGCATTGTTTTTGTTTTTGGTAATGAGGTCAGAGAAGAACGATTGTCGTGCGTTTTTCAATTCCAAATTATAAAGGCCAAGTCTCTCTTTATAGATTTCAAAGTGAACCTGGAGATTTGTTTTTCGCCACTTGCGTTCAGCTTTTCGACAGGTTAAACTGTGTTACGACTTCTGTGGCTATCTACCCAGCGATCATGATTAATATGAAAGACTACACACACATGTATCCCTTATAAAAACGGTATTCTGCAGCACTCATCCAGATAAGATGTGACTGTTAACTCGTTTTGCAAAGATAGCAGCAGAAATGTCATTGCTGCCTGCCTGTGCAGGGATACTTAGACTTTAAAATGCTGATGGGTTATTAATGTGGTCTCGGCAAACAATATTAGGAATCCTCTTCAAACATAATATTCAGTGTCCATCGACATGAAAATAACAAAAAAGTTCATGCTGGACTCAAACCCGAGTCCCAACAGCAAAAATCACTCGGGCCATGCGCGTTACTGGTGTGCCACAGATCTACACAAAGTGTTACAACACCACCACACTTTAATGTCTTCGATGAACCTTGTTAAAGTTCCAGAAAGATGCAACCCGACCATCATTTATAATGTGAGCGAATGTATCTACACTTATAATATACATATTATAGTAGGCATTTGCTTAGAAATAGTAGGCTACTGACTGAGGTCTGTATCAAGCCTCATTAAGACCCCCGAGATCAGATAACCTAGTTTGTCAGCCTGCGAGCCCGCATTGTTGTGATAACTGTTAATTGTACATATAAATGTGTTCCAGTGCACACATAAAGTTCCAATATGCAAATCAGGCCATGTGTGCTTATGCATTAGCTGATAGGATGTAAACCTGGACCAAAGCTGTTGCGCTAGAAACAGAATGCAATTAAAAAAAGGTTTATATTCTAGCAATACTGGCTGTCTTTTCTGTCTTGCGACAGACTCACCAAAATAAAATACTTTACAGCATAGGCATCACGTCCCCTATGGTGTGCTAAGGGCTAATTTTACATATTGCAACTATAATAACAGTGGCCAAATTCATGTTCTAATATGCAATGCAAGCTTTGCTTCTGTATAGTAGATAGACTTACTCATTAGTGTGACAGAAGGAAAGACAACAATGGTAATGATTCAGTATCAGCTTTATTGGCATGTGTACACACACAAGGAATATAGCCTTTTCTGTCCTGTTGGGAACAAAACCAGCGATGGATGTACAGAGAATACTGTTTTTATAAGGGATAAATGTGTGTGTAGTCTTTCATATTAATCATGATTGTTGCTACATAGCCACAGAAGTCGTAACAGTTTAACCTGGGCGGATCCCATTTTTCCCTGGGCGGATGTTTACCTGAGAGGATCACAGTCTACAGTTCACAGCTGAAGAGTTCTCCATGCTGCTTTCAAACTCTGAGTAAACAACGTACGCTTCACTTGGAGGCTGTCTGAAGGTGTACACAGGTCTCAGATGGACTTAGTATCACATTAGGAACGATATTCAGTGATAAACCGGGCAACAATAGCTGGTTTAAATTATTTATTGGAGCTTGCAATGTTTTGAACAGACATCCCCAGTCAACTTGTTTTTCTTTTTGTAGTCCCCGCTGTTCGCGTCCGGATATCTCCATCGTAACCACAACCTCACACACTGGTAATGAATGTGCATCAAAGTCTTCCTACCGAGACAAATATACCAAAAGATGTATGTAAACGACAGAAGAAGCGATCGAAATCACCCCAGTTGATCGGGAAACCAGTTAACGAGGGAACCAGTTAATCCGGAACACCGGTGCCAGGAGCAGGGACCGTGTTGTTAGCATCTGGTTAGCTAGCTGCACTAACGGACACAAGGAGCTGTTTGTTCCACAACAAGCTGGAGGAGAGTCCTCTCCTCTCAGACTGAGAGGCTCAGGTGAGCTAAAGGACTCTCTGAGTGTTTAGATAGTTAACTTTAGTCTAAGTTATCTCAGTGGGTCTCAAACGGTTTGGTCACAAATTATTTCCGCGGCACACCTTCATATGATCACTATAGTTATAACAAAATAAGAGAATAAAGGAAAAACAGTTATGAAATACTATATGGCAGTAAAACAAGAATACAGTTTGTAAGGGGAGTGATTTGTAAAATATCCATAAAGAAAAAGTAAATCTGTTTACAGTTCTGTTTCATCTGGGTGTTGAGAGAGGTATCCATAGATCTCTTAAAGGTGGAGTAGGTAAGTTTGAGAAACCGGCTCGAGATACACTTGTTGTTATATTCCATGGAATGCTCTTAACATCCGATAGCAATAATATCTGAAGTGCTTTGACAAAAAATCCATAAAGAAATGTCATCAGTGGAAGCCGTGGCGCTGTAAAAAGCACGACCAATCATTTTAGCCGGCCCGGCTAAAGTAACTGGATGGCTTACCAGCCTGTCAGCCTTCTTCTTCTTCTTCTCTTGCTTTTGGCGGATTGCAAAAACTTAAAAGGTGCATACCGCCACCTACTGTACATGAGTATGAATCATCACATCATTCCAACTCTTTAACTTATGCCCTAGTCAAAATAAAATTAAAATAAATCAATAAATCATGAAATAAATCAAACAAAAACAAATCTATGTTCTTTCCTGACCTACTGTTAATTATTTTTCCTACCCCAGTTTCACTCAAGAATTTAAACAGTGCCTTTCTGGTAGCTCTTACTCCCTCTCCTTTTGTTCCCAAAACACCCAACCACACTCCATTCCCTCTCTGCCTCTAAGACTTATCCTTTAGTTGTTCTCTTTCTGCTTTATAGATGTCACAATGTAACAATATATGTTCTACATCTTCTTTTACTGCACAGTTCGCACACTTGTTACTGTCACTTTTCCCCATGTATACAGCGTACTATTCAAAGCTGTGTGATTTATTCTCAGTCTAGCCATCATGATTTCCTCCCTTCTGTTTCTTTCTTTATGAATATTAATTGTAATTGTCTTTTGTACTTTGTGATAGTCCTTGCCTTTCTGGTCTTCCTCCCACCTCTCTTCTGCCAGATCTCCATCCCTTTTTCTTAATGATGCTTTTCCTTCTCCTTTACCAAGTTGAACTGGTAATGTTATTTGCTTTTGTAGTGCACTTTTTGCTATTTATCAGCACACTCGTTCCCTTTCACCCCCTCATGTGCAGGCACCCAGCAGAACTGTAGATCTATGCCGCTTCTGTGCAGTCTTAACAGGCTATGATTCAGTTCTATGAGAATGTCTTCTCTAGTAGTTGTTGTTGATTGTATGCTTTGTAATATGGACAATGAATCTGTACATATAAACCCTATCTGGTCTGACCTCTTCAACCCACTGCAATCCTATTATTACAGCAAGCATTTCTGCTGTGTACACTGATAATTGATCAGATGCTCTTTTTAAAATAGATATTTTAAAGTCTGGGATGTATATGCCAACTCCAACACACTCTTCCTTGTTCTTAGAACCATCTGTATAATTTGTAGGAAATTGTAGTACTTTTCGTTCAGATACTTGATACTAATTCCCACTTCATTTATTTGCCACTCTTTTTTCCTTTCTATGATACTCATATCTATTTTAGGGGAACACTGCTAAATGGGATTGCTTTGGCAAACGTGATATTCTCCACTCCATATGCCCTCGTTCTCTCCTACTCGTCCAGCCAAACCCACGTCCCTGGAATTTTGTATATTCCCAGCAATCCTGTAATATTCTGTTTGTGATATGTTCCTCTCCACTTCCTTGTAGTCTGACCCAGAATGACAGAGCAAGTTTCTCTCTTCTGATCTCCAGTGGTGTCTCTCCTGCTTCTATCAGAACTGCATTGATAGGGGATGACTTTATCGCTCCAATACACAGCCGCAATGCTTTAAATTGTATTCTATCTATTTTTAAAAGCGATGTTTTTGCTGCTGCTCCATACGCTACACACCCATAGTCTATTGTGGACCTCATCATTGATCTGTAAATGTCTATTAATGCTTGTTTATCTGCGCCCCAGTTGCATCCAGCTACAGCTCGCAATAAATGTGTAGCTGTTGGCCATCAATCTTGCGTTTGTTTGTAAATACCATGTAGCATGACTTGCTTTCTGACATTTTGAATCCCCAGTTATATGACCACCTCTCCACTTTTTTAATCGCTCTAGCTTCTCCATTACGTATGGGGCATTTCTTCCCTCATCCAAATAGCCCCATCATCTGCATACAGAGCCGATTGGATGCCTGTGTTTAAGCATGTAAATATATCATTAATCATGACGTTAAATAATATTGGACTGACTGCACTCCCTTGGGGAATACCATTTCCTATTTCAAAATAATTGGAAATATCTGCTCCAACTTTTACTCTAAATGTCCTGTCTGTTAAAAAGGCCCTTACCCAATTGTACATTCTCCCTCCAATACCCATTCTACTCAATGTGATCAGTAACCCCTCCCTCCACACAGAGTCATACGCCTTTTCAATGTCAAAGTACACTATTGCCATTATCTCTTTCATTTTCAATGTTTTTTCCACATCGTTACTCACTCTTACTAAAGCATCTATTGTGGACCGCCCTTTACGAAATCCGCTCTGAAAACTACTCAGCAGCCCTTTCTGTTCCAGAACATGTGAGAGCCTACGGACAATGATCTTTTCCATCCATTTACATAGGTGTGATGTAAGAGCTATTGGTCTGTAGTTACTAGGGTTAGCTGTATCTTTCCCTGGCTTATTGAATGGTAGCACGATGCTGTTTTCCACACACTTGGCATATCTCCTTCTCTCCAGATTTTATTGAAAAGACTCGCATTTCCATAGTTTCCATAGGTAACTGTCTAAACATAGCATAACATAGCTGGTCTTGTCCTGGGGCTGTATATCCTGTACCTTGTAAGGCTATTTTGAGTTCTGAAATTGTAAATTCCACATCCAGAGCTGACCTATTATCCTGTCTCTTCTCCTTCACGTTTTCATTCTCTGCTAGTAACTGCTGTTTTGCTGCCTATGAATATCACTGAGATGCTCCCCACTATGTACTGCTGCAAGTGTCCTTCCTAACATATCTGCCTTCTCTTTATCTGTCACTGCCAGCCTCTCCCCATCAACCAAAGCTGGAATTTTAAAGGATTTCCTTTTCCCACTCATCCGCTTAAACATGGACCTAATTTAACTCCTCTGCCAATGGTAGAACACAATTCTCCCCATGTTCTCTTTTTTGATATTTTATGTCCTTCGAGCAGCTGCCCTTTTCCTTTGAAACTCTATAACATTATTTTGTGTCATGTTTTTCTTTAATTCTCTAAATGCATTATTTCGCTCTTTAATAGCCCTGCTGCATTCCTCATTCCACCATGGCACCACTTTCTTCCTACCCTTGGTTGTGGTTTTGGGTATACTGTTCTCTGCTGCATTTAGTATATGTTGCGTTATTTGGCTTGTAATGACCGCTCTCTGATGTTGATGTTCCACATATAATTTCCCCCAATCAGCTTTAGCAAAGCACCACCTGGTTATTACACCTCCTTCCTGTATATATACATTAGTATTCATTTTAGTAAGCACTGGATAATGGTCACTTCCTACAGTGGAGTTATTCAAAACAAACCATTCGCATGTATGAACCAAACAGTTTGATACTAATGTCAGATCCAGGCATGAGACTTTCCCCCTGTGTACATCTACTCTTGTTCCATGTCCATCATTAAGGCATACTAGTGTTCTTTCCTCCAGCATTTCTTCCACTATATTTACTGTCTGTATGGTTGCTGCTGCCCCATAGACTGTTGTGTGCATTGAAATCACCACACCAAACTTCCTTCCTATGTTTATTGCCTGCTATTTCTTTAAATATATCAGTGGTTAGATTTTTACATGGGTTGTATACATTGATTATCCTAATGTTATCTTGTTTCCTAGGGTTGCAAATGTCCACTATAATACACTATATCATCAGGAGATTGCACCTCCCTGTATGCCACACCATCTTTGAGAAACGTGGCACACCCTCCACCATTTTGACTATTAGCTCTATGCCTTATCCAGCTAAATCCTGGAATGCAAAGTCTAATTGAGGTCGTAACCAGGTTTCTTGCACACATATTACCTCAGGGACTACCTCTAGCTCATATATATTCTTTTGTGAATTCTTGACCATTAGCTATGAGGCTTCTTGCGTTCCACTGGAGTATGTGCAGAACCATGATTAAGGATCTAACCCTCAGCTCCATTTATAGCTAGCATTGCATGTATCTGATCTGCTTTAATATCTTTCATGTCTAGGAATTTCCCAGCTGCCTCCACAATGGCTTTGATTCTATCACTTTTCTTTTTTAACTGTAATGTAACATTTACAGTATGGCATATGAATACCACACAATTCACCTTTTTCACTCCTAGAACATCATCATCCTCTTTCCTCTTGGTGGCGCTGTGGGGTTGGATTTGCAGATTACTTCTTGGTGTGTTCCTGCCATTTTTATTGTAATGCTCTGCTCCATTCCACTAGGGGTCTTATTGATTGTTATTGTTCCCCTTACTTTCTTTATTGCTTCTGCGTATGAACATTTGTAATCTTAACCCTCTGCACCTCTCTGGCCTCTCTCTGCACTTCACATCCTCCAAACGCAGCACTGTGATCTCCTCCTCCTTAGCTGCCCTTTACACTGCTGCGCGGTGTGCCCCATGCGTTGACATGCGTAGCACCTGAGAGGTTTGGGGATGTACTCCCTAACCATGAAGTTCAGATATCCCATTTGTGCTGCCTTAGGTAGGTTCTCTCAAACTGAATGAGAACTGATCATGTGTCTTTGATGTGTTGCCATCCCGTTTGCTTTTAAGCCTTGTGACTTCCACTACTTTGCCTCCTTTTAATTCTCTTTGAACATCTTCCACTGACATGTCCAATGGTACTCCTGAGATTACTCCTCTCAGTTTTGCCATTGCTCCTGGGACATGCGCCTTCATTTTCTCCCATTCAGTGAGTTCATTCCCAGTATCTTTTCCTGCTGCGGTTTGTTATTGGCATGTATCAAAACCCGCTTGTTGTTCATGAATTTAGCAAATTTAATTTAAACTTTTTCAATTGCTTTGGTAAGTTTAATCAGGTGGTAATGCCCACCATCCTGATTGAATTCTATCACAACTTTCCACTCGTGTTCTAGTTCTTTATTCAACATTGCTTGGCTGACACTTTGACTGATCTTTGTCTGCTTCACCCGACCAATCTGACCAACTTCTAGCTCTTACTGAACTATCTCTTTCTCTCAAAGATCTTTTCTTCCTCGCAGCTTTGGATATCATCCATTGCATATCGTCTTTTTGGCTACCATCTGAGCTGGTTGACATGATGAAACAGTCAATGTACAGTTTATGCAAATCCGCGCAAAAATAACAGTCCAATGCTACCGTTTCTGTATGTATCCGAGTTTTCCGATTCTCTCTGAGCTTTCTGTCACGTGTCTCCGACTTCACTTCCTTCCGCAGCCTGTCAGCCTTCCATCTGGGCACAAACTTATCTCGTGCCCTCATTGGTCATAGTGGCGCGTTCGTGTGTGTTGGAGGAGGGGCTCTGTATGGAAGTGGCAGATTTTTTCCGGCTATGTATTTTCAAATTCTAGCGCACTCGAGCCGGTTTCTCCAAAATTACCTCCCCACCTTTAATGTTGCTCTCAAAGTGCACCATATTGATGCTTTTAACTTCAATATTTAAAAACAATCTTCCCGGGGGAGCATCCCCCCGGACCCCCCTAGAGGAGGTGAGGTCCGCTCCCCACTCGTAAAAAATAGCACTTTACCCCTGCCTATATGCCGTGAGCTGATTATCGAGCCTTCATTGTAACAGTCGCGGGTGTACTCTGTGTTTTGCGTGTGGGAAGTGCTTTTGTGCGTGCTCTATAGTGCCCGTAATAGTGTTCACTGGAGTCCAGCACCTCAGCACCCCCACTCAAAATACCTTCCCGCGCCTCTGGTCATAACTCATTATGAACCCAGAGCCACATGAGGGACAATCTCTCATACAATTGTTACTCATGTTTACTCTGCAATTGAAGTGTCTCTTGTGCTTCAGCAACGGGGTGCTGAAGAAAAGAGGGAGCAGATTGTCGGGCCTCCTTCCTATTTATACCGAAAGGGAGCCCGAGGGTGGACTACAAGTGTTTCAGTGCTGGCGGGTGCGCAGGGGGATTACCCATGGATGTGGGATTACCCAATAGCGATAGCCTTAGAGGGCGAAGCCATATACGAAATAGAACAATAAGTGTGGCTTGATATTGAGTTAGGGTTAGGGGTTAGGTAAGAAATAAGGGTCCCCTATCACCATCTAGTGGTGACAGGGGAGAGGCACGGGCACATGTTAATATTCTTTTCAGCATTAAAACCAATGCTGTGTTTAGACTTCTTTTTTTTTTTAAAGAAGGGGTTATGTTGCCCTGTTTTTCACATGGGAATGCAATTTCTACACCAAAAGGGAGGGAAGAAAGGAAAGAGGGGGTTCAATATGGAGAATCATAAAGAAATATGAACATTTTTAGGAGGCAGGTAGCAAATAAGATGGCAGGGGGGAGAAGTAGACAGGGTGGGGGGTCCAACAGGTTCAAAGGGTGGAAAGGGTTTAAGATTAGGCAAAAAGGTAGGGAATAGTTAGGGTTAGGATAGAGAGAATGGAGGGGTGAGGTTGGAGGGATTAAGGTTTGGGAAATTAGGACTAGGTGAGAGGGGAAAGAAAGGTTAGATTAGAGAGGGGAAGAGTGACATGGGACTGATAGCCTGGTGTATCTGCGCTTGATGGGTGCTGCCGGGGTGTGATAGCACTTACTGGGTAGGGGAACAGCCAGGTGAGGTTAAGGGGGAATAGCCAGATCCAATAATGTTTGGATCGTCATATACTAATAGGGGAAAGCCTGGTATATCGTTAGGTCGGGTAAACCATACCAGTTTGCTTCTCCTGGGTGGGGGGGCAGGTAGGGTTAAGGGGGGACAGGCAGACTCACTATTTATTGGAACAGCAGGTACTAGAGGGGGGAGACCCGGTCCACTAGTGGGTTGGGGGAGCCCTACAAGTCCTGGGGTGATGGGATTCCCTTTAGAGTCAAAAGTAATGGATCTGAAAATGACTCTAAGACATTTGGTGGGTTCTGCCGGGGTAGGATAGAGTTGGCTAGGGAGGGGGACAGGTAAGGTTAAGGGGGGACAGCCAGATCCACTAATTGGTGGAGAGGCAGGTGTGACTAAAAGGGGGGGGGGGGGTCGGTCCACTGGTTGGTGGAGGGGCCCGTGTTAGGGGGATAGATAAGGGGGGACGGGAAAGTTCCAAGGTTGGTGGGGGGGTCCGTGTCAAATGAAGAGGAGGGTGATGATTAATGGGCCGGGGAGGGAGTGATAGAGGAGGAAGAGAGGGGATAGTGGTGGTATACCTGGAGGGAAGGTAAGGGTGTTGGGACGGCTACGGGGGGTGGGACGGAATAACCGAGGGGGTTCAGCTGGAGGATGTTAGTATAATGTTGTAGGAGGATGTCCAGGTTACGGTTCATCCAGAGTTTTGTGTTTTCTATCACCAGATGTAATACTGCATTATTAGGGGCTACTGGTTTAATAAATGAAGTTAACAGTTGGACTTTCTTGTTCATACCGGCTGGGGGAGACCCCCGTCAAGCTGCCTCGTTGAGGATCTCCGCATGGTGGCTGGCCTGGAGGAGTTTAAATTACGTTTTTATCAAAATAGGATCTAAAGGGGAAACAGGTAACTCTGTCGGGGCCATAGGAAGGAGGGGTTATAGAGGACGAGTAGAATGGGAAGATAAAACATTAAAACGGTTATAATAAGAGCTGGTCGGCTGGGGGAAGGGAGGGGAAAGGAGAACAAGGGGCGAGAAAAGAAAGTACAATGCTAAAATATGCTTAGGTAAAACAATATAAAACGATAAAAGTTCACAATAATATATTTATGTATTGATGAATCAGTTAAAACAATAAAAACATGGAGGTTTCCCGTTTGTTAATGACAATACACTTACAATTCATCCATTTCAAATGTTTACAAGGATTGTGCAGGAGTATGCCAAAAGTGCTGTTGTCAGTTTATAACCCAATGTATTGAAAAGAAAACAGGAAGAGGATCGACATCCTTTTGTAAATATGACTGTCATGCATATATTATGTATTTGAAAATATTTATTTAACTGTCTTCTCACTGCAGCATCTACACAAATGTGTATGCACTTATCATTATTGATAGCCAGTCTGAGACAGAAGACAAAATGGTATACTGTATATAGTCAGACAAACAACACATATCAAACCTATAAAGTAATCCCCCATGTCCAACCTCATCCCACCTTACAGTGAAAAAAGTTTAAATAACTAATTAAAAAAAAAAAATCACTTGGTTAATGTGTCGCTGGTCTGCTTTTATTTTGAAGACTGTGTACACGAGAGTGGTTTGGGTGTTTTATTTTGAAAACCTGACAGGAAGTGCGTCGTTATATTTTGTCTAGCTTAACCGTTGTGTTTTCTGTTCCCTGGGGCCACAGTGTTTTCAACGGGACTCAAATAACTACTTACTGGAATCGCCATGGCCGCTTGACCCAGGCAGAAATACCATAGGTCCCGTTATAATTTCTTCAACAAACATTTACAGAAACTTTTCCCGGACAAACTTTCGTCTTTTGTGTAGTTTTTATGTCCAGAAAGAAGAAGGATGCAACCCCCACCGAGAAAGGTGAGTTTTGCCGTTGTAGCCGTTGGAAGCTAACGTCTGGAAACGACGGAGGAGAAATAGTGGTTCATTTTTAATGATTGGAAAAAAAAATACACGCTTTGTTGTTGTTGTTGTTGGTGGTGTTGTTGTTGTTGTTGTTGTTGTTCTGCTGCTTCAAACTACACATTCACTTTTGTTCTATTCGAAAAAAGGTTCACTAGTTTGTTTTAGTGTGGAAAGTTTGATTTCTGCTGTTTCTTTAAATAGCAACGGAGGAAAAAAAAAAAAAGTTCCATGTGCCACAATTTTTTCTTCCTTTTTATTCAAGTAGAAATATATGCAGTGATGTAAAATAACTAAGTACCAGAGGTGGGAGAAGTACTCAGATCTTGTACTTAAGTAAAAGTAGAACTAAAAGAGTGTATGAATACTCTGTTACAAGTAAAAGTCCTGCATTCAAATAGTTACTAAATACAACAGTTAGCATCAACATATACTTCAAGTACCAAAAGTAGTCATTCTGCACATTTCTGAATAATATTTATTATATGTTTTGATTGTAATTATTGATGCATTCAAGTGGTACCAAAGCTGGTGAAGGTTCCCTCTCGAATGGAGATGAACGGTCCTTCTAAAGTACATTTAATAATGTGAATATGTAAACAGTTTATCAATATCCACTTCGTAAACAAGCTCAGATATCTTGTGAAATAACGTTTTACCAAAGATACAGCAGGTATCTCTTAAGTTCAAGTACATATCAAGTTTGTTTCACACTGTGGAGCAAGATTATGGCAAAAGCATGCAAAATACAAGTTAAGATGTTATCAAAAGTAGTTTTGTGTATTTGTTTTTTTTAGGTTCTTTCTATAATCACGAACAATTTGCACATACGTACAGTATACACTGCAACCTACTTACATTACCTCACATATTACATGTTACTTTGATCTATCTATCTATCTCTCCATCTATCCATCCATCGATCTCTCTATCCATCTATCTATCTCTCCATCTATCTATCCATCTATCTATCTCTCCATCTATCTCTCCATCTCTCCATCTATCTCTCTATCTCTCCATCTCTCTATCTCTCTATCTATCTCTCCATCTATCTCTCCATCTATCTATCTCTCCATCTATCTCTCCATCTCTCCATCTATCTCTCTATCTCTCCATCTCTCTATCTCTCCATCTATCTATCCATCTATCTATCTATCTATCCATCTATCTATCTCTCCATCTATCTCTCCATCTATCTATCTATCTCTCTATCTATCTGTTTTTATTTAGGAAATAAATGTAAAAATCCCAGCAAAAACCCCCCAGTTTATTTCTGTGAGAATAGTTTTCCTCTTTGGGATCATATTTCAATAACATGGCTCAGCAGCACAGAACATTCACCGGTTAGACCCCAGTACTGCTGTTAGCTGGAACACATATATGTAACTATGGCTTCATGTAAATGACTTCATGGATCTGAATGTCTTCTTATTTGGATATTATGATAGCCCTCAATGATTTATGTAGTAATTTATTTGATCAAATGTATAGTTTTCTTGAGAATATCATATCGTTAAAAGCCGCCTGACTTCGCTGACATATTGACAGATGAGGATAGATGATAACATCCACTTGGCATTTCACTTTACTCTCATAATTGAAATAGGGAACTGAAAAAAGGTCACTGCACATTCCCATTCACCTCATGGCCAATCTTAAAGCCAGATCTTTACTTTCACTACCTAGATTCATAGTTAAGAGGAAGTGTTCAAACTGACTATAAAGCCACAGAAATGAAATATTGAAGAGGAACATACAGAAATAGCTTTTGAACTGCAAACGTGAAGATATTGAAATCGTCCCAATGTCATTAAGCTGTTTAGAAGAAACACAATCTGATAACTATCATTGCAACTATCATTGATTTCCTTATATATTATAAGTGATATCCAAAGACTCCCTTTGGTTGTTTGCTGTCGGAAATAATGCCAAAAGGGACATTTTAAATTCCCTGTTTTGTTTAAAACCTAAAAACATCTGTCTCAAAACGGCACAAATCCTCCCGCTTCATTAGTTGGCACAATAGTTGACAATTAATTTAATTTCCACCGACTAATTGAGAGCTGTGTCCCAGTTGCACGGTATGTGAATGAAAACTGCTGACAGGAAGTAATAAGGAACCCAAGCTGTTGCATGGCTTTGCAATTACGTTGAAACGCGCTATAACTCAGCGTGTCAGACGCCGGCTATATTCAGACAGGCCGAATGAGAGAAGTAAAGAGTGGGTTGAACTCGTTCTAATATATAATGGTCTTAGAAAGGAGCGTACTATGGGACCTTTAAGTAGAGCTGCACGATTATGAGTAAAATGATAATCATGATTATTTTTGATCAATATTGAGATTGTGATTATTCATCTACTTTGTCATTGGTTTTAGCTACGTGCACAACTCTTTCACATTTAAATAAAGACATCACTGCTGTCTCTTCCAGGTTGTGATCCAGTCCTGTTAATGAAGGATGCAGAACATAAGAACTAATTGACATTGCATTATGTATTCAGCCTATATTTAAAGCCTACATTTTTCAAATTCAATGCACCTTTAGATCAAAATCAAGAGGCTATAATAATTATATATGCAGTGGCTTTTTCTGTGAGTAGAGCATTTATTTATTTTTATATCGCATGTGATCATTTCATTGTGGAAAGCCAAAAACGTGATTGCAATTCAAATGTGACGAATTGAGCAGCACTAACTTTTAAAGTTCACTATCTTCTGTGAAGACAAACATTATATTGTGTGTTTTTATTGAAAACTCTATTTTAGTTGCAACTATTGGACATAAATCTGGCTCATAATGGAAATAAATAAGTAAGTTAACAACACTCCCAGTTATGAGTAATGAGACCTGATCACAGTACGTCCTAATTAATCTAACAGCCAATTAGAAACCCAGTGAGACCAACTGTCACCTGTCCGGAGTGTCTGCCTGTTAATTAGAGCGGCTCATTTTCATTAACACCTTTTGCTAGAACAGCTGATTCAACACTCGCCTCTTAAGGTGTTGGTAAACATCTGGGAATCAATACTCAAACACAACACGGAGACATATCTTTGTCTTTCTGTACGAGCTGAAGAAAACAGTCCAGATAACTTTAAATAAATACTTTGTCTGTGTTCCCCTGCAGGTCCGGGTCACCCAGGAGCTGAAACACACTCATGCAGAGCAGATGAGCAGATTACAAATCAAACACCAGACGGAGTGTGACCTCCTGGAAGACCTGAGGTGAGCAGTCGACCGTGTTATACCACATTTATACCTTTAAATATCCGTATGATTTATAAGGCCACCCTGAATATGAGGCCGTTTCTACACATATACAGAAGAAATCAAATAGCATAATGCTATATAACACGGAGGTTTTCTAATTCAGCTTCGCATGAATTAGGAACTGCAATCTCAGTTTTATTAGCAGCTGTACTGAGAGCTCTGCCTCGTAAAGAAATTAGCACGAAGCGGTTCATGCTCTCATGTCCAAGTTTCATCTCCGTCTCAGAGCCATTACACCCTTAGTCCCAATCATTTAAGCCTGTCTTCTTGTTCAACTGATACATGACATGTCAGTGCCACCATTCTTTGTTAGAGCAGAACCTAAATGATCGGAGCTGCACGAGACATTCTTTCAACTGATTGTAACTTTTATTTCCAATCGTGGCAAGGATCCAAATTACTGCCACTAATACGTTTTTCATTGCAAGTAAACGAAGCTGCAATCGCATCAAATGAGTCATTAGAAATACCTTTAGCTTAAAGTGAGCTTACTTTAAACCTTAGAGCTACCTAGAGCTAGAAGACAAGCACCATGGCTTCAAACAGCTCAGTGCCACACTGGTTAGGGGCCTGTGATCGAGGTCACACATGCAGGCGAGTTGCCATCGCTTGCAGAGGCCATATATGCCTGAAAGTTCACCAAAGTTGAACTCTAGCTAAGGATAGATGGGAATTAGCTGGAAAACAAACTTGAAGAAACTTACTCAAACAACCCATAATGCAGCACTCTTTAGGACTCTTTGTTAGTGCACAGACACACATGCGTGAATGTAGACCGAAACTATATTTGCGTGAAAGTTCAGATCGGAAATGTGCTTCAGTATTGGAAGAAAATGTATATTTTGGGGAAATGTGACCGTGACCTCTCACTGACACTCCAAAAATCTGCTATTGGGGTTATTTTAATGTGTTCATCGGATATAGTAATGCCAATCTGCTTGTTTCCGCCTTTACGGTGAAACATCCTGTCAGTTAATGAAAGGGTTAGATTGGTTTATCCATACGTCTAATTGAAAGACGTCAAACTCAATTTCATCCCGGGCCACATCAGCATTATGGTTGCACTCAAAGGGCCGGTTGTAATTTTAATTATATATAAATATACATATGTAAATATATAATATATATAATGTATTGTATTACATTGTTGGCCCTGCATTGGATTATCATCAGTTCTGGTAATATCTTCCCAAATAACTACGTCTGAAAGCAGAAGTCTAGGGCAAATAATTGAAAGTAAATATTCAACAATTACACCAATTGTATTGAATTGTATATTATATTCTTTGCAAGCTCTTGCGGGCCACATAAAATGAGGTCGCGGCCCGGATTTGGCCCCCGGGCCTTGAGTTTGACACCCCTGACGTAGACTGTTGTTATTATCCTCTTAAGATAAATCTGTTTTCTTAGTTGAGATTTGTATCAGAACAAGTAAATAATTACTCTCATCCTGTGATTGTTTGAGGATTGTTTTGACATGATCTGTTGGAACCAGCATCTTAAACCCGTAGATGAAAGTGAGTCTTTAGGAGTGCTGGATTAAAGAGTAAACACCGTTCTTAGAGATACACAGACAGCTTTAGCACTTTGCTGAGATGCGTAGGCATTTTAAAGGTGGAAAAGCCAAAGGTTGTGTTTTGTAGCCTTAGCGTTGAGTTGACGGCCGACTGGCTCCCCACTTCCTTTCTGTGGCTGGTGGCAGAGCTCTGAAGCTCCAAACAGCTGGAAGTTAAGGTCAGTGAGAGCTGCCAGATGTTCCCACTGCTCCCAATCTTTCGCTGTGGGAGGCTCGGTCACATACAGACGTGAAAAGTACTCTTGTACTTGAGTAGAAGTGCAGGAGTGTAGGAATACTCTGTTACAAGTAAAAGTCCCGTTTCAAAATGTTACTTGAGTAAAAGTACAAAAGTGTTAGCATCAGAATATACTAAAAGTACCAAAAGTAAAAGTACTAGATTGCCCATTTCAGAATAGTATATTATAGGCAACTCTTAAATTCAAGTAAATATCAAGTTTGGTTCACACTGTGGAACAACATTATGGGAAGAGCAGGCCAAATAAAAGTTAAGATTTGATTCAGATTAAAAGCACTTTGGTTGTTTTGTTTTTCCGATGTTGTTGTTGTTGTTGTTGTTGAAACCACTTGAATAGACGCGTTTCTTCTCTGTTATTAAAGTACCTTATTAAATAAATGTAGTGGAGTAAAAGTACACTATTTACCTCTGAATTGTAGTGGAGTACAAGTACGAAGTAGCAAAACATAATTTAAATACTTAAGTAGAGTACTAGTATCTCAGAATTGTACTTAAATACAGTACTTGAGTAAATGTACTTTCCACACACAGGAGAAAATACAGGTGCTGTTAAAAAAACAAACAAAAAGATGACAAAACAATAATAATACTAACGTAAACAGACCGTTACAGTATTACTAATTAAAATAGATACTCAAAATAAATGACATAATGACCCACTAAGACAGCAACAGTAAACCCTTAGGAGTAGATGTGCTATGGTTACATCATTCTGAACAGACACAAAGGGAAACACCTCTGCTACTGAAACTCGCAGGGCTCGACCTCCCGAGTTCGGAGGAGAAATGATTCAGCAAACTGGAAACTGCATCTGGAAGTCAGCAAAGGCTCTGTTTCGGGAAAATGACAGGAAGTGCGCGTGGGGGAAGAGAGGGAAGCTCCCAGGAAGTGAGCCGGATTGTTTAGAGCTCGGGTGGAGCGTCGCAGTCGAGTCTCAACATGTTTAATGACTTAATGAGAATTCTGCTGCAGTGAATGTTGTTCCCAGAGCTCTGACCCCTCTCTTCTTTTCTTAGGCTTTTGTTTAAATGCAACTTGAGTTTATCATTAGCTTTGTTCCTGTTGTCGTAAATCAAGCCTGGAAGAGTCAAACGCTGCCATTAGAAAGACATGCTTCACATTTTCTCTGCAGATTTGATCATTTGCACGTGGTGTTGTGGAGCCAATTTTCATTTGTGATCAGAATCAGATTTATGGTTAGTTTACACGTGATATGCTCAGTAAGAGGAAATATACAACTATTTTAAAAGATATTAAAGAAACTATCATACATTTTGAAACGTTTAAGAAAAAATGTTAACGAGATTTTTAAACAAAAACTACTACAATAACAATATGGCAATTCACCCTGAGAATACAACATGTGCATTATATCAGGTCTCTCTGTGAACTGTTGGGGAATCATCTGCCCTGCGTGTCCTCCTTCGCCCTCTGACGCAGATGCCCAACCTTGATCAGCCATTATCTCCCATAGGAGGGGCTGCCCTGGCATATTGTTGATGTTGCCAGTTTATGACCTGGAACGCATCCTTCTCGGGGCGTAGATGAACCCGAGCCATAAGCGACAACAAAGTGATTCAGTGTCCTCAGCTGTTTAGTCTCTCTATTGAAGAATGTTGATTATCACACAACCTGGAGCTACAGGAGGGCTCTTCAGAATTGATGGTGGCATCTCAACCGTGTGGTCAGATCGTGGCCCGTGACATCTCTTGTGAATTCTCTGGCCGAAGCTCCAAATAAACCGTCAGTGTTTGCCATCAAAGCTCCAGCTCTCCATCGTGTCTCATTGCCCCTTTCACACCAACGCGGTTCCAGGGCCGGTTCGGAGCTGGAGCTTGAAAAGTACTGTTTTTTCCTGTTCACACCGCAGCTGAGCCGCCTCTAAGCTCCGGAATCCGGTTCGTTTCAAGCACCAACAAGTTGTCGGTCTAGAAAGCAAGCACCGCATACGTCACGCTTACGTCGGATCTGGGCTGTGTCCAAATAACACGCGACATCCGCCTTTCCGCCAGCTTCAACTTGATCTGTGGAAATAACATTGAGAATCAGTTGTAATGTTATACCAAAGTAATTAATGCTGCTGCGCTATTTTGAGCTTGGCGAATGCAGAGGCTAACAACAGCTAGCTCTAACGCCATCGAATAGGACGCATATTTACCTTCTTTCTCCTACGGAGTCGTCGTTGATGATTGTAAAGAACTTTTGAATGTAGCATGTAACGACTCTAAAGTTGGTAGTCAAGTCGTCCCATTTCTTCCATTTCGTTTTGACAGAGCAAAACCAGAACGAGTAGCGCTTCAATACAATCGGCCGTTTTTGTTGTCGATGTGAGGGAGTTCCGCAGCACCAGTCGGGCTCTTGGTGTGAAAGGTTGAGTCCTGACTCCAATTGCTTCAGACGTTTCCCCCACACTAATCTTTGTACTTTGGTAGATAAATTACTTTTTAAAAAGTGGATAATATTACTGTACAATATGCCTGTATTCAACCTCATATTCCACAGCGCTTCGTGAACCATAGTTTTGATCCAAACTGTATATAGTACTTTAACTGTACTATATTGCTTATCCAGTCATCCATAATTGTGATTTCAAGCTCATTAACATTCACTCTCCTTCTTCCCTTTTAGGACTTTTAGCCAAAAGAGGTCCGCAGTAGAGAGGGACTACGCCCAGGTGAGTAAATCATCTTCTTCCCTCACACTGTAACTGATGCTTCATATCACCATCTCTACTCTGCCTTGTCATTTGTGTTGCTAAAGATACAGTCAGCTTTAACGATACTGTCCTGCAACGACACCATGAGAGGAGTTGAGGTCGAGGATGTGGTCCTGAGAAAGCTCTTTGTTGTCTTATGGCTCGATAACTCATGAATGGTAACGAGCCACAGAGAAAACACCACAACAGAGAGAGAGAAACGACTTCCAGTAGTGGCACGTTTCCTCCTCCCTGTGTTGTTTTTGCCCTTAGTTTCCTCCAGATGTCCCTTGAAAAACCACTTCTTTGCTTCTTTGTTTGAGGTTTTGCAGCACTGTGAGGAATGTCCACCACCACTGTGAAGAGGGGGGGGGGGGGGGGGGGGGGGGGTTATGCCTGTAGTTATCCAATCAGCCACTTTACATGTCTGTTTGTGCATCTGTTCCTGAGGGAGGGGATCATGAAGGTGGCTCAGAAACAGAAAAAGGAGCGCTTGTTTTGAAAGGCCCGTCTTTAATTTGTTCAGGCGTATATCAGTATGTAGTGTCTCTACTTTAAAGAGTCCTCTCCTGCTGATGTTCAGGTGTATATCAGTATGTAGTGTCTCTACTTTAAAGAGTCCTCTCCTGCTGATGTTCAGGTGTATATCAGTATGTAGTGTCTCTACTTTAAAGAGTCCTCTCCTGCTGATGTTCAGGTGTATATCAGTATGTAGTGTCTCTACTTTAAAGAGTCCTCTCCTGCTGATGTTCAGGTGTATATCAGTATGTAGTGTCTCTACTTTAAAGAGTCCTCTCCTGCTGATGTTCAGGTGTATATCAGTATTTAGTGTCTCTACTTTAAAGAGTCCTCTCCTGCTGATGTTCAGGTGTATATCAGTATGTAGTGTCTCTACTTTAAACAGTCCTCTCCTGCTGATGTACAGGTGTATATCAGTATGTAGTGTCTCTACTTTAAAGAGTCCTCTCCTGCTGATGTTCAGGTGTATATCAGTATGTAGTGTAGGGGTGTTGAAAATAATCGTTTCTACGATGCATTGCGATGAGGACGTGGACGATTCAGTATCGATGCAGTGACGGAAGATAATCGGTTATAGCGTAGTAACTTTGCTTCCTGATTTTCCGGCCGCGGTTTTACTATAAAGTTTTTTTTTTTTTTGTCACTTTAATATCAAATCGGTCCGTGACGCAGAGATCACGGAACAGACGTGACAGCGGCACAGCAACACCAAACACGGAGCAGTCGGCTTTATCCACCAACACAACACCACCAGTCCAGAACCAACAGCAGAAGGACCCGCTCTGAATCACTCCGTGTCGCTGCGGCACAGGGATTTATGTTTTTCAAAAATAATCGCGTTACAATCATGTCAGGTTTTTGGTGGATTTAATTAAGTCTTGGATTGCAAAGTATGAATGTCCTCTAGCAATTTTCAGACGATATATATATATATGTGTGTAAAGTTTATGAAGGCAGGAGGAAAAAAGCTTCCGCGATCACCGTCTCCTCTCCGTTCCTCCAAGCCCCGCCCCCTCCCTGAAAATAATGAGTGACAGGCTGATAGTGACCCGATAGAAACTTTATTATTCACTTAATCACTGAGATATAATGAAGCTAATTTAATCTCATACATTCATGGAATTTATGTAACAGTAAGACAGATAATGTAAGTGTGCACCCACATGCAGTATTTTTGTTTGTACATGCTATTGTAAATACTCCTGTTGTCTGCTGTGTTCAGACTCAAGTCCTGTGTGTGATGCCACATTCAGGAGGACATTCAGTGTCCTTTTTTTAACAGAAGACTGTAGCTAGAAGCTGCAGCTAGACTGCAGAAGCATTATTTTTTTTGTTTTTGAGGATGGAACAACTTCACACACAGATATAGGGAGACTAGACCTATACAATTAATTTATTTTGGTTTATAAATTAATGTCAAGACATTTATGTTATTGATTTCTGAAGCACTTTCTAAATAATAAAAAGAGAGTTCATATGTATTTACTGCATGTATCCATTGATGAAAAATAAGCCATGTGCAGTAATATAAAAAAAATGAGGATGCAACGCATTGGTATGAATCGTGATGCATCGGGATATCGAATTGAATCGAATCGTTGACAGGATAATCGTAATCGAATCGTGAGACCAGTGAAGATGCACAGCCCTAATGTAGTGTCTCTACTTTAAAGAGTCCTCTCCTGCTGATGTTCAGGTGTATATCAGTATGTAGTGTCTCTACTTTAAAGAGTCCTCTCCTGCTGATGTTCAGGTGTATATCAGTATGTAGTGTCTCTACTTTAAAGAGTCCTCTCCTGCTGATGTTCAGGTGTATATCAGTATGTAGTGTCTCTACTTTAAAGAGTCCTCTCCTGCTGATGTTCAGGTGTATATCAGTATGTAGTGTCTCTACTTTAAAGAGTCCTCTCCTGCTGATGTTCAGGTGTATATCAGTATGTAGTGTCTCTACTTTAAAGAGTCCTCTCCTGCTGATGTTCAGGTGTATATCAGTATGTAGTGTCTCTACTTTAAAGAGTCCTCTCCTGCTGATGTTCAGGTGTATATCAGTATGTAGTGTCTCTACTTTAAAGAGTCCTCTCCTGCTGATGTTCAGGTGTATATCAGTATGTAGTGTCTCTACTTTAAAGAGTCCTCTCCAGCTGATGTTCAGGTGTATATCAGTATGTAGTGTCTCTACTTTAAAGAGTCCTCTCCTGCTGATGTTCAGGTGTATATCAGTATGTAACATAACATCCCAATAAGCTGCTAGCAACTGCAAACACTAGTGCTAGCTAATGTTTTACAAACTATTAAAAGTGAGGCTATTAGTAGACCTAACGTTAGTCTAGTAGATTCACTTCTAATATTTTGCTAAACATTTGCTGGATACATGTTGGCTAGCTAATGAGCTTCACATATCAACCTGAACAACTGCGAGGCTCCACTCGCAGCCCCCCCATTTTTCTCATACTGCCTGTGCTGCAGCACCTCTTTTCACCCTCTGTCTGAAACCAGAGCCCAGTCTGCTCTGATTGGTTAGCTGGCCGGCTCTGTTGTGATTGGTCAATTGCTTAAGGTGCAAGCCAATAGAAGCGCGAGTGTTACATAGTGATGTCACTTTATTCCGGAACTTTGGGATTTTAGCCTTTGCAGACCATTTACATGCACCGAAACCTATAAAACACACTACAGCAAAGGGAACAGCCACAAAAAGTATGATAGGGCCTCTTCAACTGCCGCTTATTTTTGGCACCAGTTTATTGGTAGGTATCTCTGTGTTTTAAATTGTGAAAAAAACCACATTTATAACAATATATTATTTGTGTTATCAAGTTCTGTGAGATGCAACATGCCATTGACAAACATTGTGTAGTGTGATCTGACACAATGCATACACTCTGATTACGGATCGGCGAGTCAAAGTATGAAGTGTACCTTCGTATTTTAGAAAGCACATGTTCTGTCCTGCGGTTGAAAATCTCTGATAGCCGCTTGTACATTATTTATATTGCTTGGCTGGGCCTGTGTTATCATGTCACCTTACATTAAAGATTCACATCTCTCGAGAGCGAGGAGGGAGAAGAGGAATTGAAAGAACAACCTCTGCTTTAAAGAGAACTTTGAACAGCTTTATCACGTTATATTATATATCAGCGATCCAGCACAGTAATATATCTGTAATTATTAACAATGAAACAGAGAAGCAACAAACGCTTTAGGCTCTTTTCTCTATTTAACTTCCTCCTCCTGGACTGATATCTGAGTCCATTTAAAATTGTGAGCATGTGTTTGGCATAAGAAACACTTTAGTTATCATCTGCATTCCTATGCCGTGTTGGCACATTTCTACGGGCCGGGAAACATGCATTTCCCAAAAATGCATTAAACTATGATGGGATGTGTTTTCATGTTATGTATTGTAATAAAATGTGAAACACAATGCCAACGTGAGTCATGTGTATCCAGTGGAGGGTCGATCTCACCCGGCAGGCGGTCCTTTGTAACCCTGTTTAGTCTGAACTGGCTTCAAAACCCATGCACAGCACTGAAACAGCCCTTTTAAGAGTTTTTAACGATCTGCTCCTAGCCGCCGACTCAGGTAGCCCAGCTGTCTTGGTGCTGTTGGACCTGACAGCTGCCTTCGACACCGTGGACCATGGCATCCTGCTGTCACGGCTTGAACAGTCCGCTGGCATCACAGGCTCTGCCCTCGCATGGTTCAGGTCCTACCTTAAGGACCGTAGCTTTTCAGTGCAGCTAGGTGCCTTCTCCTCTACCAAAGCCCCTCTTACCTGTGGGGTCCCCCAAGGCTCGATTCTGGGCCCCATCCTGTTCCTACTATACATACTGCCCCTAGGTTCTATTCTAACTAAACACAACATTCCCTTCCACTGCTACGCTGACGACGTCCAGATTTATCTCCCGCTCAAAGCAAACATAACACAGTCACTACAGCAGTTGATGGACTGCTTAACGGAGATCAAATCCTGGCTGAGCAACAACTTCCTGACTCTTAACGAGGGCAAGACGGAGGTCATCTTTTTTGGACCACAACCTCCAGCCTCTCAGGTTGATATTCTGGGCTCCCTCCAACTAAACATCCTCCCCTCGGTCATGAACCTTGGCGTGACCTTGACGAACACTTTTAAATTCGATAAGCAGGTCAGCAGCGTAGTCAAATCCTGCTTTTTTAAAATAAGACTATTGGCCAAAACCAAGTCCTATTTATCTTTTAAAGACATGGAAAGGGTCATCAACGCCTTTGTGACCTCGAGACTGGATTATTGCAACGCTCTGTATGTGGGTATGGACCACGCGTCAATTAAACGCCTGCAGCTGGTCCAAAATGCAGCTGCACGTTTGCTGACTGGACACAAAAAGCGCGACCACATCACCCCAATTCTGGCCTCACTACACTGGCTTCCAGTTCAGTTCAGAATTGATTTTAAAATCCTTTTATTTGTTTTTAAAGCTCTAAATGGGCTGGCTCCGGCCTATATAGTTGAACTCCTCCAGCGCTACACCCCAGCCAGAGCTTTAAGGTCTGCTGACCAGCTGCTGCTGGTAGTGCCGAAGACTAGGCTCAAAACACGAGGGCACCGAGCCTTCGCAGCAGCTGGCCCGAGGCTCTGGAACACTCTGCCCCTCCATGTGAGGTCGGCCCAGACCCTAGGGGTTTTTAAATCATATTTAAAAACTCACTTCTTCTCTCAGGCTTTCTAGCTAGAGCGGAGCACGACTACTGACACTTCCCTGTGTATTGTTTTTTATATTTGCTGTTGCTAAATGTCTGTCTTTTTTACAATTACACTGCAGTGAAATGTTTTTATTACATGTACAGCACTTTGGCTCGACCAAACATCGTTTTTAAATGTGCTTTATAAATAAAATTTGATTTGATTTGATTTGATTTGAACTGAGCACACAGTTCTGTCTCTCCATGCTTAGTCATACACAACTTGGAGCGTATTTCACTGTAGTTTCATTACACCATGCTAACAGTTAGATCTGATATCGATCAGTAGTACTTACCAGCAACTTTTTGATAATCGTTAAATTGTTTTAGTTATTTTTTCTTGAAGCTAAAATTTAAAACATTTGGATAGAAGCTGTTTTTTTGGATGTTTGTCAGAAAAAACAAGAAACATCTTTAGATATTTTTAAATATATGTTGTGGACCAAAAAGGTATTTATTAATCGCAAATAAATATTAGACACATTTATGGATAATTATAACAATTAATGATCTGAAATTGGATTTGAACTCATTGCTGATTATTGATGAACAGTAAATAAACATCAGATATTTTTTTTATTGAAGCTTCTTGAATGTGTCCTTTTTATTTTGTATGGATTTGATCTTGTCTCAAAGTGTATCTAATAGACAAGACGATCAATTGGTTGGTTTGCAAAACTGTAAAATAATGATTACTTAGTTTAATGAGGAAAATGTCTTCATTGTGAGCCTCAGTTTGAAAGCTGTTCTCTGTTCTGTCTGTTCGTTATGTGATCAATTAGATACCCGCTGCCAACTGTTGACTCAAACTGGGTCAGAGTGTCTCTGGCGCTCTCCGTCCCCTTCAGTAACACCCTCCACTTTTCATTTATTTATTTATTTTCAAATCTTTACCCGTCTTTTTCTGCATCGCTTACACCTGCAAGCTGCTTTAGCCATTAGCCGATTGCTATTCAAACCACAGAGTTGTGATAAAAAGTCCTCCTCTGTGCCGCTCTTCCTCTGCCTCCTGTTCTGCCAATCACACTATTCAGGCGTGTCCGCTAGTCTCTATCTCATCCCACAAAGGATGGGTTTGTAGCGCCTTTTGGAGCTTTTGGCACCGACGCCAACGACCTCGGGTCCGCATGACCGTCTTTTCAGAGCGGACAGAGGAGGGATAGATGGGCTCATTTCCTTGATGAGCAAATCACTTAAAAGACCAAAAGCACGCATTAGAAACAGTTTAAAAAGTGTTGTCTCTTTTTAACATGAAGTGGAAAGACGGCTTATACCTTATATCACTAATAATATATATCATTTTGCCCCATGGATACTTCATTTTGTCCTTACACTAAACCCCCTGATCTGCAATCAGTTTGACCCAAAAAGCAAGTTTAAGTCTTTAAAATAATTAACTAGTGATTCATTACTGACAATAACATTACAAAAATATCAAAATATGTATACGTACGTATGTACTAGGGATCGACCGATATGGCTTTTTCAAGGCCGATACCGATTATTAGTAATCAAGGAGACCGATAACCGATATTTGGAACCAATATACATTTGCAGTAAAATCAGAAAATCTTGGTGTCAAAATGTAGAATAACACAAACTCAACACAACTTCTTTGAAATGCATTTAAGCATATATTATGTTTAAAGACATCTTACAACTGGTTTCCTCTCTGTGCCCTTTTCTTTAGTGCAGCCATCTGCAATGAGTTAGAGATAATAAAAGGGTCATATCACAGATAATGGATAATTTTGAGATTGTAATAGTATCAAATGAAACAATTGAATACTAATTGACGCAGCCGGAATGATTGTGTATATCCTAAAAGAGGAAGAATGACTACATTTATACACTGACTCTGTTCGCCTGCAATAACCTGATTAATACAGGAACCATTGAATGAGTTCACATACTCTGCAGTAACTTATTTATTGTAAAACCTGTTGACCTGCAATCGTATTTCCACATTATTCCAGTACCTCAAATGCTCTGCTTTATGCAGCACTTCAATGTTTTCAGGGGAAGTGGAATGAATTGATAGTTCACTTGTGTAAAGGTGGAGACATTTCAAGAGACATGTTTTAACAACAAGAATGAACCGACCGGCTCGAATTTGAATGACAGTTTATTCATGGCTACTGTAGATCTGCTTTAAAGTGTTTTCGTCTTGCTTCTCCGTCGAGTGAGGAACTAGCAATCTGAATCTAAGCAGTGCGTTTAGTTGTAATAATTAAGCCCCTTAAATTACTTCATATATTGCAACTTCTCAAAAACCCCAAAATGTTTTACTGGATTCCTGTTAAGTCTCAAAGTATGTCCTAGTGCAGCTCCTGCAGTGCCCCAGAAGCCATTTTTAACAGACAAGATAAAAAAAACCTGCGTCCTACAACTCCCACAATGCAACACAACAGCTGATTCCCACTTTGTCTCTTACCGTCCCTTTTTAAGTTTATAGGTTGTTTTCTTCAATGTGATTTAAACCAAATCTTTATGGTGACGGATTCTACGATTCAACTTATTTTTAATGTGGCTTACAAACCAAGATCATTACAAATAAGGCAAATGAAGCTAATTAGCGGTAGCTTTAACCCTTATGTTGTGTTCGGGTCTCACCTGACCCGTTTCAAGTTAAAATTATATAATATCTACGCTCTAGTTTTTTTATGGGAACAAGGCTTCATGATATCCTCCACAACAGATATACAAACTCTACAAAACAGATTTTGACCATTTGAGCTAAGTCTGAAGGTCTCCAAAAAATAAAGGTATCATTTGGTGTTCGGGTCTGGGGAGACCCAGCAGAATTGTTGTGGGTGACTCGAGGTCAAATTTGGCCCAATCAAGATTCATCTTTGACTTTAAACACCCCACCCCCTTCATCCACTGTAACAATAATTTTTCGCAACAAGCACCTGGTCTCCCCTCCCTCTGGCCCCCTCCCCCCACGGGAACTCGGCCTTTCTCAAAGAATATGTGCACTAACATTTAGGGCTGCACGATTTTGGGAAAAAATCTAATTGCGATTTTTCTGACAAATATTGCGATTCGATTTGCGATATTTATTTTTAAGCGACCCAACGGAAGTTTATTGTAAAATGCGGCCATGTCTCCGGCTAGGAAGGTCGTATCAACGTCCTCCCGTCTCTAGCACCCCCGCAGCCCGAGCTACGAGTGAAAGAACTAAACTTACATGAAACTTCCGTTGCGTTGCTTTAAAGTCAAGCTTCAGTTTAAGATTCACCCTGTAATAGAAACATGTGATGGAGCATTACTAACCTGACTCAGATGGTTCACCAAAGCATCTAAAGCTCCATTGGAAGCCATTTGGAAAGGGCTCAATCTGTCTATCACCTGCTATCATGGGCCACTTCTGATTGATTAACAATGGCTGGTACATGTGGCGCACAGCACTTCTGATTGGTGTGGACGACTGACACACAAGAAGAACACAAAAAAAAAATTGTAAAAAAAAAAAATGATAATCGCATCATTTCAAATCGCGATTTCGATTTAAAATCGTTTAATCGTTCAGCCCTACTAACATTTGAACCTGAACACACACATGCACGTGTGCAATATGTGTTTTGGGCCATAACATTAAATTACCACAGGATTGTACGGTTATGAATGCATTATAAGTTAGTTATGATGTAGTTCAAACAATATTGGATGATAGTCATTTTTTGTGTGTGTTTTGGACTGAGATAAATCATGGGTCAAAACTGACCCGCGAACACCATGAAAGGTAACAGCTTTCGAACACAACACAAGGGTTAATGAGTTGGTCAAGCTAGCAGCATACTTATTTAGGAGAATATAATCATCTGAACGATGCTTAAAAATATTCACCCTCTCCATCCTTTAGCTTATTCTAGCTACATATCTCTGACATACCTAACATTCACTCAGAAACACCAGACATATCCTCCTTACTTTTTCTTCTTCTTGACTCCTACCCGCTATTTCAGTTCTTCAAAGGTTAACCTCACTGTTGGCTGAGGTGGAGGAACTTAATATATCTCTGGGGGGAATGTGGTCTGCATAAATTACAACAAATTCAAAAAATGTAGCCTACGTCAGCATAAAAACCAGAAAGTGAGGCCGACCTCTAAACTCTGGTTTACAGGTGAGCGAGTCCATGCAAGGCTGAATCGCATTGAAATCTGAAAGTGGGCCTTCTTTGAAAAAATTGTTGGTTTTAAATGAGTTAAACAGGGGGTCCGCGGGGTCTTAAAAAGTATTAAAAGTTGATAAATCAATTTAGCAAAAATTAAGGCTATTAAAAAGTATTAAAGGGCATTTTCCAAGGTATTACATTTTGTAGCTTGTGTTCAATAAGTATATAAATGGTCCAAAGAGGTTGTGTTCTACAGTCTGCCTGAATGTAGTCATGGCGTAGGTGTGTAGTGTGATTCTGTGTAGTTTATTGATGGCATCCCGTTGGGTTTGACGTCATCTGAACAGGACATCGCACGCTCACTGCTTGATAGCGCGAAGGTCCGTTTACCCCGGTTGTTAAACAACATCGTTATGGGGAAATGCGAGTCTGCGTCCAAATGGTTGGAAGATAAGGAGGAAGGACAATCAATACTGTATATAGTCAATGTGAGGTAAAGTGTGTCGCCAAGGTAAACGGTTACAACTCGAAGTGGCGATGAGGTCTTAAAATGTATGGAAAGGGTCTTAAAAAAGGTCTTAAAAGGTTTTACATGTGACTTCAGGGTTCCCGCATATACCCTGTAAATGCATCTTAGAAAAGTATTTTATTTGACTGAATTCTTATGTTTTGGAGGTGAGACCTTCTGTCTGCATGTCTGGTGTCCCTGGTGGTTTACGAGACAAGGTCAGAGGTCCTCTTAACATGGCCCGTGTGAAGATGAGACACAGGAAATGTGTGTCAGTGTCAAAGGTTAAAGGTCGTCCTCTGTTTTTACGTGTTCTTCTCTACCAGGCACTCCAGAAGTTGGCGAATCAGTATCTAAAGAAGGAATGGCCGGAGAGTCTGACAGAGGAACAAACGGATCAGAGGTAAACACTTTCTCCACTGTCTGTTTGTGATGTTGATCAGGCGTTTGGTCTTTTACATTTGTATATATCTCTTTTTAGGAACATGTATTGTGTATGGCGGGCCTATTTGGAGGGCACGGTCCAGGTCACCCAGTCCAGAATCAGCGCCTGTGATAACTACAAAGTCCAGGTGGCAGATCCTGCAAAGACGGTCCGACTTCAGAAGGAGCAGCAGCTGAGGAAGGTAAACAGATCTGATCAAAACATGCTCTTTGTCCTCTGATCAGAACAATGTAAACTACCAGTGAACAACTGGTAAACTGCGCAATATAGGAGTCCAGACGTCACATTAGCAGCGCTTATCATTAAATAGATTGCTGGGATCTGAAGGGTGATTTATGAGGGATTTATTATGTATTTTACCAACAGTAGATTCAGATAAAACTGACAGCAGTACCAACAACTATTAATGTGAACCACATAAAGAAATCAGTATCAGTTGAAGGTCACCTATCATGCTATTTTTAGGCAATAGCATAGGTCTCAGATATATAAAAAACATGTCTATGAAGTGTTTTGCTCAAAATACCAAACAGATCACCCATTCTAGCCATGCCTCATGTCCCTCTTTTTCACTTCCTGTTTCAAAAGTGCTGATTTGGGGTATAAAGCTTTATAAATAAAGAGGAGGGGTCTGAGCTCATGCGGGACCCGGCAGCTACTGTCTAAACTAAATGCTGCCGTGATGAAACGCCATATCATGGATTATCAAGGATTCTCTCTGAAACAGTCTGGAGCTCAAAGGCTTTCTCTCTTGCCGGTTATACCACAAGGTGAGTTCCTTTTTACTTCCTGCTTCTTCACACACATGCTCTCCAGTGCATGTTAGCTCTGAGTGTTAGCGATGCTAATGTAAACACCGACCATATGACGTCCAAAACAGTCGGGCATTGTTTCTGATAGCAGCGTTTCTGATTGGGCCGTGGGTCCACATTTCAGATGTTACGTCATATCGGACGCACATCTGGATCAGCTCCGTTGTTCCCCGTTTTTAGAGATTTGGGTACGGAGGAAAAGAGAGAGGGTTTTATTTTCTGACGCTGCGTGAGTTCCCTGACACATCGGGGACACATCATTATTAGGGCTGTCAAGTTAACACTTCCACGCTCACCGGCAGGCCCTGACTGGCCATTGGGAGGACCGGGAGGGTGTGTGTATGTGTGGCGTGAGAGAGAGAGAACGTGCACACCTTACGTGTATTGTTGTTGTTAGCATCTGGTGCTAGCTAGTTGCGCCGAGCTCTTGACTTTATGCAGGAAGCCAGACAGCGGGACATTGTAGGAAAAGTCAGCACACTCAGCACGGTCATGATTTTTGGGATTGACACCTCCCGCTAGAGCCAATAGAATTGAAGGGGAAGTTCCACATACACAGATTACCATTGACAAGTGAGAGAAAGCAATGTTATGCTCTGAAAACGGCAAACTGAAACCTAGGCTCAAACTAGTAAATATGAAGATGGATTATCAGGAATCATTTCAAAGTGACACAGACACATTGGATTAACCATTGGATTAACCTTCAGCAGCGTTTTTATCGTTTTGATGCCATTGAACACACATTTTTATCAGAACAACAGCTAAGGTAAGAAGCTTCCTCCGTGAAGCTACGTGTTGTCATGTCTGTTTTCGCTTCCCCTGTCGCGAGTTCGGATCGCTCAGTGATGATACTTAGATTTCTGGAATCTGTGGAATCTCAGCTTGCTAATCGATATCTTGTTTTTGCAGATACGATAAGTAATAAGGGTATTTACGCTGTGAGTTCTCTGCTAAGTGCGATAGCATTTCTTCGCTCAGCGCTTATTTAGACGCTTCTTGTGAGACTTGTGTTTTGTTTCGGCAAAAATTGTTCATATCGTCAGGTAGCTGAGTTTCTTCCCGTTAGTTGGGTATGACACATTCATAGCTTTTTAAATATTAAGAAGCCCTCAGACGCTGTTTCTTGCAGTGATGTGTGTCTTCCCCTGCCCGCGGGGGAATGGGGCATTACAGGTGAAATTCTAAACTATATAAGGAATATTTTCCCCACTTTACCTTGCTGTCAGAAAGCTGTATATTATGCTCTCTTTAAATCCACGGGTGTTTTTACCTTGCAGAACAACGGATTCTCTGCATCTATCAGTTGGTTTCTTTGTGTTTTTTTTGGTTTAGTTCAGATTCCCAAAAGTTACAAGAAACACAAACAACTCAAGGCAAAACCTGTGTTCTGCACGGTCAATGCATTGTTTTTCTGTACTATTCTTGTGAACACTATATCTAAGAATAAGATATAGATCTTAAATACTTTAAATGAATTTCTTTAAATCTCCACTTGAACTCAAGGATAAACAGATAAGAATATGGTGGTCAAAGGTCAAGGTGCTGTAATCTCACAGGATCTGTTTATGGCTATAATTCAAGAAGGAATTTGTCAATATAAAAATGTTACACACGTGTCTTTCAGTGAGGACATTTTGGCAGATATTGATATAAACGGCAACTGACTGGTTGGCAGAGGTATAATACTTTGAGGTTGTAAAGGAGTCCGATGGCTTTAAAGGGAGCACCTATAAAGATTATTGATTGCAAGGCAAAGTGGTGGAAATCATTTTAATCAAGCTTAAATGTAAACCTTTTAAATATGTTGCTGCTGCTTATGTTCCTCCAAATGTATGGCATGCGATCTCCCATCTACTTACTGTATGATGGTTACCTTAAAAATCCTGCTTCAAGAGATCCAAACTGTCCCTTTGATGACCGTTAGCAGCCCATTATCAATCCCACTCTGAAGTGGATCGCTGTACGTCTGGAGTCTATTTCCTGATCCTGATGCCTTAATCCTCCTTCTCTCTCCTGCAGCCTACAGAGGTGCTCTTGTTCACAGCCCCCCATTTGTAGCTGCTGTATCCCACACACCATCCTGACATTACTCACCACACAGGGATTTGCATACTTTTCAGGTGATGCATTGCAGGAATAATAATAATTTCCATAAATGTAAAACTTAAATGTCTCCATCCTCAGTGTATTGATCAGCTGACGGTGGTTCAAGCGGAGCTGCAGGATTCCGTGAAGGAGCTGACGAAGAGCCGGAAGAAATACCAGGAGGCCGAGACCATGGCTCAGGCTGTCCGAGAGAAGGCCGAGCTGGACGCCAAGTACGAACCAAAATACTCTACTGTGATTATTAGAATTGACTGATGTTATCCCGAGTTGAATAAGCCATTTTTAAAGTGGAAATGGTCGCTGCTGCACGGGAAACATCACATTTCAATTAAGAGTTTACTTTATAAAATAAATAGTACCAATCAATTGACAATTGTTTGTAAGAGCAAACAAGTTCTACAAACAACTAGAGCTGAAACGATTCGCCAAGTTCCAAAGCAATTCATTTGATGATTAAATGATCATTTCAGTTCGAGACAAAATACCAAGGATTCCATGTTTGTAACTTTCCCTGTGTGAGGAGTCTTTGCTTTTTCTTGCATGACATTATAGTATAGTGAATATCTTACATCTTTATACAAGAAAAGCATTTGCAATACAGCACTCTAGGCTTTTGGGTCTTCTGATTCACAGTGTTTCACAATGTTCTAACCGCCTCACCTGACCAAATGCATTACAAGAAAACTCCAGAGAAGTTTGAGCCATGTAGAAAACAAAGCTGCTTTCGATGAAACCTTTTTAGAATCACATGCACTACTTTTTCCTCATTGCAAAATCCTGAATCTATGTCACGTGGACACAAGATGTTTCCACATGACACTTGTGTAAGTTGCATATTGGACCCTCGTTTTAATTATATCTGTGATGTCACCAATCATGCCCAATGGTATAAGCAATAGCTCACGACAGGCCGTGGTCTATGGTCATTATATCACAGCTAAGGGGCGTGGTGTTTCTCAGAAGCGGAGGGATACTGCAAACTACAATTTTACCCGTGATATACGCTCATTATATCACGGCTAAGAACCAATCAGATTGCTTGATTTTGTTTGATAACATCCAAGTGAAGCAGCAATAAGCCAAACATGTTTTTGAGGTGAAAAACAAACTACTTATCAAACTAATCAATGATGGTAGTACCCATTAGTTTCCAGCTTACAGGCGTCTGATATTCAGGTGTCTCTTCTCCACGTTTAGTCCTGGCACACATTACCAGCTGGCTCTTTGCCTCTCCACATTGCAGACATTTCTCTGCCCATCAGGAGAGTTTATTATAGAGCGAAGGTGAAGCTCTGCTGCTGGAAAGGCTTAGCAGCTGGGTTGGCACTCATTCTAATACTACAAATACTACTTCAGGCCTCATGTGTAAACACACACATTCTTCATAGTGTCTGCAGAGGGACTTCAGGTCATTGAGGTGCAGAGAAGTGAAGTTGGATCATTTACTGTCTGTGGTTCTTCAACGTTTCTTTCTTTTGCTAAATCATTGCACAATCTTCCCTTCCTACGGGTCTGTTGCAATGTGTAGTTGCTTTCTGTTCAATCAATGTGTTAACATTTAGAAAAACAGTACCACTAGGTTATGCAGGTCATCGGAGAATACTTGTACATCCACTCAAGTAACCTGGTGACTGTATACTCTGATTGCTCCCCTACAACCGTCCTTATTCTGGTCGCATGGCTTGCTTGCTCTAACTAAGTGATGGATGGGCACACACACTCACTCACTCACTCACTCACACCGATGGATGGCTTTGTCTCATTGTCTCTGAATTTTACAAATAGTCAAATGTTGAGTTGTCAAAAGTGTACTTTACAATATTGGTTCAGTTTCTGTTGGACTATAGATGCAGTTATTTTAAATACAAGAATGCATTGCTCTGTGAAATAAAGTCTCTCCTTGTTTAAAGTCTTGCTTATTCAAATGCATTCGTGCTAAAAATGGATTTAGAATTAGTGGTTGCAGCTGATCATTGTTCTCTGTGGGAAATATAGCAGAGGAAGGCAGATTTCTTCAAACCAGCTGTATTAGACATATAAGAAAGCTGTGTTTTCCAACAAAACACAAGTGTTTTAAGCCGTATGCTAGCAGCTAGCCTCCTGGTCCTCTGTGCTGTGTATATTCGAAACTACAACTGTAAGAAATATTGAAATACTGTTGAAATACTTACTTCTTCCCAGGTCCAGGCTAAGTCTCTTCCAGTCCAGATCCAGTCTTCAGAGAGCAACCGTCAAGGTATGAGATTTAGATATTTCTCAACTGCCCCACATTTTGTTACATGTTGGTGTTGCATCTCATCAGTTATACACTTGCATTTCCCAGCTGAAAGCCAAGAGAAGCGAGTGCAACTCCAAAGCAACACACGCCCGTAACGACTACATTCTCATGCTAGCAGCCGCTAACGCTCACCAGCAGCGCTACTACAACACAGACCTCATGGACTGCATCAAGGTGAGGCTGACCGTCACTCTGAGTGGTTGGATGTGTGTCTGGTGGAAGATCAAACGTGTTCTCCGGAAACTTATAGGGGGGATATTTGTGTGCAGGTGTTAGACGGCAGGATCTACGAGCAGGTGAAGGATTACCTCGTCTCGCTGTGTCAGACGGAGCTGGAGAGTTACCAGGCCGTCCACAACACCTTCAACCAGCTCCTCAACAGCTCCAACGGGGTGAGTCTTCAAACACACTGGACAACCAGCACTTCAATTCTGTATAGTCCTTTTTCAAATCTGTTGACTGATGCTGTCAAGTCGGATTTTCTACTTGTATTCACTTAAATGAGACCCCTGCCCAGTGCTTATTTAAGAAACAACCGAAATATAAGATAGATAGAACTCAAATCCTCCCAAAAGCAATGTTTCTGCCAAAAACGCTCAGTATATTTGGTAAAAATAAATATATCAATTGTATCAGAACAGGTGATTCAATGGGTATTTAGTTCATTGTTTGGCTTGATTTCTTTTATGGTACCTTAAGTGCTTTAATTTCCCACTAAAAAGCTGCACAAACCTTTGATAGGAATGAAAGTTTAGCTAAGGAACACGTTGAAGTTACCCTTTATTATGAGAAGATGTATCGCTCTACTCTCATGGTTATGCAGTGGTGTTACACAGCGGAGGGTTTGTGTATTCGTCAATATGGGAGTCAGAAATAGTTTGCCTTCAAAATAAATCTGCTATTTCAACACTACTTTTTACTTTCATGTGCAGCAAAATGCTCACATAAAGTGTGCAGGCTCAGGTGGACAAAACATGGGAACAGATATGAACTGAAATGAACTTATTGCACATAAACATGCCCTGTTGTCGTGAGAGAGAAAGTGCAGAAGGAAGCATCCATTGAACTCAGTGTGCTGCTCTGTGATGCTAGTTCAGATGGCATCTCATCTCGGGTGCAAGGTCATCAATGTTTGGGCTCAGGCTCTGAGCTGAGGAGACCCTCAGGATGGAGTGAAGGTGTGCGTGCAATATACCGGAGGGCCAGATCTAATAGTAATTAGAGATTATCCTGCGGGCCAAAATTAAATCCACCGCCTGATTTGGCCCCCGGGCCTTGAGTTTGACACATGTGGCTGAGATGCATAAGTGGGTCTTTTTTGACCCGATGATGTGGTTTTCTTGAAGTATCTTTGTAATTACATTTTTTTATCATTTCATATTCCAGCTATTCCTCAAAAAACATGTTTTGGATATCATGCCTTTTACATTTTAAATGTTATACATTTTAAGAAATTGTAGTTTTTGTATTTCTACCCCAAGCTTCAAAAATGACCCGCATGCATTTTCTATGGAATCCTATGGGAACCTTTGATTCTTATCACCTGTTGCTGTCAGGAATACATTCACTGTAGAACACACAGACTACATCACAAGTGACACCTCTCAGGAAGATTATTTCACACAGCAAGATCTGAAACCCGTCAGTATAATAATACATTATATTTGTATAGGGCTTTTCAAGGACTCAAAATCGCTTGACAATATAAGGGAAGGTTAGGGTGAGGGGTATAGGACTATCAAACTTGATCAACCGGCATGGATTGCTGGGGGGTGGGCTATGAGTAGACAAGAGGAGATGAGTTTTGAAAAGGGACTGGAATACTGTCAGGGTCTCAGAATAGCGGAGATCTTTGGGGAGGGAATTCCAGATCCTGGGAGCTGCCACTGAAAATACTCTTTCCCCAAAGCTGCCTAGTTTGGACTTGGGGGGGACAGGAGATCCTGAGGTGGATCTGAGGGACCGTGAGGGTTGGTAAGGGGTGAGAAGACCAGTGAGATGGGGGGGGGGGGGGGTCGGATGGTGGAGGGCTATAGGTGAGGGCCAGTATTTTGTAGTCGATGCGTTGGGAGACGGGAAGCCAATGAAGGTCTTTGAGGACTGGTGTGGTGTGAGGAGTCGGGCGGCTACATTTTTTACAATTTAGAGTCTATCGAGGGAGGGGGAGCGGATGCCGTAGAGAAGTGAGTTACAGTATTGAAGGTGGGTGGAAATAAAGGTAGGATAGGTCGTTCAGCTTCAGGGCAGGTAAGAGAGGGTTCGACCTTTGCATCAATATGTTCAAAATGTTTTTTTCAAATTGTAAAAAAAAATTCTAAAATTACAAATAGTGAAAAATGTAATATAAAATATTTCTAGTGTGAACCAAAATATAATACTAAATATTAATATAAGTGATTTTTTTCTTAACCAAAATTACCATAAAAACACATATTACTCTAATACGGGTCCTTTTTGACCCACTTATGGAAGAGTGTAGGTCCAGTCACTCGTGCATCTAGGGTTGAGATGTGTTCAGGACATCTCCAACCCATCAGTGTCCCTCCGTGTCTTACTAAGAGCTCTGCCTCACTGCCTGCTAATGAATTGGCAGGCTAGAGTTTCCTCTGCGCTCCTGGGTTACACTCATTGAGCTTCGTTAGCCTCTCTCAGTCTGATTTGTTCAGGTTCATCTTGCCTCTCTGCTGGCGTTTAGTTTCTTCTCGGGCCAGAATAAGAACAAATCATTAGAGAGGGACGCAGCGGTTTTTCAGGCAGAGCTCACATTTCAGTGCTCACGTGCTTCCCGTGAAAACACGACTCCCCTGCAGCAGATCTTATGTGAGCTCTGTGTAGAGGGACATTTTGATTTCACTCCATGAAGTGATCATGACATTCTTTAATATGTTGTGTTAAGTCTAAATATGGCGTTTCATATGAAAATGTAGGAAAAGTAAATAATTTCTCCACCTCTGGAGGCTAATGAAGGTTAGTTTTTAAAAACTGTGGGATGTCACATACAGGTCATTACTTTTAATGTCTGTTAATTCTTTAAATCTACAGGGCTTTGTCTTTTAAAGAGTAAAAAGGAACATAAAGAAACTGTTTATGAGTAACATATTACATTAACTTTTTTGAATTGTACTTATTTTTATTGTAATTTGACTCCGTTTTACAATTTTGTATTATTTTATTCCTGTATTATACATTCCTGCTTTGGTATTAAATGTTATTTTTAATCACAAAGCTATGTGTTACTCTGGTTATGACCAGGGAAGGGGGAGATAGTGTTGTTTGTTTTTTTGTTTGGTTTGTGAAGCACCTTTGAGTTACCTTTGTGTGTGAAAAGTACTATATAAATATATTTTGATTTGATTACATTTAAGGATTTTTTTGCAATTTGTATTTATAAACACACGCAAAAAATAAAGAATTCTAGAATGCAAAAGAATTAAACAAGCGAGTGGCTGTTTTTCCTGGCCAAGGTCAGGGTCCTTGAACACAACACGAAGGTCAGGGTCCTTGAACACAACACGAGCCTAACGTATCTTCTCGGGGGAGCATGCCCCCGGACCCCCCTAGAGTAGGTTAGGTCTCCCACTTAAATCATGTTCACATGGATAGGAAACATTTGCCCACATCTTGTGTCCATATCTTTCTGTTTTGGTGGTCATGCCACAACCGTGCACGTGCATGCATGCGCGAGTCATGGTAAGATATCTGGATTAAGAGGTTGCTTTTTCTTTGCACAGCATGAAAGAAAGGCCAAATGAATGGGCTGTATTTTTATGCAGAGGTCAATCATTTGTACGGCCCTCGGAGGATGTTGAAAAAATTGAAATGGCTCTTGAGAGGAAAAAGGTTCCCCACCCCTGCTCTAGAGCTATGGCTTATTTCTGGCTATACTAAACTATGTACTTCTTCTTTTCCCTTAAACACACACACACACACACACACACACACACACACACACACACACATACACACGTAGGTTCTGCAGGAGTTCCACCAGCAGCTGTTTGTTGAGAAGAACCTCATGTTTCAGCAAGCCCCGGACTTCATGTTCCAGCCCAGCGACACAGATACGGTAAATCCTGGCTTTTATATTTTATATGTTACCGTTTGATGAATGAACATAAACTGGAAAATTGCTTGAATTTTTGTGAAGTTTGAGAGAGCCGAATTGATTTGTGCTTTTCATACAAAATACACACGACTCAAACCTCACTTGCCCAATTGTGCATATGTGATCTGTCAACAAAAACTTGATTTACATATGTTAACATGTCGGGAGGTTACCGTTAGCTACAAATTGCTTTACACAAATCATGGTTTAAACAGCCTTCCATAGAGTCAGCAGAAAGCTGCTACAAATCAGAGAATTTAAAGAAACCTTCCTCATGGTTTCCTACAGTAAACACAGATGTGAGTGTCGTGGCTTTACAACATGAAATGGACTTCCTGGATTGTATTTCATTGTTTCCCACAACACGGCCCCACCTGTGCAGCCCCACACCTTTCTTTATTTTTTATGGAGTAATGCTTTCGGTCTGAGTCTCCTGCTGTGATCTTATCAGAATCTGCTCTCACAGCTGCTTCGTTCGGGGCTATAAAAGTGCAGTGTATAACATTGCAATCTGTTCTGCGCCTTTGCACACCTGTTCATAGAGTCCATAGCGTCTCAGTTTCAACCCATACTGGTCATTAATAGCATGTTTTGCTCTCTATAAATCATTGACATATCAGAAGCGGAATTCCTTTATTAGTCCTGCAGCGGGGGAAACGACAGCAATACAACAAAAGTGACATAGCAGATAAAAGGCAAGCTATAATTAAGTAGCTTGCACGTTAAATATAGGGTAAAAGCGCACATGACATAAGTAATAGAAAATACAAATAAACACAATTAAGTAGCGAACACATTATGGTTTGAGATATTATTTTTAAAAAAGTGCAAATAAAAACAATAATGGTTTTTGCACATATCAGCAAAAATGTCAAATTAAGTCCAAATATATTCTGACTTTAAGACAAGAGAGATTTATTGGGGTGGATGCTGCACTTCAATGTAGTGTACTGCAATCCATATCACATTCACACATACACATACACATACACACACACATTCACACATACACACACACATACATACATACACACACATCAGGGTTTCCGCTAGGATTTTTTCTCGCCGGTCAAATGTCCGAACAGAATTTATTTTACCGGACAAATTTGAAACTTACCGGTCATGTTTCAATAATAATAATAAGAATTGTGTAGCAGAGTTTCCGTTAGCAGGTAATCACCGGACTAGGACCACATATGCTGATGTTTAAAACGCAGTTGATGGGGCTCATTTTTATATTGCTTCAGTTTATAATCGCACATTTTATAACGGATCAAAAAATTCAGATTCATTTTTCAATAAATAATTCCACAAACAACAAACAACATAATTATTACATTCAAAGAAACTACTTGTAGTAGATGAAGTACATTATTCAAAAGTTTACATTAACTTTGAATAATAACACGGGAGAAACGGATGCTCTCTTTTCCCCTCTCCCTCCCTCTCTCTCTCCCTCCCTCTCTCTCCTGACAGCTCATTAGTTTCTCATGCAGCTCGCTAAACAGTGGGCGGGGCTTCAGGGGATTATACAGAGCTGCGTCTCTGATCTGATCTCTCTCTCGGGTATATATACTTCACTCGCGTTTATGTCCATATCAATCAGACCCAGCTCTCCTGATCGGCCTTTATAGAGAGCACCGATCAAACTATTAAGAGTGAATATCGGCCGATAATGATCGATCGGAGCATCGGACATTTTGACCGGCATGTTATGAATTTACCGGTTTTTATTCAATTTTACCAGCTAAAAACCGGTAATTACCGGCTAACGGAAACCCTGACACACATACAGTGGGGCAAAAAAGTATTTAGTCAGCCACCAATTGTGCGAGTTCTCCCACTTAAAAAGATGAGCGAGGCCTGTAATTTTCATCCTAGGTATACCTCAACTATGAGAGGCAAAATGAGAAAAAAAAATCTAGAAAATCACATTGTCTGATCTTTAAAGAATTTATTTGCAAATGATGGTGGAAAATAAGTATTTGGTCAATAACAAAAGTTCATCTCAATACTTTGTTACCCTTTGTTGGCAATGACAGAGGTCAAACGTTTTCTGTAAGTCTTCACAAGGTTTTCACACACTGTTGCTGGTATTTTGGCCCATTCCTCCATGCAGATCTCCTCTAGAGCAGTGATGTTTTGGGGTTGTCGCTGGGCAACACGGACTTTCAACTCCCTCCAAAGATTTTCTATGGGGTTGAGATCTTGAGACTGGCTAGGCCACTCCAGGACCTTGAAATGCTTCTTACGAAGCCACTCCTTCGTTGCCCGGGCGGTGTGTTTGGGATCATTGTCATGCTGAAAGACCCAGCCACGTTTCATCTTCAATGCCCTTGCTGAGGGAAGGAGGTTGTCACTCAAAATCTCACGATACATGGCCCCATTCATTCTTTCCTTTACACGGATCAGTCGTCCTGGTCCCTTTGCAGAAAAACAGCCCCAAAGCATGATGTTTCCACCCCCATGTTTCACAGTAGGTATGGTGTTCTTTGGATGCAACTCGGCATTCTTTCTCCTCCAAACACGTCTAGCTGAGTTTTTACCAAAAAGTTCTATTTTGGTTTCATCTGACCATATGACATTCTCCCAATCCTCTTCTGGATCATCTAAATGCTCTCTAGCAAACTTCAGACGGGCCTGGACATGTACTGGCTTAAGCAGGGGGACACGTCTGGCACTGCAGGATTTGAGTCCCTGGCGGCGTAGTGTGTTACTGATGGTAGCCTTTGTTTCTTTGGTCCCAGCTCTCTGCAGGTCATTGACTAGGTCCCCCCGTGTGGTTCTGGGATTTTTGCTCACCGTTCTTGTGATCATGTTGACCCCACGGGGTGAGATCTTGCGTGGAGCCCCAGATCGAGGGAGATTATCAGTGGTCTTGTATGTCTTCCATTTTCTAATAATTGCTCCCACAGTTGATTTCTTCACACCAAGCTGCTTACCTATTGCAGATTCAGTCTTCCCAGCCTGGTGCAGGTCTACAATTGTGTTTCTGGTGTCCTTTGACAGCTCTTTGGTCTTGGCCATAGTGGAGTTTGGAGTGTGACTGTTTGAGGTTGTGGACAGGTGTCTTTTATACTGATAACGAGTTCAAACAGGTGCCATTAATACAGTTAACAAGTGGAGGACAGAGGAGGCTCTTAAAGAAGAAGTTACAGGTCTGTGAGAGCCAGACATCTTGTTTGTTTGTAGGTGACCAAATACTTATCTTACCGAGGAATTTACCAATTAATTCATTAAAAATCCTACAATGTGATTTCCTGGATTCTTTCCCCCCATTCTGTCTCTCATAGTTGAAGTGTACCTAGGATGAAGATTACAGGCCTCTCTCATCTTTTTAAGTGGGAGAACTTGCACAATTGGTGGCTGACTAAATACTTGTTTGCCCCACTGTACATACACACACATTCACACACACACACACACGCGCGCGCGCACACACACACACACACACACACACACACACACACACACACACACACATATACATACACACATACATACATACACACACACATACATTCACACATACATATACACTCACATTCACACATACACACACATACATACACATAAATATATACACATCACATACACTCACACACACACGCACACACACACCCACACACACATATCCTGGCTCTAGTAGTCTGGTCCTCCCTTTGCTCTGGTCCTCTGCCTCACTGGACAACACTGGACAATTTGTTCAAACTGCAAACGCTGGCGTTGTTTTCATTGGAAGTCAAACAAGCAGCAGCCTGTTCCTAAAGAAAACATTAGTGGTGGAGAGCCTCCCTCTCTCCCTCCCCTCCCTCACCACTCGCAGCAGACAGAGAGGGATCCGGTAAGGAATAGAGCTGAACTGGGAGGGAGGGAGGTTCATCTGTGAAAAGGAGGCATTGTGAGCCTCATCAGAGAGCATGCCCCTCCCCACCCAGCCCCTCCCCTCCCCACCCAGCCCCTCCCCACCCCGGCCCTCCACACCCAGGCCCTCCACACACACTCTGCTCTTAACTCACATGTTAGGCATTTATATCAATCCTAAAAGAAGAAATCTCAAAATGAAATGCTGTAATTGTCCATATTTGGTTTATTAAGAGACTGTGCCATGTTAAATTAGAGCTGAACCAATCACTGCCAGATGTAGGAAGATGTGTCTCAGTATTATTTGTATTCTTTAAATGTAAAACACTTCACCACAAAGTCTGTAAATCCATTACATTTACTTCCAAGAAAATGAAAGCATTTGTTAATATCTTTCTCATATGTATACTTAGTCTCAGAAATAGGCCTTCATACATGGTATAGAATAGATCAACATGTATTCAGAGTCTTCTCCAAGCTGTTTTGGAAAATACAAATGTTCATCTCCAAAAATAAAGAAATATAAAAATTAATTAATTAAAATTTCATGGAGTTTTTCGATGGATGAAAAGCGAAAAGAATGTTTGTTGTCCACAGCTGACGTTAAATTGACTTCTTTCTGCTGATTTATATGACTGCAGATAGGCTGCATCTCACTTCGGTTAAATTGAGTTCTTGCGTCGTTTCCCTGCGACTAGTCCCTCCCACATGGAAGCATGGAGAGACGCGAGGAAACCACGAGAAGCAGGGAAATGAGTTTTAAGAGCAATGGGACGTCGTTTCCTCCGGAGCGTAGCACAGCTGATCGTCTGACAGCAGCCAGATCAGTGCATGCGCTGCATCGTCCAATCAGTGAGCGATACACAGTAAGGGGGCGGGGCGAGTGTCTGAGGATTTCACCGGAGGATGGTCTGGTAGTTCCTCCGTTATCGGTCCTCGATCCTCGGTCCTCCGGCACAAATAAGGCCACTGGGAACGGTACTCAAGATGGCGCAGACAAATCAACTTCCAGTGACACCGAGCCCGAGGAGCGAGGAAATTAAAAATAACCAAAGTGAGACACACCCAAAGTCCCTTGATCCTCCTTAGCAATGGTCTGCTCTCCTTAGCAACGGTCTGTTAGCGAAAATGAACAACCTCTGGACTGTCCGAGTTGACCGATCATAATTAAGTATTCCATTAAACTATGTAATAAGGGAAGCATTATGGGTATCTGCCCCTGCTGCACCCTGTGTAAGGTAAAATAAAATAGCAGTTGGATATATTTAGATTTTATACTTTAAGTAAAGTGTGATTGCTGAACATTTAAAGCTATCAGAAACAACCAGGGGTTTTATTTGACCAACATGCCTTCATGACTGAGAGAAGCTGTTTGCTCTTCACTGTTTCTCAGTTTAAAAATATATTTCCCCCTCTTCGTACATATTTGAGAGCCAGCTGGGTTATGACTTTATAAATAAATGTAAGATGAATGTTTCCTTGATGATGTACTGTACCAGCTGAATGAACAGAGGTGACGGCGAAACAAATGCTCTATTTCAGCTCCGCTCCCGTGTATGTCTTTCCTACAGAGCTCTTTTAAAACCAGGCACATGCAATATATCAAGAGGAAGTTGGCACATTGACAAAACAGAAGTTATAAACACAACTTTAAATGTGTGGTTCTCTCTGTGACATTTCAGAAACTACAAGGCCCTTTTAGACGTGTTCGGGTGGGTCACTGCATTAAGCAATACTTCATAAAGATTGAATTGTGTTTCTATGTGAGGTAGTCTGAAGGAAAGGGTGTATCATGTGGACAAACAACCTCTTTCTGCTGAAGATATTTTTTCTAGGATATTAAAGGGGCCTTATTCTGCTCATTTTCAGGTGTATATCAGTATGTAGAGTCTCTACTTTAAAGAGTCCTCTCCTGCTGATATTCAGGTGTATATCAGTATGTAGTGTCTCTACTTTAAAGAGTCCTCTCCTGCTGATGTTCAGGTGTATATCAGTATGTAGTGTCTCTACTTTAAAGAGTCCTCTCCTGCTGATGTTCAGGTGTATATCAGTATGTAGTGTCTCTACTTTAAAGAGTCCTCTCCTGCTGATGTTCAGGTGTATATCAGTATGTAGTGTCTCTACACGTCTCCAGGCTTTTATGTTCAAAAAGCTCTTTATTTTTCTCATACTGCCTGTGCTGCAGCACCTCTTTTCACCCTCTGTCTGAAACCAGAGCCCAGTCTGTTCTGATTGGTTAGCTGGCCAGCGATATCCCAGGATTCTTTGTCTTTGCACACCATTAATATGCTCAAAAACCTATATAACACACTACAGCATAAAAGGGCCCCATTAATTAGCATTGCCCCCTAAAAACATGTCTCCCATGATTATTTTTTATTATATCTCACATTCTCTCCGTGTGTTTGCAGGTGCTGGAGCTGCAGAAAGATAGCGGCACGACGGAGGAGCAGAGTCTGGATAAAGAGGCGAGGAAATGGGCGAGTCGCGTGGCCCGAGAATACAAGAGCATCATCCACACACAGCGGGTGAGAACCAGATCACACTGAGGAACACATGAAGCTGTAGGCAGGATTCAAGAGGGAGATACTGTCAACATATCCTGTTACCCCCCCTGTCAAATTCATCAAATGTGAACCTTTACAGCGTAGAGCCAGTGCAGATAAAAGGCAAATACAAGAGGAAATAAGTACGGGGTATACAAATAATAAGCAGCATTATGAAAGTAGGTAAACATTAAAAGTGGTAAACTAGCAGCCTGTATTAACATTATTAGTTGTGAAAGTAGATATAAGACATGGTAATTAAGCGTTACTTCAGACTTAGGTAGCGAATTAGCAACCAAATTTTAACTCAAAGAAATATGGTGTGTTGAACTGTTGTGCAATATCAATATGTACAATATAATCCTTCTACATTATTCATTATATGCAGTTAATTAAAGTGGGATACTTAGCCATCACAAATATATGCTATCTTACTTTAATACAAATAAAAAATACCCAGGTACACATAAACAGTTTGGCATCCTTCAGCCCCACTAAACAAAATCTGAACTACCCCTTAAAGCAGGGGTGGCCAACCAGTCAGAGGTTAAGAGCCACATTTGTTCTATGTTACTGCAAAGAGCCACATCAAACACACAGTCACTGATACCACTTGTTTCAGTTTTTTGTTTTCTGGAGACAAGATTTCAACCACGTCACTGATGCATCTTTGTGGCATTGGGATATATATATTTTAAATCCTCTGGAGCAGAGAGAGGAGCTGTGAATTATTGTTATTGATTAATGCATCAGTGTTTCTTAGGGTCAAAAACACTAAACCACAACTTAAAATGAAAGCGTTTGGTTTATTTAATAAAAGAGCACATGTTCAACGTGAAAAGTGACAGTAGTTATAGATTATTTGCAATTTGGTGCTATATATATATTAAAAAAAAAAAAATTATATATATAATATATATAACTTCGTTCGCGGGGCGCAGCGCCCCTCCAAGACAATGGTAGGGGAAACACTGGATAGTGTTTAATCAACGATAGGTTTCCCCCCCCTCAAAGGTGATTGGTTCACTGCATCACAGGTATTATTGTGATTGGCTCTTGGGCCACATCAAAATTAGACGCGCTGTCATCCTCTCATACTGACACCTGACACCACACACACACACGTAGGGAGAGCCGGGACGAAAGTAACACGGGACGAAAGTAACGGAGCGATTTTATCCGAGCCCAACAACTTTGACCGGCCAAATGACGTCAGAATGATCAGCATTCAATACTTAACAGACCTACTAAATATCAGGTTTAACTGTCAGGAGTAGCTAGTGTTGTTACAATACCAACATTTTAGTTTCGATATCAAGTCAAGAATTGCGATTCCGATTATTTTTCGATACTTTTCTTAAAAAAAGGGAAACAGGTCTTAAATGTAATTATTGTGCTTTATTTCACACCAGAACCATAACCATAACACAAACTTTTAAACAATGAGAACTATAAATACATTAAATGACAAGAATTCGTATTAAATAAAATTAATACATTTCTTACAGACAGGCCTCGTGGTGTTCGTAGGCTTGCCCTCACTGTCAGAGATAGAGCTCAAATACTTCCAAATGTCTCTTTTGGCGTCTTTTTTGTCAACAAGCCGAGGCGCAGCGGCAGTTGCACTCCCACTTGCAGCCATGCTTCTCGTTTTCTCACATGCTCTGGCAGCTAGCGCGTGCACGAGAGAGGGGAGGCACTTGAGCGTGCTTGAGAGGGGCGGGACTGCAGGCACGGCTGCAGTGCAGGGAGTGGAAGCAGAGCGCTGAACACACACGGCTCTTATTAAACGGCGCTTTCTCACCGGAATACTTTCCCCCGTCATTCTTAAAGTACTGATACTAATGAAACGGAGGAATAGTAACGTTTTTAACGGCAGGGTATCGCGGTACCTTTCAAGTATCGGTACACCGTGCAACACTAGTCAGGAGTCAGTGTCTCTCCCCCAAACTCACACATATACAATTCGATATGAACTGAAGAGCCGCATGAAACTAGGCAAAGAGCCGCATGCGGCTCGAGAGCCGCGGGTTGGCCACCCCTGCCTTAAAGTAAACCGGTTACAGTCAGCCTTCCCCGGTTCCTTTATGTACTGTATATGGATGGATGACAATAAAGTCTCTTATCTTTATTATCTCTTAAATGTCAAAGTAAAACCTGGTCTACGTAATCTGGGTAATTCCCCTAGTAGATCCTGGAGGACACTCATTTCTAAAGCAGGACTGTCGTTCAGGAAAATCCTGCTTTAGAAATGGTTTGTCTATTTGTGACTTGTTTTTAAAACAGTATAAAAAAGCAGTAAAACACAAATAAACTGGAATGTTCTCCTTTGATTTGACAAGGAAGTTGTAAATCCATAAATCAGTTTATCAATCATTTAACACATCGCCATTTGCTGTCGTATGTTCCTTGTGTGGTTACAATAACAGTGGAACATAACATTAACTGTGTTACGTTAGTTGGTGTTATTTCTCATTGTTGGAAGTAGCAATGCACCAAATGCCAATACTATAAATAATGCATCAGGTGCGGAGTCGTGGTGAGGATCAATAGAAACAAAACACAGGCACTCAGATGTCCTGTCTTTTGTTCTTGTTTATTTTTGCTTGAATTTCTTCACATTTTGGAAAATTAGCATCAGTGAAAATATGTTAAATAAACTTTGTGATGATTCTCAGACAATTTATATATTCTTTCTCTTTGATTTTAAGCAGATGTTAAAACAGGGTTCCCGCGGGTTCTTAAAAACTCTTAATTTTGATAATCAGAATTGAAGGCCTTAAAAAGTCTTAAATATAATCAAAAAAATAAGAAAGGTCTTAAATATGATTTAGAAAGTCTTCAAAATGATGGGATTTGAAAGGTACTTCTGTGTTGCGATAGCGTCTAAATATTTTTTGGGGGAAATGTCCGGCCTGCAAAGTAACCAGTTCGGTAAGAGCCTTTCAGTTCCCCCCAACAATCGGTATTGAAATAAATCAACATGGAACCAGTAATCACTAACTTTGTTTCCCCCGGCCCCTTATCGGAGAACACCCAGCTAGTAACCTAGCAACTAAGCTTCAGCTAGCGTCAGTCAGAAACTCAGGTATCTTCGAATCTACTTACAAATAAATATGGGGAAGTTTAAGTTCAACCGTATTTGGTTGGAAAACATCGAATTTAGTGCTTGGTTGAAACCAGTGGAGGGGAACGTGTTTGAAGCCCGCTGCACCTTTTGCAAACAAAATGTGTGTTTGTTTAGCTAGTGCAGCGTTAGCTCGTGCAGCGTTAGCTCGTGCAGCTACTCCCGCAAAAACACCGGGGGACCTCCGGGCGACGTTTGAGTCTACGTCAACCCTAAAAGCGGAGTTGCTGTGGACGCTAAATACCGCAGCTAAACACCAATCATACAACAGCATGAAGACAGCAGAGCTCTATAGCTCTTGTCACTCGCACGCACGCACACACACGCACACACACTTTTTGTCTAACACGCTAACACAGTTCTGTGTGCTGTTATGTTCAGTCATCGTTCTCATGTTGAACTTGAATACATTTACTTTGTAAGTAATTATGGGACGTATTTCTTCTTTCATAGCAATTTTCCTTCATACTTTCTTGCCGTGAAATAGGTCCTAAATTCTATTCAAAGTGGTCTTAAAAAGTCTTACATTTGAGTTGGTGAAACCTTTAGGAACCCTGTAAAATGTATTGAAGGAAGTTAAAGAGGTCAGTGTTGTGTTAATGACTAACGAATATATGTTCCCACTACACTGGAATTTGTCCTTTTACTGTAAGCACCGAGGTTAGTTTGATATTAATAAGCCTGGGATCATAAAATCATGACCCATGTGTGAAGGGAAATATGAGGGAGCGATGCAATACAGGATAAGACTTCCTTATCGTTACTTAATTGTCACCCATTCATTTTATTGTAAACAGGTGAAGATAAGGAATTGCATGACGTTTATTTTCCAGCAAACAAGAATCAACGCACTTTCATTCATCAGGAAATAAGTCGCTCTCTCTCAGAATCCATATCCGGTTATTAAGTCGCTTTTTATTACACAGAACTGGCTTTGCTGTTTTGATACATATCATAAATATAGTAAGAGAAAATGCCATTTAAAAACAATAGTAAAAAAAAAAACCGAAAAATATATCTAAATTAAAATGGACGTGCTATTCAGTTTTTTTAAAAGCTGTGGTTTTACACCGAAATTGTCCAATAAATGTGCCAAAATTCACATATAAATATATAAATATGTAATGCAAATAAATAAAGTCCCAAAGATGTTCGTTAATGAAGTTTCTCTCGAGTAAAATGTCTTCAATACATAGATGTATTTGTTATTATTGGGTTTATGATGACATTAGTATTTGTTGTGATGTGTTTTAAGGCTATGGAGGGATACAGGACGCAGGAGTCTTCAGAGCAGAACAACACTGAGCTGGAGACCAAGATGGAGGTCGCCAGGCAGAGTCTCCGGAGGGCAGAGGTAACTTGTGTGTGTGTGTGTGTGATCTTGTTACTGAATGTGGCCCCAGTGCTCCCTCTAGTGGTTAAACAGATGAAATGACACAGACTAGGGTCAAATACTACTGTGCTACAATCCAATGTTGTTCCAGGGTGTACCTGAAATGCATAATTTGTATCATTGCTGTGAAACAAAAAAAAACTCAAGTGTAAGAGAGACAATAAATGTTAACTTTAAGCTAATTAACTCAAAATATTGTTTCAGCATGTTGTCATGTTTTATTGATTTATCTTGCAGACGGTGAAAGTGAAGGCCGAGGCTCGTCTGGAGTTGCTTCGGCAGGCGGGAGTTGCCGTGGAAACGTGGCTGAAGAGCGCCATGAACCAAGTGATGGAGGAGCTGGAGAACGAGCGCTGGAACAACCTCAATACCCATGATCCTTCACTCTCTGTAAGACCCACAACTGCACAACTCTTACACATTATTTTTCATATTTGTAACCTCTTTTAGTTGTCATCAAACTTCAGAGGTGGGAGGTAGTGGAGAACAAATACTTAGTTACTGCACTCAAGTACATTTTTCTGGTATCAGTACTTTACTCCACTACTTATTTTTCTTACGACTTTTTATACAAATACCTGTACTTTCTACTTCTTACCTGTTGAACACAAATACCTGTACTTTCTACGTCTTACATGTTGAACACAAATACCTGTACTTTCTACTTCTCACATGTTGAACACAAATACCTGTACTTTCTACTTCTTACATGTTGAACTCAAATACCTGTACTTTCTACTTCTCACATGTTGAACTCAAATACCTGTACTTTCTACTTCTCACATGTTGAACTCAAATACCTGTACTTTCTACTTCTTACATGTTGAACACAAATACTTGTACTTTCTACTTCTTACATGTTGAACTCAAATACCTGTACTTTCTACTTCTCACATGTTGAACTCAAATACCTGTACTTTCTACTTCTTACATGTTGAACTCAAATACCTGTACTTTCTACTTCTTACATGTTGAACACAAATACCTGTACTTTCTACTTCTTACATGTTGAACACAAATACCTGTACTTTCTACTTCTCACATGTTGAACTCAAATACCTGTACTTTCTACTTCTTACATGTTGAACACAAATACCTGTACTTTCTACTTCTCACATGTTGAACACAAATACCTGTACTTTCTACTTCTTACATGTTGAACACAAATACCTGTACTTTCTACTTCTTACATGTTGAACTCAAATACCTGTACTTTCTACTTCTCACATGTTGAACACAAATACCTGTACTTTCTACTTCTCACATGTTGAACTCAAATACCTGTACTTTCTACTTCTCACATGTTGAACACAAATACCTGTACTTTCTACTTCCTACATGTTGAACTCAAATACCTGTACTTTCTACTTCTCACATGTTGAACTCCAAATACCTGTTACTTTCTACTTCTTACATGTTGACTCACAATACCTGTACTTTTACTTCTACATGTTGAACTCAAATACCTGTACTTTTTACTTCTTACATGGTGAACACAAATACCTGTACTTTCTACTTCTTACATGTTGACACTCAATACCTGTACTTTCTACTTCTTACATGTTGAACCAAATACCTGTCACTTTCTACTTCTTACATGTTGAACTCAAATACCTGTACTTTCTACTTCTTACATGTTGACCTCAAATACCTGTACTTTCTACTTCTTCACATGTTGAACTCAAATACCTGTACTTTCTACTTCTTACATGTTGAACTCCAAATACCTGTACTTTCTACTTCTCACATGTTGAACTCAAATACCTGTACTTTCTACTCTTACATGTTGAACTCAAATACCTGTACTTTCTACTTCTCACATGTTGAACTCAAATACCTGTACTTTCTACTTCTTCACATGTTGAACCCAAATACCTGTACTTTCTACTTCTTACATGTTGAACCCAAATACCTGTACTTTCTACTTCTTACATGTTGAACTCAAATACCTGTACTTTCTACTTCTTACATGTTGAACTCAAATACCTGTACTTTCTACTTCTTACATGTTGAACTCAAATACCTGTACTTTCTTCTTCTCTCATTTCCCAAACAGCTGGTTCCTTTAGTCTGAATGTGTGTTTGATGCGTGATCATTATTCTTTAGAGTCATTGCGTGCCTATTGATTTGAACACGATCCGTGTATCCATCACTTCCTGGTCTTCTCTAAAGAAGAGGGACCAATGGAAACGTTGTCATGTTGCCGTTGTTCAGCATGGAAACATTCATTAGCTAACAATGACATTATTGTTCTATTAATATAAAGGGAGGTCAGGTACTCTTTAAAACAGCTGCTAGTTATGGGTACTTTTTACTGAAGTACATTTCAAAGCCTCTTTACTTTGACTTGAGTAAAGAAGTTTAGTCAGTACTTCTAGTATTTTTAAACATGAGTATCTGTACTTCTACTTGAGTAAAGGATGTGTGTACTTTTGACATATCTGCCAAACTCTGTTGGCAGATAATCAAGTCCAGATAATCAATTGTGATCAGTTACATCTAATATCTTTAATTTTCCTGCAGGGAACGGCGGATTTGGAGCGAGAGGACGAGGAGGAGATGGAGGACAGCGGGGAAGTTTTAGACGACAGCAGCTCGAGTCCCTCCAGCACCTTGAAGAACTATCCGCTCACCTGCAAAGTCCTGTACTCCTACAAGGTACAGTAGAAAACACAATAGTGGGAAAAATGGATTGAATACAAAAGAAAAATGAACGACAACACAAATTGAGAGTTGGAACCAGACCATGATGTTGCCTAAGGTAGAAAGCTTCCATGTCACTGTTGTTGATTTTTTAACATTTATCACATTACAACCGAACATTCCCAACATTAGACATATGGCAGATTACAAAATAATGCTAACAAATCTATAAAATAAAAAGTATCCAGTTGCTAGAAATCATTTAGCTTTCAGTTTAGTTTTTTAACAAATGCTGTTTCCTTGTTTGCAGTCGTCGCAGCCAGATGAGCTGACCATCGAGGAGCAGGAGATCTTGGAGGTCATTGATGACGGAGACATGGAGGACTGGGTCAAGGTGCGCTAAATATACATTCACTAATTCAAGTTAAGCATGTTTGATATCAACCCAAAAGGGCTATTCGTTTAGAATTTTAAGTACAATGTCTCAGAAGTATGTAGCTACTAATACACAAAAGTACTCGGTTGGATATCCCTGCTGCAGAATATTTTAACCCCAGCTCATTGTGTTTATTTGATGACGTTTGCTGTGGACTTTCCCACTGAAAGTCAAAGTCAACTTAATTATCAATCTTTCAGTTTATGTGTAGAGAGATCGAAATACCGTTTCCCACAATCCGAATACAAATATATATAAAGATATGTATATCATATATATACACAATCAACAGACACATGTATACCTGTATCGGCCTGGCCGATTATCGGGACCGATATTCTGCATTTGACCGATTATCGGTATCGGCCTTTTTTTTATCAAATTGCCGATAAAACTTTGGCTCTGATGCGGCCGTTTCTCTGGCTGCAGTCACCACTTTCTGTATACGAGCAATGTCCCGCCCACAGCGCTATCTGATAGGCTATCACTGAAGATGTTCCGGGCGGGAACCAGCCAGAGAGGCGGGACCCTCTCAGATTACAGGCAGGTGCGAAAGAACGCAGACACAGACTGAAGCGAGCAGCAGCGCTCAGCGGCAGAGCCATACATGTGTTAAACCGAAGTTCAATAAACATCCCAATCCCCTCAGCTGAAGTTGCAAAAACACGATCTTATGATCCAATTCTATCAGTTTCCCAGTTACACAGGGACGCGGGAAGTCAGTCAGAGTTGGGGGTGCGTGCAGCGTCTCGCAGCGGAGTAACTGTGGTGCGGAGGGGAGGGGGGCTGCGAGTGGAGCCTCGCAGTTTTTCAGGTTGTTATGTGAAGCTCATTAGCTAGCCAACATGTATCTAGCAAATGTTTAGCAAAATGTTAGAAGTGAGGCTACTAGACTAACGTTAGGTCTACTGCAATCGCCTCACTTTCAATAGTTTGCAAAACATTAGCTAGCACTAGTGTTTTCAGTTGCTAGCAGCTTATTGGGTTATGCTAGATAGACAGGCATTGGTTTGATATAATAAATTAAGCATTATTGTTAGTTAAGCATGTCAGCCTGCAGCCCCACTTCTTGTCTCTCTCTAACTCATTGCAGATGGCTGCACTAAAGAAAAGGGCACAGAGAGGAAACCAGTTGTAAGATGTTTAAAAGTTCATTAAACATAATATATGCTTAAATGCATTTCAAAGAAGTTGTGTTGAGTTTGTGTTATTCTACATTTTGACACCAAGATTTTCTGATTTTACTGCAAATGTATATCGGTTCCAAATATCGGTTATCGGTCTCCTTGATTACTAATAATCGGTATCGGCCTTGAAAAAGCCATATCGGTCGATCCCTAACATATATAAAAAAATTAACAGTCACTTCAATATCTTTGAGGTACATTAGTGCAAGATTGTCCATAGCAGCGTAAAAAGTGTCTGGTGCTGGATGTGAGTGTCTGTGTGGGGTGTTAAAGTCCAGTGGGGGGAGGGGGGAGAGTTCAGCTCCCTGACAGCCTGGTGGGAAAATATGTTCATTAGTCGGGTAGTGCTCGCCCTCGGCTTGAAAGTGTATATTTTCTGCATTTTCTCTAGGCCAGAAACCGCAGTGGGCTGGTGGGCTACGTCCCGGAGAAATACCTGCAGCTGCCCTCCTCCAACAGTCTGCTCAGCATGCTGCAGGCTCTCGCTGCTCTGGACGCTCGCTCTCACTCTTCCAGTAACTCCACCGAGCCGGAAACTGAACTCCCAACAGGATCCGTCAACGGAGACTCCAGCGGTGAGGGAAAAATTATGTTTTCACATTCCATTTAGTCCTATTTTCTGTTAGAAAAATATCACTTGAGCTCCAATCTCAGGATCCATGTATCTGTGATCCTCTCCAGAATGGAAGTAGTCATCACATACAGAGCATCAACTAGTTCCTGAACAGTGTCCTTCACATGCTGATATCCAAGAGAGGGAGTTACACAGTCACAAGATGGAGGAATAGAAAGCAGTACATCCTGTCATGTAGAAAATTCTCAACATCCTGACTTTTTCTCAAAATCCTGACTTTTTCTAAAAAAAATCTGACTTTTTCTAAAAAATCTGACTTTTTAAAAATAAATCTGACTTTTTCTGAAAAAATATGACTTTTTCTCAAAATCTCCAAATTCTGACTTTTTCTCAAAAATCAAAAAAATCTGAATTTTTCTCAAAAATCATTCTCAAAAAAAATCGGACTTTTTCTGAATACTTAAAAATGTTAATAATCACTGGTCACCAGCTTGAGCTTCCACATCAGGATGCATGTATTTATGATCCTCTCCAGAATGGAAGTAGTCATCACATACAGAGCATCAACTAGTTCCTGAGCAGTGTCCTTCACATGCTGATATCCAAGAGAGGGAGTTACACAGTCACAAGATGGAGGAATACCAGTTATTGTAGGTAATCATACATCCTGCTGTCATGTACAATATACTGAGTTTTTTCTCAAAATTCTTATTTTTTTCTCATAACCTCAAAACCCTGCTTTTTTTTCCCCTCAAAATCTTAAAATTCTGACTTTTTCTCAAAATTCTGACTTTTTTCTAAAAATTCAGATTTTTTCTATAAATTCAGACTTTTTCTGAATACTTAATGTTAATAATCTCTCGTCACCTTCAATATCAGGATCCATGTATCTGTGATCCTCTCCAGAATGGAAGCAGTCATCACATACAGAGCATCAAGTAGTTCCTGAACAGTGTCCTTCACATGCTGATATCCAAGAGAGGGAGTTACACAGTCACAAGATGGAGGAATAGAAAGCAGTATTCAATGTTTACTTCAGATTAGCTCCACGTCAGAAATGAGCATGCTTGTCACATGTCTATCTCCATAGAGGCTGAATCATCATGTTAATCACATAGCTATCATATGCCTAAAACAGTCCTGATGCTCTTCTAGGTAATCACACATCCTGTCATGTTCACAGCTACAGTTGGGATACCTTTGTTATCATGTTACTCTCATGTTGGAAGAGGACATTCAGTGTTTTCCCAACAGTTTCTCAACCTGTCCTCCTCTTGCTGCAGTGTCGTTTGCCAAGGCGCTGTACGACTACGCGGGACAAACAGAGGACGAGTTGTCATTTCCGGAAGGCGCCATCATCCGGATCCTGAGCAGAGAAACCCACGAGGACGACGGTTTCTGGGAGGGGGAGTTTAACGGGGTTGTTGGTGTTTTCCCCGCCGTCCTGGTGGAGGATCTGACTTGCGGTAGCGAGAACGGAGACGGACAAAAAGATGGCGGCAGTGCACAGGTGTGTTTGAAGTTGTCTCTTAGTCGAGACCACCTTATCCGAGACCAAGACATTACCAAGACCGGAGAGTACCAAGACAAGACCAAGACATTACCAAGACAAGACCAAGACATTACCAAGACATTACCAAGACCGGAAAGTACTAAGACCAAGACATTACCAAGACCGGAGAGTACTAAGACCAAGACATTACCATGACCGGAGAGTACTAAGACCAAGACATTACCAAGACCGGAGAGTACTAAGACCAAGACATTACCAAGACCGGAGAGTACTAAGACCAAGACATTACCAAGACCGGAGAGTGCTAAGACCAAGACATTACCAAGACCGGAGAGTGCTAAGACCAAGACATTACCAAGACCGTAGAGTACCAAGACCAAGACATTACCAAGACCGGAGAGTACCAAGACCAAGACATTACCATGACCGGAGAGTACTAAGACCAAGACATTACCAAGACCGGAGAGTACTAAGACCAAGACATTACCAAGACCGGAGAGTACTAAGACCAAGACATTACCAAGACCGGAGAGTACTAAGACCAAGACATTACCAAGACCGGAGAGTGCTAAGACCAAGACATTACCAAGACCGGAGAGTACCAAGACATTACCAAGACCGGAGAGTACCAAGACCAAGACCGGAGAGTACCAAGACATTACCAAGACCGGATAGTACCAAGACATTACCAAGACCGGAGAGTACCAAGACCAAGACATTACCAAGACCGGAGAGTACCAAGACCAAGACCGGAGAGTACCAAGACATTACCAAGACCGGAGAGTACCAAGACATTACCAAGACCGGAGAGTACCAAGACATTACCAAGACCGGAGAGTACCAAGACCGGAGAGTACCAAGACATTACCAAGACCGGAGAGTACCAAGACATTACCAAGACCGGAGAGTACCAAGACGTGACCAAGACTTTAAGAGAGCGAGACCGAATCAAGACTGGAACCAGACTAGTGTGAATCCAACACTACATGATACACTTACAATACCATGTGTAAGATTAGAGTAAATTTGATCTGAAAGACACACATACATAAGATATAAATTCAACTTCATCATATTTATTGAAAAAGTTATCCTTTTCATATAAAAACAGTAACATAATATAAACCATAATAATATAAATGTTTCGGTATATAGGTCTAAGCAACAAACAAAACACCAACCAATCAGGAACCACCTTTGTAGACAAACACACACAGGATGAAGGAAAACCCTTTAACACAAACACACACATTCTCTCTCACACTCAGAAGTTTGCGCTCAGTGAAAGCCCCGTAAGCCACACACACACACATTCGCTCTCACACTCAGGAGTTTGTGCTCAGTGAAAGCCCCGTAAGACACACACACACACATTCGCTCTCACACTCAGGAGTTTGTGCTCAGTGAAAGCCCCGTAAGACACACACACACACACATTCTCTCTCTCACACTCAGGAGTTTGCGCTCAGTGAAAGCCCCGTAAGACACACACACACACACATTCTCTCTCTCACACTCAGGAGTTTGCGCTCAGTGAAAGCCCCGTAAGACACACACACACACACATTCTCTCTCTCACACTCAGGAGTTTGCGCTCAGTGAAAGCCCCGTAAGACAGACACACACACATTCTCTCTCACACTCAGGAGTTTGCGCTCAGTGAAAGCCCCGTAAGCCACACACACACATTCTCTCTCACACTCAGGAGTTTGCGCTCAGTGAAAGTCCCGTAAGCCACACACACACACATTCTCTCTCACACTCAGGAGTTTGCGCTCAGTGAAAGCCACACACACACACACACACACACACACACACCACACACACACACACACACACACACACACACACACACATTCTCTCTCACACTCAGGAGTTTGCGCTCAGTGAAGGCCCCGTAAGCCAGCCATACACACAAACACACACATTTCACGACATCTTCACTGCAAGACCGTTTGAGTGTGTGTGAACGGGGTGGCGAGAGGTGAGGGGGTAGCAGCCGGTATAGACCAGTGCCATGGTTACAAACATTGCGGCGCATGAGGGCAAAGATTCGGGATCACGTGAAGTCAATTTTTTAAACAGGGCGTTTTACATCCAATCACATCCCAGCAACAGCCGTGGTCTCGACCATGGATGTATAATAAGACCGGTCTCGAGTTCTACAACGCTGGTTGGAAGATGCTTTATTTCTGATACTTATTGTAAGTCTCATTTCTCCCCTGCTGTTTTCCAGGCGTCCCCCTCCCCGTTGGCTCAGATCGGAGGATCCCCTCGCAGCCCCTTCCAGCCTCTGCACAGCAGCCCCCTGCAGACCCCCACCCTGCAGACCCCACCCTTTCCTCCCCACTCTCCAGCCCCAGCAGCGCCTCTGCCTCCCCTACAGGACGACCCCCCTCCTACCACAACGGACACCACAGGCCCCCCCCCAGCCCCCCACAAAAGCCCCTTTCAGAGTAAGATTTACTATTAGAGGTCACCTATTCTTTTCATAAAAGATTCTCTCTCTTTTTGATTCATTTCTATAAAAACCTGTCTGAAAATGAGCTGATCAGATTTTGGCCACTTTATGATGTCATAAGGATGTGTTGTCTTGTGTAACCATTAGCCAATCAGCAACCAAGGTAACCCCCCCCCCCCCTTATCACCTGAATCTCCTCCTAGAGCACCATTGAGTTCTTTGTAACCAAATCTCTCTCAGAGGGGCGTGGGGAGGGGCTCCTTATTTTCATCTAAAGTAACAGACTCAGCACTTTGGAAACAGGGCTGAAACAGAGGGGATTATGGGTAATGCTGCCATGATCTGTTTGGTGTTTCAGCCAATCAGAGACAGGCTCTGGATATGTCTGGGACCTGTAGTATATTGATGACAGTATAATAGGGGACCTTTAAGTGACGCTGATCTGTGCTCTCTGCTCTCTTCAGGTCCGGTCCAAGGCTCCCCTCAACCCCCCAAATACCCAGAGAGCAGCTCCGGCACCATTCGACCTGTGAGTGCACTCACTCTATAAATAATTGAAATACTTAGATTTAATATGAAACCATTCAATATTTGTCGGTGTGGAAATAATAATTGTAATTAACAATTTATTGATTTGAGCCAGCGTAAAAACAGAAGTGTGTATTGTTCTTGCATCTACAATTATTTGTATTATAACAATAACAATGTATTTCTATAGCACTTTTAAAGCTACTGATACAAAGTGCTCCCAAATCAAAGCCCAGCTCTAAGGCAGGAGAAGTGGTTACAACGATGGATGCAAAAAGTGCAAAACAACACTTTTACTTGACTACATTTCAAGAACTTAGGAATTATGCTCAATCTATGATGCAACAACTAGGGCTGCCCTCCACTAAAGACTTCTCTAGTCGACCAATAGTCGTCAATGAAGGTGATTAGTCGACTAATCGTCGCACGTTTATGATACATTATGATTATAAATACATCTATTTTTGTATTCTTTATTTTGTCCCCAAAATGCTTTCAGTTTCAAAGGCTGATAAAGAGCGTTATTATAATGTGGTACGTTGTGCTTCAAGCGCGTGTGTCTCTGTCTATGTGTGTGTGTGTCTCTGTCTATGTGTGTGTGTGTGTGTGTGTGTCTCTGTCTATGTGTGTGCGCGTGTTTCTCTGTCTGTGTGTGTGCGTGAGAGTTTGTGTGTCTGTCTATGTGTGTGTGTGTGTCTGCGTGTGTGTCTGTCTATGTGTGTGTGTGCGTGTGTGTGTGTGTCTCTGTCTATGTGTGTGTGTGTCTCTGTCTATGTCTATGTGTGTGCGTGAGAGTTTGTGTGTCTGTCTATGTATCTGCGTGTGTGTCTCTGTCTATGTGTCTGCGTGTGTGTCTCTGTCTATGTGTGTGTGTGTGTGTCTGTGTGTGTGAGTGAGAGTTTGTGTGTCTGACTATGTGTCTGCGTGTGTGTCTCTGTCTATGTGTCTGCGTGTGTGTCTCTGTCTATATGTGTGTGTGTGTGTGTGTGTGTGTGTGTGTGTGTGAGAACAAGCAGCGAAGACACACGCGGAACATTTAGTTCCAGTTTTTATTCTTCATATCTGAATATAACAACCCAATAAATACTACAGAGGAAACGGAAACGCTCAAAATATAACTATAACTAATCGACTAATGAAAAATTGCTCGATTAACACTTAATTAGTCGACTAGTGATGCATCGACTATTTGGGGGCAGCCCTAGCAACAACAATACGAGATATATTAATAACTGGATGTTTGTTCAGGTCCGTGCCGCCCCCCCCGCCCCCGAAGCAGCACCCTCGCGGCCAGGTGAAGCGCAGAGAGGAGGTGGAGATCACTCTGGTGTGAAGGCGGCGACACCCTGGAGGTGACGGCTGTTCTTAAACCAGAGAGGACTTCTTCACGGCTCTGAACGCACTCCCAAAGGAACCCAGAGGAAACTAAAAAAACACCTGAAGGCTTTTTATCTTTCACCACCTCATCAGGGTCAGTGTGCTGCGGAGGATCATTGTGCCTTTCTCTGAACTATACTCCCGTCCTTCAAACAGAGCAGATATGATCCATTTTATTCATCCTCTCTGATCCATAATGTCCAGCTCTTCACTCCGGACGGGAATCACCTCACAGTCCTGACTAAATGTATTGATAACAGACAGAATGCTGTTAGGTGTCCTGAAATATCAGTCCTGGTATCAGTTTTCAAATTCTTTGCTCATAGTAAATGATATAGTGATGACTGGCGGATAATACAATGTATTTGACCCAAACGGTAAAACCTGTTAAATGCAAGAATCACTAGAAAAGCTGATTCTGCTCCACAGGAGGATTTACGCATCATTTATTGTCATTATGCTTTCTGGTTGCACAATGAAATGCAGTTTTAGCCCAGTTTTTTTAGACAGAAATGTAAAAAGCAGCAACAAACAACAATAGTGAATTCTCTGGGCAGATGATATGCCCGCCATCTCCAACATTAAGAACCAGCGAAACACTGTTTGCACAACTTTAGTGCATCAATAATGTAAACCAAGTAGAGGCGTCGAGCAGAGAGCAACGGCTTCTACTGTAAAAATGAGATTGATATTAACTTTAAATCAAACCCTTTGTGAGAAAATGTATAATATGTTCCCAAAAGAGCTTCAGATCCTTCAGTTATATGATTGGACAGAGTGAATTATACCCCATAAATAATGAGAAACACAATCATTATTTCCAGAGAACCTGTAAATGGAGGGCTACAAAGTCATAAACCTTCATTATCGGTGTATTTTTAATGAGGATATAAAAAGGGCAGGGCAATATTATGTTAATATTGTGATATGAGACTCAATATCCATGCATTTTTTATATATCAAATACTTTCCTGGTTTTAAAAGCTGCATTACTTCAAAGAAATGTCACCTTATAGGTCCCATGGCCATTTCTACTGATCATAGTTCCATTGGTGAGGTCGACTAGAATAGATTGTTCAATGCTCCAAACTCACATTGGTTTCTCACAGCATCTCTGTGTGTGTGTGTGTTCACTCTCTGTCCTAAACGGCTTGTTGGAGCTCCTGCCCCCCCCCCTCCCTATGAGCCCAGCGGCCGACAGCGAGACACAGCAAAACCCAGCCCGAACACACACACAGACTCACAGCCTCGCCGTGTCCCGCCTCTCCGGGAGATATCTAAAAAATCTCTATCAAGGCATTATTAAAATATATATGTTGTTCCTACTGTGAAAGCAGCGATCTTCCGTTTATATAAATATCAGGAAATATCTTTTTAAAAAGTGTATATTAAGGATTTCAACCATATCGCCCAGTTGTCTCTCACTATATCACTTCCTGTGTGGCTCTGACTCATTTCCTCAAGCTGTTTTTATAATTGGATTTCTTCTATGCAACACCTTCATCAGGACATGTTCTGAACATGAAGCTCCAACAGGAAACCAAAAGTCTCCAAACACACACACACACACACACACACACACACTCGATCAAACCGGGACGAGGCTGGTCCTCTCCTGAAAAAAAAACACAACAAAGGGAAAAGTGGCAATTTTAGTTTAGATCGTTGATGTCCGTAGGGAGAATCTCCTAGAAATCAAAATCCTTTTACCTTTTTAATTCTCAAACGTAGTTTCCTTTGCACCCGATGCGAGGAAAGTCCTAAAGGGAGAAGCGTAGAGCGCGCTTGTGTAGTCTAACGTTTCCTTTGTTGTAAAATAAAGATCTAGAAATGTTATTCCAGCCGGTAGAAGTTGCTCGTCGAGTTGGTGACAGTTTACACTGAGGTGCCGTTTATTAAACATGCCTTTATTTTGAAGGAGGGAAACATCCTGAGCTGCTAGCTGTCCGATTAAAAAAAACAAAAAAAATCTATACTGTCATAGTGAAGCACTTTTTGATGTCTTCTTATTCCTTCTCAGTATTGTGGATGTGTGTTGAATAATTTGTGTACCTGCTATATTGGTAATACTTTCCTTTCTTTTATGTAGCCTTAAATAGCCGTTGTAGTGTCTTTGATTGTGATGTGTTTTTGAAATAGTTTACAGAGAGCTTGGAGATGGATATCCGTACAAATACTAGCACCGCTTATTTGTGTTTCCTGTAGAATTAGGATTAAAAATGAAAACTATTCAAACCTTTTGTTTAAGTGGAATTGGATCATAGGAAAGAGAGATATCTGTCAGCCGTGTTCTCGTTGATCTGAATGACATCAAACTTATTTTTGAAGTTTGTGTTCACCCTGTTGTATTGATGAAAACATTAACAGCGGTCGGACCGAAGTTAAATCTGGATCAGAAATTGCCCACACTCACAAAGGGAGCTCTGCAGAGGCTGCTGAGCGACGTATTTACACCCGTGGATGTTTAACTGTATTTATTGTGTACAAATAAATGTGAAATAAAGATAGCTTAATGAAACGGAACGAACACGTCTCCAGTTTTTCTTTCTGTACTACATGTTAGATGCTTTTATCCAAAGCGACTTACATACTCAATACTGTGGACAATCCCCACAGGAGCAATTTGGGGTGAAGTGTCTCAGGGACACAACGGCATGCAGACTGCAGTGGGGTTTGAACCTCTGACCACCTGATCCGAACACCTATGCTCTAGCCACTGCGCCACACGCCCCTGCACCTGCTTTTCTTTTCTTTTAATGCCCTTTTTATTAAGATGCAACAAAACCATGCTACCAAACCGTCAAACAATAGAAATACCATTAGACTGGAAATCAAGACAATATCTTTGACAACGCAAAAACAAGAAAAAAGGTAATAATAAATAATCAGAATAAAGACTAAAGAAAGCACGAGGGGTCGTTTCTGAGCTTATTGATTTGTTTTGATCAGATATTATACATTACACTACTCCTAGTTTATAGCCTACTATAAGCACATTATTCTTCAAGAGAGTAGTGCCTTTTCAAGGGAACGTTTCTGGTAGTGTGTGTGCTGAAATGTCCAAACATTGATGTGTAATGACTTACTCTTACTTAGCATACAACTGCAAATTCATCTCAAGGAAATGCACAGTGAAGTAAAAACTTGAAATACATCTTCTATTTTCAAAGACTAAAATCACGTTATTATTACGTAATAAACTTTGCCGGTTGAAAGCTGTCTGCACACTGCCCTCTGCCGGCGGAGCAGGACAAGCTGTCTCCACACTGACCTCTGCCCCTCTGCTGGCGGAGCAGGACAAAGGTCTTTACTTCCCCACGTGGTTTTAGAGACGCACGAAGATACAAGTCTCCAAGGGAAAATATGGCACAGCGTCTGCCTTGTGTGCGTCTTTAACATCTTTCATGAACCCTGAGTGTTCTGTTATCTGTCTTTAACAACAATAACAAAACCAGGTGAACATATGGATCAAAACTCAACAGTGAAAGGACATTAGTCATGAATGAAAGTGCTGCTTCCCACTTACATGATGCTCCTATTTTATCATTTATACGTATAAAATATATCAAAATGGATATGAAAAAACGTAATATATGTACTTCTACTGTAAACAACAGTGGTTTGAGTTGTATGAGTATAATAACAATTGTATGGACTATTTAAATAACTAAAATAAGCAGATACAAATGCCTTGGCACACTTTCTTGGACCACAAAACAGAAAGTCGTGTGTGTGTGTGGCCTAGCATTACTATACTTGTGGGGACCTAAATCTGTTTACACAGTCACGTGTGGGGACTCGCCGCCCTTATGGGGAATCATTCATTTTAGGGTGAAGACTTGGTTAGGGTTAGGCATGTGTTGGTTTTGGTTAAGGTTAGGATAAGTCTCCAAGAAATGCATGTAAGTCAATTTAATGTCCCCTGAAGTGATGTATACATAGTGTGTGTGTGTGTGTGTGTGTGTGTGTGGCCTAGCATTACTATACTTGTGGGGACCTACATCTGGTTACACAGTCACGTGTAGGGACTCGCCTCCCTTATGGGGACAAATTGGAGGTCCCCATAAGGGAATCATTAATTTTAGGGTGAAGACTTGGTTAGGGTAAGGTTTAGGGTTAGGGTTAGGCATGTGTTGGTTATGGTTAAGGTTAGGATAAGTCTCCAGGAAATGCATGTAAGTCAATGTAATGTCCCCTGAAGTGATGTATACATGGTATGTGTGTGTGTGTGTGTGTGTGTGTGTGTGTGTGTGTGTGTGTGTGTGTGTGTAAAACTATCCGATTTCTAGTTCAAGGTGCTTTTTTCTCATTTAACTGCACACACACACATCTAAAATGGTATTGTTGGTTTAATTTATGTAGTTTTTCCTCCATTCAGAATATGTCTGTTTTACCTGTAACACGTTAAACACCATTGTTGTATTTTGGTAACACCGGAAGTGCAGTTCTCTATTCCGACTGGCTTCACACTGGTGTGGAAAAGATGGCTGCTTCGGCGGCAACGGCGAGTTCTTCCCCCGGTTTGTGTCCAAATTACGCCGTGATTTGCTCTTTCCTGGAGCGCTACGGAGCTCTGTTGGACTTACCGGAGCTCACCTTCCCGCAGCTGGAGAGATATCTACGGGACACATCCTCAGCTGAGGCCGGTAAGCAAGCTTCTTCTTACGGGGAGGAGGAGAATAAAACCATGCTAACGGGCTTGCAGCTAGGTTAGCATGTTGTGTGTTATTGTGTGGTTTTCTAACCTTCTCCTTCACTTAAATGTTTATTAACTGCGTCACAGAGCTGTTTTACGAAGTGGAACATATATCTGTGTGTATTTAAGTCTTTATTCAGTTGTGAACATGCGGAATTAGTCGAGGTTTTCTGTCACTTTTGAGCTTTTGAAGAGGGCTTAATTTGTCTCCAGGCTGCCTTTATCTGCGTTCAAACACAACACAGGCAATAAATGTGGGGTCGATATTAGTGTTTGAGAGCAGTTAAGATGGAGCTAATTCGTGCAACACGTCGTGGTTTTTGATAATTAATATGTGCAGATGTCATTGTCTGCAACGAACACGTAATTGTGCACTTTATTTACAGTTAAATTATTTTTGCCATGTAGTGATTAGCTCAGTGTGTGTCAAGCTAACCGTCATGACGACGAGGACTTCCGGTGGAAGCTTTCAAATTAAAAATATGTAAACAATGAATTAGAAAAAGTTGCACTGGATGTTTATGTATAAGTACAATGTGTGTATAAGTTTATGTATAAGTACAATGTGTAGCACTGTATACCATCCTGTTGATACTTCCACAAAATACACATCTTCTCAGTACACTTTCTTTAACTTATTAATTATATAATAAATAATAATACATTGGATTTTTATAGCGCTTTTCCTAATGCTCAAATACGCTTTACATCAAATACATTTGGGGCTAGGGTTAGTTATGAAAATGCTGATTAATGTAAACCCACATTTCTTTATTAATTACAGCAATTAATTTGGATTCTGTTATTTACTGTTGGAATTGGGCCAAATTATGCTAAAATCCACCATTCATTCCCATGTTTTTATTTTCTTCAGTTCCAAAGCTGCTCGTTGATCTTCACGTTAAGTTGCTGAGGAAAATCGGCAAATCTGTGTCAGCGGACAGATGGGAGAAATATCTACTGAAGGTAAAATAACGACTTTGTTATAACATTGATATTGTTGTGGAGGATAATGTGTTTTAAATTATGTTCACACTAGAATATAAAGAGGTTTTCAGATTTATTTCTTTAATTTGCTGATTTAAATATCTGTTTTCCCCGCAGGTATGTCAGGAGTTGAACCCAACGTGGGCATGGGAGCTCGAACAGAACGGATACAAAGATCTGTCGACAGAGTGCAAGACGGGGATACTTAAAGTAAGAATGCATATAGCGTTGTTCTGTTGTACATAGAAAATGCATTTGGTACGTTGATAGGTTAGATTGAACAGTTCAAAGCTACTAGTGTTCAGCTTAGTCTCTACTATTGTACATCAATTGACGAGCCATACATAGTTGATCTTCACTTGAAGGCGTACAATATTTAAACCACAATTATTTTTCATTGTTAATTCTCTTTTCCACTCTTTTAAGTATTTTAATGCCTGAACACATTTCTGTAACGAAAGCATTTCCCAAATTGGGATCAAAAACGTCTCTTATCTATCTTAGCTTTGTTTGATTGTTAAAAGATCTACCTACACACACGGGATTATACATTTCATTTTAAAGTACCTTTTTAAAAAGTATTGTAACAAAGTGTTACATGTTAGTGCAGCTGTTACCAAGTGCATTGTAGAAATGTTTCCCCGAAAAACTGTAATGTACTATTCTCGACTTTGCATGTCAAATGTGTGTGTGGCGCAGTGGGTTGTGCGTTGGTGTTGGGATCAGGTCACGGGTTCAAACCCCACTGCAGTCAGCATGTCGTTGTGTCCCTGAGACACTTCACCCCAAAGTGCTCCTGTGGGGATTGTCCACAGCGTCATGTAATGTAAAAATATTCATAACAAATCAATAGTGTTATGGAAATCAATACAGTATCATAAAAAATAATCCATATTCTGTAAACCCATTATAAACACCTCACTTGCAATCAAATTAGGATTTAGTAACCTTATGTTATATTCTACTTTAGCAGCAGCAGTAATAATCTTCAACGTCTTTCACTCAAAGAATTAAAAGTTCATTATAAAAACAACATGTTATTATATTAAAAACATGCTGTCCCTTTCTTCCCCTCTCTCTCCAGTATCTGTGTGAGTGTCAGTTCGATGACAATGTTAAGTTCAAAACGGCCATCAACGAGGAGGACCCGGATAAGATGCGTCTGCAGCCGATCGGACGCGATAAAGACGGTCAGATGTACTGGTTCCAACTCGACCAGAGCGACAACGTGCGGCTGTACATCGAGGAGCAGGACGACCTGGACGGATCCTCCTGGAAGTGCATCGTCAAGTAAGCACAGAAAAGACTTACTGAGGAACACAGCATGAAATGTGAGATCAATTCAAGTTTAGAGCAGCGGTTTCCACTCAGGGCCTACTTAAAGGTAGGGTAGGTAGGAATGGAGAAACCAGCTCGAGTGTGCGAGAACTTGAAAGTATGCAGCCGAAAAAGATCTGCCCCTTCCTCACAGAGCCCCTCCTCCAACACACACGAACGCGCACATGACCAATGAGGGCACGAGATAAGTGTGTGCCCCGATGGAAGGCTGACAGGCAGGTAGGCCATCCAGTTACTTTAGCCGGCTCAGATGATTGGTCGTGCTTTCTACAGCGCCACGGCTTCCACAGGTGACATTTTGTTATTTATTTATTGTCAAAGCACTTAAGATATTCATTGCTATCGGGATGTTAAGAGCACTCCATGGAATATAACAAAAAGTGTTTCTGAAGTGAATTACCTACCCCACCTTTAAGAATCCAAAAAAATGTCACGGCCCACATTCAACCATAAACAATACGGAGGCTAAATAAAGTTCTAATTGGTCAATTCAGAAAATGTGACACGTTGTTAATCCAGTTGTACAGACCGCTGCTAAGGACTGTAATGACCGCTGCTAAGGACTGTGATGACCGTTGCTAAGGAGGATCAAGAAAGAGAAAGGAGAGAAGGTTCAAATAAAAGAAAATCTTAATAATTAAATGTTTCAACACAAATAATAATGTTTTGATGTCGTGTCACGTGATTTGAATTTTGAATTGAGCCGTCCCTTATAGATACTATCTCTTTACGTATTAGTGATGGGAATTTCGGCTCCTAAACGACTCTTCATGTTACCACAGTTTACCACGGAGCCTCAGTTTCGCGACTCCGACACTCGCAGCTCACGCGCGTGCTCCACTATCGCCCCCTGCCCAGGCTCGCCGGCAGTACACTTTCCGTCACAGGAACACGCTTTGCTGACGGCGAAAAGAATCCCACCAGACTCCTCTGCCCCTCCAACAGAGGGATTTCCTTTTCTTTTTTCCTTTTCGTCATTTCAAGCGATAAAAACTCGATCTTCTCTCAAATGATTATGTTTTTTGGACGCCCTCGGCTCGAGTTCAGGGTAAGGGCGTCAAATGACGGAAAGACGCCCCCCTGGCGGAAACGCTGGTCGTTATGTTTAATATAAGAATATACTTATGACATATTTTAAAGAGGTATATTATATGTAGTATGAATTAAATGAAGGGGTACACACTATAGACAGTAGTATACATATTGACTACACTGTAGAAATGTAGACTGTATAAAAAGACAATGCATATTAAACACTATAGACAGTTTTAAAGATATCACAGTCACCATAGGTTTTATGCTAATGCTCTTTATTAAAGCAGGTACTGTGTGTGTTGCTCTGTAAATATGTAAATTATTATATGTATCTTCTTCTCTTGTCTTCCCGCAGAGACAGAAACGACCTGGCGGAGGTTGTTGCTCTTCTGAAAACACAGATCGATCCCGCGCTGTTAAAAAGAGACGAGGAAATTAAAGCTGCAGCTGAAGAGGGGAAAGAGAAAACAGACGGTGAGGTTTAGACTTTAAAATAATACATTACAATACGTTAGAATGAACTATTTGTTGTTGTGTGAGGCACATTTTACTCATCAAGCTAATGCAATGTTATAGGAAGAGAGACATACTTACACAGAAAAGTATTTTGTAGGAGGAGAGGAAATCAGTTCCCACAGTATTTAGAGTTATATTAAATTAACTGCAAGCTATAACGACTAAGTTACAAGTATTAGTGTTAAGTTATACATATAAAAGTCTGCCAGTTTCTTTGTTTTTCTTGATATTCACATTATTTACAAGCAGCCATTTTGATGTTTTATTCTGTATTTACATTCCAGGTGAAGTCAAAAAGATCGAGGACTCTTCAGATGAAGATATCAAAGACAAGGCTGCCGGTCAAGTCTCACCGAAGACAGAGAATAATGAGACAGAGAATAATGAGAAAGCAACAGAGAATAATGAGAAAGCAACAGAGAAAGACGACTTTAAATCAGAAACGTCTCTGAATGGCGTCATCGAAGAAAAACCTGAAGCTGAGTTAAATTCAGAAAAGCCCGCCTCGGATCTCAGCATCATTACAAAAGTCCAGAATATCAAAGAGGAACCGATGGAGGTGTCGGACACGAAATCAAGCAACACGGCAACAAGTGAACCGGCCTCTGAGGTGTCTTGTTTATCAGTGAAGGCAGAGAAAGGAGACGAGGCGAAGAAAACCGAGGAGATTCAACAAGCTCTGAAGAACGACCAACAGGCTAAAATCCCCCTGAAGAAAAGAGGAATGAAGTTTAGCGAAGACTTTGAGAAACATAGTGGGATCATAGTTCAAAACCCGTCTGTTTCTCAGCTCAAAGAAGCTCCCAAAGCCGACTCGACTCTCGATCAGAGCAAGAAAGCGCAGAGTGTAAACGATCATGTTAATGGGGAAGTTGCGTCAGCGAAAAGCCATTTGAGCGAGTCGCTAAAAGACGCCGCTTCCTGCTCTAATCATAAAGTGCAGGAACCAATAAAAGCTACATCGGCCACAAAAGACTCATGTACAGAAGACAAAGCGTTGAAAGAAACTGATAAAACATTAGCGACTGGTGAGTCAGAGATACACACGTCGAAAGAAGTTCAATCAAAAGATTTGGAGGAAAGAACAGCCAGTGTTGACGCATCAAAGTCAAGTAAGGCTGAGGAAATCAAGACGAAGCAAACGGCGAGTTGTGAAGCTAATGTTGAGAAATCGGATAAATCGGCGGAGAAAGGAGTCATTAAAACAACAGACAAAGATCATGCAAAGAAATCAGCTGAATCGGAAAAGACTGCATCAACTTCGGTTGTGAAAAATACAGAAAAAGAAAGTGATAATGCGGAGAGTAAAGAAGCCACAACAAGTCTTAAAAAGGCAGAAATCAGTGACAAATCAGATTCTGTGGCGTCTCCCGTTATTAAAAAGCTTGACAAATCGTGTATCCTTGGCGAAAAGCAAGATAAAGACAAGAAGCAACAGAAAGCCTCTGAGACTGACACGAAAAAGCCTGAAGACGTGAAGAAAACTGTCAACTGTGACGACGTTCCGATGCACGATGTCTCCGAGATAAGCGACTCCGTCGAGGTGGAAGCAGTGGCCGTAAAACCCGATGTGACAAAGCCTCAGGAGGACGACAAAACTGAGATTAACTCGGTTGCATCTAAGGAGAAGAAAGGACACATCTCTGAAGGGAAAGATAAACCGTGCAGTGTTGTGGAGAAGATTAACGTCCCTAAAGAAACTGAGAGAAAGGATATGGGAAAGATGTCTGAAGAACAGGCTAAGAAAATGGAGGCGGAGTGTCCGTCATCGGGAAGTAGAAAGGATGCAGACTTGGAAAAGAGAAAGGACACGGAGATTAGAAATAAAAAGGACACACATTTGGAAAAGATGACGGAACCGGCACAGAAAACGGACAAAGAAATGAAAATGGACACAGACGTGGAAAAGAGAAAGGAGACGGACTTGGAAAAGAGAAAGGAGATGGACTTGGAAAAGAGAAAGGAGACGGACTTGGAAAAGAGAAAGGAGACAGACTTGGAAAAGAGAAAGGACACGGACTTGGAAAAGAGAAAGGACACGGACTTGGAAAAGAGAAAGGACACAGACTTGGAAAAGAGAAAGGACACTGACACAGACAAGAAAAAGGACACAGACTTAGGAAAGAGAAAGGATACAGACTTGGAAAAGAGAAAGGAGACAGACTTGGAAAAGAGAAAGGAGACAGACTTGGAAAAGAGAAAGGACACTGACACAGACAAGAAAAAGGACACTGACACAGACAAGAAAAAGGAAACTGACACAGACTTGGAAAAGAGAAAGGACACAGACTTGGAAAAGAGAAAGGACACTGACTTGGAAAAGAGAAAGGACACTGACAAGAAAAAGGACACAGACTTGGAAAAGAGAAAGGACACAGACTTGGAAAAGAGAAAGGACACAGACAAGAAAAAGGACACAGACTTGGAAAAGAAAAAGGACACAGACTTGGAAAAGAGAAAGGACACAGACTTGGAAAAGAGAAAGGACACTGACACAGACAAGAAAAAGGACACTGACACAGACAAGAAAAAGGAAACTGACACAGACTTGGAAAAGAGAAAGGACACAGACTTGGAAAAGAGAAAGGACACTGACTTGGAAAAGAGAAAGGACACTGACAAGAAAAAGGACACAGACTTGGAAAAGAGAAAGGACACAGACTTGGAAAAGAGAAAGGACACAGACTTGGAAAAGAGAAAGGACACTGACACAGACAAGAAAAAGGACACTGACACAGACAAGAAAAAGGAAACTGACACAGACTTGGAAAAGAGAAAGGACACAGACTTGGAAAAGAGAAAGGACACTGACTTGGAAAAGAGAAAGGACACTGACTTGGAAAAGAGAAAGGACACAGACTTGGAAAAGAGAAAGGACACTGACACAGACAAGAGAAAGGACACAGACTTGGAAAAGAGAAAGGACACTGACACAGACAAGAAAAAGGACACAGACAAGAGAAAGGACACAGACTTGGAAAAGAGAAAGGACACAGACTTGGAAAAGAGAAAGGACACAGACTTGGAAAAGAGAAAGGACACAGACTCGGGAAAGACACCGGAAATCGAAAATAAAAAGGGCAGCGAATCAAAGAAAAAGGAGACTGACACGGACAACAAAACCGATTCGGCAAATAAAAACGGAAACCGGGAAGAGAAAGGACACGGAAGCTGAAAATAAAAATGACTCGGCAGAAACGGAGAAAGCCAGCGACCCGAGCAAAGAACCAGATGCGGAAAAGCCGGCTGAGGAAGAAGGTAAAAGCGATGAAGATGACGAGGAGGCACCGAAAAAGGAGGTGTCGAACGGCAGAGGAACTCCGGCTTCACGACGAAGATCGAACCGTCCGGCGCGTCGAAGGAAAGCCGCGCTTCCGAGAGCAGAGAGGCAGGATTCAGAGTCGGATTCAAACACCGGGATGTCTCTCCGAAGATCTCCAAGGATCTCGAGACCCACGACTAAAGCGGTCGAGATCCAGGAAAAGAAACCGGAGAAATCTGCTCCACAGGCGGACGAGAGCGACGACGACGAAAAGGGCGAGAAAGACGAGGACGAAGGAGAGGAGGAGGAGAAAGCTGTTCAGAAGAAACCGAGGGAGAAGAAGCCCGAGCAGGAGGGTCAGACCAAACCAAAGGTAAGATTACTCACTGGTGTGAAATATAGATATATAAATGAGATGTTTGATTAAATACAAGGACTATACCTTCTGGTGTTGGCATGTTAAGCCCCGAGCCTGTTTTTCAGGACTCGAAAATGACATTCCCAGAACAAATGACTTCCCTTCTAAAAGGCGTAAATTAATCGTCTTTTTTCTCAAAGCAAGGATAAACCTGTGAGTTGGATTTAGAAAAGTCAGAATCAATATAGAATTTTTTTATTTTAAAGTAAATTCAGATTGAACATATTAAAAACATGTAAATTATAGTGTCCGTCCAATAAAAAAAACATTACTTGTCGTGAAAACCACCCTTGAATGATGGGATCGGAGACTAAAAGGAATCCAAGCTATAACATATAAGTACCCTGTATCAAGAGCCGCGTTCACACGAGTACTTTTCCCGTTTAGTTCCGTTAGTACCCCTTATGTCGTGTTCACACCAAAAAGAGTACGTAGTGCCGGGAACTTTTAGTGCCTGCTAGAGAGGTGGTACCAACAAAGTACCAATTTCTATTAGCTTGGCGAATTGCAAACCACGCCCCGTAAAACTCTGAAAAGTTTTGTGAAGCCGCCATTGTATTTGCTGGCATTATTAGCATTAGCCCCGCGTACCAACGGAGAGAGACTAACAACACAAAGAAAACATGGGAGCGGTGGAGATGAGGAGGTGTCGGCGTTCTGGCGATTTACTCGGAAGGCTTCAGTAGAAGCTGCTGGGAGTCCCAGCAGCTTCTACTGAAGCCTTCCCCAACTCCGGGGACTTCCGGCCGGGGACTCCGGGCGGCAGTATACGCCGTGAAGTGGTTTGCGGCCTGCCAGTAAACCCAACGCAGAAGAAGAAGAAGTGACGTCAGCGGCTCATTTGCGTAATCTTCCCTCAGCGAACTTATTCCGGTGTGAACGCAATTGGTACTTAGTGCCCTGGGGTACTACAAAAAAAACACTTCTGGGGTCATTTGGGTGCATTTTCCATATCTCTGGCCCCCCTTGGTCGATCTCTTTTTAACCAAAAAAAATTTAAAAAATAGAAAAAATTCTATTGGCTTTAGAGCCAATAGAATCGAGAGGAGGTTCCTAAAATCCATCTAAACATTACCCATTGGTGAATGCGTGATGCGCAGCCAGAATGCCCCGGAAGCTGTCATACACTCTCGTGGCTATCGTAGCAGCTATATATGAAATCTCCGTTATTGACATAAAAATGGAATGATGGATTATCAGTAATTGTTTCAAAGTGACACAGACACATTGGATTAACCTTCAGCAGCATTTTTATCGTTTTAATGCCATTGAACAGAACTTTTGATCAGAACAACAGCTAAGGTAAGAATATCTCTGTTTCCTCCGTAAAGCTACATGTTGTGATGTCTGTTTTTGCTTCCCATGTCGCGAGTTCTGTTCGATCAGTGATTATATCTTGTTTGTGCAGATACGATAAGTAATAAGGGTATTTTAACGTGAGTTCTGTGCTAAGTGTGTTAGCGTCTGAGGGCTTCTTAACATTTAAAAACCTATGAATGTGTCATACCCACTTAACGGGAAGAAACTCAGCTATCAGACAATATTAACAATTTTTAGCAAAACGAAACAAAGGCTCTGAATTAGCCCTGAGCGAAAAAATGCTAACAAACTTAGCACAGAATTCACATTAAAATACCCTTATTACTTATCGTATCTGCACAAACAAGATATCGATTAGCAAGCTGAGATTGCACAGATTCTACAGGTATTGGTATCATTACTGACCGATCCGAACTCGCGACATGAGAAGCTAACAAAGACATCACACCATGTAGCATTAGGTAGCCAACGCGGCAATATGTCTTACCTTTGTTGTTGTCTGAGCGAAAGTTGTCTTCAATGGCATTAAAACGATAAAAACGCTGCTGAAGGTTAATCCAATGTGTCTGTGTCACTTTGAAATGATTTCTGATAATCCATAAGCAATAAACCTAGTTTTCAGATTTCAGAGCGTAAGATGCAAACTGCGTAGCTCTCATTTCTCAATGGTAACGTGTGTGTGTGTATGTGGAAATTCCCCTTCGATTCTATTGGCTCTAACGGCTCAAAAGAGATGTCAATCATCAAAATCGACCAATGGGTTCCAGAGAAACGGCAAATACCCCATTTCCACTCAAATTACCCCAGAGGTGGTTTTTTTTTTCTAAATCTCTCTAAAAAGGTAAAATGTCACTTGTTCTGCATCAATCTTGATACAGGGTACTTATTATATGTTATAGTTTGGATTCCTAAAGCTTTTATTCTACTATCCCATCATTCAAGGGAGGTTTTCACTATAAGTAATGGTTTATTTTTGGACGGACACAATCATTTAAATTTCTTTACCATGTTCAATCTGAATTTACTTTAAAATAAAAAAAATCTATATTGATTCTGACTTATCTACATCCAACTCACAGGTGTAACCTTGCTTTGAGAAAAAAGATTATTATTTTCCCCTTTTAGAAGTGAAGTTATTGTCATTTGTTCTGGGAATGTCATTTTCGAGCCAGAGACCTGAAAAACAAGCCTGTTTTTCAGGTCTCAGGCTCGACTAAATCGCACGTCCTGCGATGTCAATATCGCGCATAATAACGCGATTATCGTCACGACACAATATATCGTGGAGCTCTAATCACAACACTGCTGTATAAGTTTACACAACAAGGGGAACAAATAAACAAAATAATGAAAAAATAAATAAAACACAAGGGTTTTACATTTTTTTAAATGTTACTAAAATTAAACATGATATAAGAAATGCTAATCTAGTATGCAGTGGAGTATATTCTTAAAAATGAGATTACCACTTGCACAAACTCTAATCAGTCATTGATATTGGTGAATAAAGTCGTAAGCACAGCCCGTATAAAGGTCCACATGTTGTCTTATTTCAGGGGAGGAAGAGACGGAGGGTCCGGTGGTCCAACACGAGAACACGCCGTAAAAAGAAAGGCTCCGAAGACGAAGAGGAAAACAGCGAAGAAGAGGAGTCGAGCGCAGAGGAGGAAACTGAGGCAGAGGACGACAGCGACGAAGATTACAAGGTGGAGCGACGCAAACGGAGACGCAATCGAAACCGAGAGAGACGAGAATCGGACTCCTCGACCTCCTCGGACGACGATTTACCTCCAAACGACGACCCCTGCAAACACTGCGGGCTCCCAAGCCAACCAGAGCTGGTGGGTACTCACAGATACCACGACAACACCAACAGATAACTCACATTTTTATCATTAAAGTGGCTTCTTTTTTTAAGTTAGAAGGTGAAGACGGAAGACAATATATAAAACCATTTACAGCGTAACCGGTCAAAGACAAGCAATAGAAAAAGTAGTTCACATTTTAAATATTGAGGAAAAGCAAACTTAAGTACTACAGTGCTACAATATGAGTGGCAGTATTTATAAAGGGAAGTGATAATAATACTAAGGTTTGAGATATTGTAAAAATAATCTTTTGCACACAAATAAAGTGAATTGCACAAGATCTTAAAAGAGATAAATCTATAACTTAATCAAAATGCATCAAATGAAGGAAAAAGCCAAAGAAATGTTTTAAGACAGGAATTCATTAAGAATTTAATATTTCTGTCCGTATATTATTTTAAGAACTGAATCAGTTAATTCACACATTTTTACATATTTTTAATAATAATACATTTTAATTATAGAGTGCTTTTAAGGGTACTCAAAGACACTTTACGTGTTTAATTCATAAAAAAACAACCCTCTTAAGATAAAACGCAACAAGAATAAAAGCAGTTCTGAAAAGGTGAGATGTGAGATATGAAGACAGATTAAATCCACTCATGAATTGTGGTTTTAAAATTAATTTCATGAGTAACCAATCACAACACATCGTCTACATCCCATATATTACTTGACAATATAAAATGCATACTGCCAGCTTGAATAAAGGGTTTATTGAGTTAACATCTCTTTTCCAGATCCTCCTGTGTGATTCCTGTGACAGCGGATACCACACGGCCTGTTTGAGACCGCCGCTCATGATCATCCCCGATGGAGAGTGGTTCTGTTCACCCTGTCATCACGTACGTACAAATAACCAAATATCAGATGCTGGGACGTAGTGGAGTATAAATACTTTGTTCCTGTACTTAAGTACATTGTTCTGGTATCGGTACTTTACTCCACTACTTATTTTTCTGACCACTTTTTACTTTCTACTTCTTACATGTTGAACACAAATACCTGTACTTTCTACTTCTTACATGTTGAACACAAATACCTGTACTTTCTACTTCTTACATGTTGAACTCAAATACCTGTACTTTCTACTTCTCACATGTTGAACACAAATACCTGTACTTTCTACTTCTCACATGTTGAACTCAAATACCTGTACTTTCTACTTCTTACATGTTGAACACAAATACCTGTACTTTCTACTTCTTACATGTTGAACTCAAATACCTGTACTTTCTACTTCTCACATGTTGAACTCAAATACCTGTACATTCTACTTCTTACATGTTGAACCCAAATACCTGTACTTTCTACTTCTTACATGTTGAACACAAATACCTGTACTTTCTACTTCTTACATGTTGAACCCAAATACCTGTACTTTCTACTTCTCACATGTTGAACTCAAATACCTGTACTTTCTACTTCTTACATGTTGAACTCAAATACCTGTACTTTCTACTTCTTACATGTTGAACCCAAATACCTGAACTTTCTACTTCTCTCATTTTCCAAACAGCTGGTTCCTTTAGTCTGAATGTGTGTTTGATGCGTGATCATTATTCTTTAGAGTCATTGCGTGCCTATTGATTTGAACACGATCCGTGTATCCATCATTTCCTGGTCTTCTCTAAAGAAGAGGGACCAATGGAAACGTTGTCATGTTGCCGTTGTTCAGCATGGAAACATTCATTAGCTAACAATGACATTATTGTTCTATTAATATAAAGGGAGGTCAGGTACTCTTTAAAACAGCTGCTAGTTATGGGTACTTTTTACTGAAGTACATTTCAAAGCCTCTTTACTTTTACTTGAGTAAAGAAGTTTAGTCAGTACTTCTACTTTCACCAGAGTATTTTTAAACACGAGTATCTGTGGGATGTGTGTACTTTTGCCATCTCTGCCAATGATTAAATAAAGACTACATATCTTTAAATGTGTCCCTGGTTCATCCCCTCTACAGAAGCTGCTCTATGAGAAGTTAGAGGAGCAGCTACTGAACCTCGACGTTGCTCTGAAGAAGAAGGAACGAGCGGAGAGAAGGTGAGACAGTTTAAAATGTGCACAAGCTTTTAGGGATTGAGGGTCAAGTTAAAATAGCTGGGATACACTTTAGGCGCGTTCACACCGCAGTACTTTTCCCACTTTAGTTCCGATATAGTTCCGAAATGTCGCGTTCACACCAAAAAGAGCCGGAACTAGAATTAGTTCATGAGAACCTTTTTACCCCCTTTTCCGTCCCTGCTAGAGAGCAGGGACGGAAAAGGGGGTAAAAAGGTTCCTGTGTCTGATTGGCTGGGCGGATTGCAAACCACGCCCCGTAAAACTCCCAAAAAGTTTTGTGAAGCCGCCATTTTATTATCCTCACATTAGCATTATTAGCATTATTAGAGTCCCGGCAGCTTCTACTGAAGCCAGTCCCCAACTCCGGGGACTTCCGGCCGGGGACTCCGGGGGGCAGTATACGCCGTGAAGTGGTTTGCGGCCTGCCAGTAAACCCAAAGCAGAAGAAGAAGAAGTGACGTCAGCGGCTTCATTTGCCTAATCCTCCCCCAGGGAACTTATTCCGGTGTGAACGCGATCTGTACTCAGTTCATGAGAACTAAAGAGTTCTCATGAACCTTTGTGGGAAAAGTACTGCGGTGTGAAAGCGCCTTTTTTATAAGGTCATTATTTCAATCAAAGAACAGCAGGCTCTTCCGCTTCCTGTCATGTCTCTTTCCGGTCACACATGAGCCTAAATCTAAGGCTACATAATGTTTATCTCCTCCAGGAAAGAGCGTCTCATTTACGTTGGCATCAGTCTTGAAAACATCATCACGCCCGGAGTAAGTACAGTAGGTGTCTTTCTACATTTCTTCCAAATAAAAACATATATTCACCTTTTATTTGTATTTGTATAAAACATAACCATCTCTTGCTGCTCACAGGTGGAGGAGGAGAAGCCGGAGGTCATCATCAAAGAGAAGAAGGAGGCGAAGAAGAGTAAGAGCTGGGGACGAAGATCTACCAGGACGAAGAAGTCCATCAGCTACAGGTCAGTACGCTTTTAACTTAAAGGGGACCTATCATGCAAAACCCTCTCTCTTTTCCTCCGTACCCAAATCTCTAAAAACGGGGAACAACGGAGCTGATCCAGATTTGCATCCGATATGACGTCATTTCGGATGGCGGACCCACAGAGAGTTGCTATCAGAAACAATGCGTGACGTGTTTTGGACGTAATCTCGTCTTTACATTAGCAAGCCTCGCTAACACTCAGAGCTAACCTGTACTGGAGAGCATGTGTGTGAAGAAGCAGGAAACAAAAAAAGGAACTCACCTTGTGATAAACGTGAGAGAGATAAAGCATTTGAGCTCCATACTGGTTCAGAAATAATCCTTGATGTGGTTTAGAACAGGATTGCGGTTTATCACAGCAGAATTGAACTTTATCTCCGATAGAATTCTGATCAGGCATTAGCATTAAATCCGTGTTTCTCTAACAGCTGTAATAGAGGGAAATGAGGGATGTCTAAAATGCATGTTCTGTATATTCTATTCTTAAAATAGCATGACAGGTGACCTTTAAGTAAAGTATAAGTAAATTGCTCTTTACAAGCGTTATTATCTGTAATCAATGTAACTTGATGGTTCTTGTCACTAGAAAGAAAATCCATTACAGAAACTCCTAGTTTATTTTTGCAGGAAAATAATAACTGACGTACGATCAGTTATACCATTTCTTCCTACATACCAATAATCTGCAGTTTGTCTGTCCATATATTAATTTAAAAGAACTGAATTCACACATTTTTAAAAACATTTTTGGCACATTTTGAATAACCTTAATACATTTTATTTATTGAGCGCTTTTCCTGGTACTCAAAGACACTTCACATGTTCAATTCATAAAAAACAACCCAGTTAAAATATAAAAACACAACAATAATTAAAGAATAAAATGATTGTGGATTTTCATTTTACAGATTTGATGAGTTTGACGAGGCGATCGAGGAGGCGATCGAGGAAGACATCAGAGAAGCGGAGGGCGGAGGTACGAGGACTTTTCACTCTATTTATGGTTATTTGTTAAATCTATTTTTTATTCTACTACATGAGCAACTGTCACACAACCTTATATCCGCCCAGGATTTTAAAAGTTTTGTGATTCTTAAAGGTGGGGTAGGTAAGAATGTAGAAACCAGCTCGAGTGCGCTAGAACTTCAAAGTAAGCAGCCGGAAAAAATCAACATGAATCTCTCGCCCCGGAGACACAAGCACGCGGTTTGATTGGCTAGAGCTTGTACTGGCATATGATTTGATTGGCTGACGCTTCTGTTGACGCTTGAAACGTTGAACTTTTCTCAACTTTCGAAGCGAGCAACGTAAGCAAAGCGACGGAACCACAATGCAATGTTGAAGCTTGAACGCACGCCGCCGTGTGGACGGGCCGTGTATTTCTCAAGATGTCTGACAATCCTTTTTGAAATCAGAGTGAATTAATGACAGTGTTTTTCCTCAGGAGCGGGTCGGGGGAAAGACATGGCAAACATCACGGGTCTCCGAGGGAAAGACATGTCCGTCATCCTGCAGGCGGACGAGGGGAAAGAGAACGGAGAGACGCCCCAACCCCCTGCTGGGCCGCGGAGGAAAAAACGCCGACGACTGAACGACCTCGACAGCGACAGCACCGTCGACGAGGAGGAGAGCGAGGACGAGTTTCGCATCAGTGAGAGGTTAGAAACGGCTCCGAAATCAAAGCTAATATTAACATTGATTCCAGGTATCGTTTTTTACAATTGTATCACAATATGGATTAGTGCAACATCGTCACATTACTCTACAGACTCCAGATACCTCTTTCATTTTCATTTAATGTTTTTCAAATATAATTTAATGTCTACAAATATTAACATTCATTCTAGGTATCATTTTTTTTAATATTCTTTATTAATTATTTTCTCACATTCCCCTTTACATCCATTAGTTCTCCAATTTAGATGAACAGTTTCTTTAACTAGGGGTCACGACATGTATAAGGACTCGAATCCCAAAAATTCAACATGAGAATATGAAAAACAAAACGTATAGAAATCAAATCAATATTAACACTGAGATTAATTGCAATTTTATCAAAAATCTTTTTCCCCCGATGCGATGCAGCTCAGAGGAAGAGTTCGTGGCGTCAGAGAACGGCTCGGAGGCAGAATCGGACTCGAGCAGCGAGAAAAAACGAACATCGAAACGCAGGAAACCTCCGACAAGACGACGAAGTGCCAGGAAGCGAAGGAGACCGAAGGGATACTCGGACGATGAAGAGGAGGAGACGGACGAGGAAGATGAAGACGAGATGGGTATGTATATGAACAAAACAAAGACATCACTTATTCCACTGATGTTCCTAAACTATTATTATTACCACCGGCTGCTACTCTGTCAGAAGTGGAAGAAGTACTCTTATATTTACTGGAGTAGAAGTATAACAGTGTAAAAATACTCTGTTACAAGTAAAGGTCCTGCATCCATAATCTTAGTTTAGTAAAAGTGCGGATAATATACTTAAAGTTCCAAAATTACTTAAAGGTCCCATGTCATGCTTTTCCGGTTATCACCCGTCCCCTTGTGTTATGAAGGTGTTTCTGCATGTGAACGGTCTGCAGAGTCACAACCCCTCAAAGTGCACCCTGTAGCGAGTAAAACTCTAACACAGAGAAGACCTGTCTGTGCTGCCCCAGAACGCCTCGTTGGACATTTCTCTTTTTCTTCCTGGGTCCAGTGACGTGCACATACCCAATTGGTCCAAATGGACCAATCCGGAGCCGTTACGTTAGTGTGTGAGAGTGCGTTCCTCAAACACACACTCAATCGTTTCGCAGCTGTGTGTGTGTGTGTGTGTGTGTGTGTGTGTGTGTGTGTGTGTGTGTGTGTGTGTGTGTGTGTGTGTGTGGTGTGTGTGTGTGTGTGTGTGTGTGTGTGTGTGTGTGTGTGTGTGTGTGTGTGTGTGTGTGTGTGTGTGTGTGTGTGTGTGGTGTGTGTGTGTGTGTGTGTGTGTGTGGTGTGTGTGTGGTGTGTGTGTGTGTGTGTGTGTGTGTGTGTGTGTGTGTGTGTGTGTGTTGTGGTGTGTGTGTGTGTGTGTGTGTGTGTGTGTGTGTGTGTGTGTGTGTGTGTGTGTGTGTGTGTGTGTGTGTGTGTGTGTGTGTGTGTGTGTGTGTGTGTGTGTGTGTGTGTTGTGGTGGTGTGTGTGTGTGTGTGTGTGTGTGTGTGTGTGTGTGTGTGTGTGTGTGTGTGTGTGTGTGTGTGTGTGTTCGGGCTGTACCCGAATATTCGAATATTCGTTCGTTGGCCAACTATTCGGGTTTCAATTTCATTATTCGGATATTCGTTTTTTTATTTTTTTTCCAAACATTTTTTTTTTTCCCCTAAATGTATGCTATCAATAAAGGCGAATTTCCATATTCTTATACTATATTTATACTTTTGAATTGCACTGTTAAAATGCGGAAATATATACAATCTCAGCCTGTGCTCCTGACATCGCGTTCACTCACAGTCACGAACGCAAACGGCACGCTTCTCCTTGCTTCACCTCGCTTCACACACCTGAACACAAAATGCCGAAGACTCCAGCTGTGTGGGGACCATTTTAAATTGGACGACGGTAAGAAGAAGGCAGTGTGCCAAATATGCGACAAGAAACTGGCCGGTGGCACAACAACTCTGAAAAGTCACCGGATGCTGTAAGTAGTAGCCTAGCTTAGCTTAGCTGTTGTCAAGTTGCCATGATGAAGCTGCGTTATCCGCCGTTTAAACAGTAACGTTACACATGATAAAATCGTGCTCTTACTATCCTTGGAAAATAGTTGCAAGCAAGCAACCGAATTGTTTTTTTATATTAGTTTTTCAATTTTATCCGAATAGTGAAAATAATAGGAGCGATGTGGGAACATCTGGGGCTAAGGCAATTATTGGCATACAGTTCGTTCATTTATTTTTCGTTCTTCATTTATTTAAATACCGTTTACTGTTTACGCCTATATCCCCGGCGCTGCACTGCGGCTGGGTTAAATGCAGAGGACACATTTAGTTTTAATGAATGCGAGTACTGAGACTATAAATAAATATAAATCGTAATAGTATGCTCTTTCTGCGCTTCTGCTTAACAGCGTGTTGTCAGGTGTCTCGGAGCGTGTTATGAAAAAAAATCTCCGCATCGAATATTCGCTGCTGATTACTACCGAATATCCGGAGCCTGAGAAATGGTATTCGGGACAGCCCTAGTGTGTGTGTGTGTGTGTGTGTGTGTGTGTGTGTGTGTGTGTGTGTGTGTGTGTGTGTGTGTGTGTGTGTGTGTGTGTGTGTGTGTGTGTGTGTGTGTGTGTGTGTGTGTGTGTGTGTGTGTGTGTGTGTGTGTGTGTGTGTGTGTGTGTGTGTGTTGTGTGTGTGTGTGTGTGTGTGTGTGTGTGTGTTAGGGCTGTACCCGAATATTCGAATATTCGTTCGTTGGCCAACTATTCGGGTTTCAATTTCATTATTCGGATATTCGTTTTTTTATTTTTTTTCCAACATTTTTTTTTTTTCCCCTAAATGTATGCTATCAATAAAGGCGAATTTCCATATTCTTATACTATATTTATACTTTTGAATTGCACTGTTAAAATGCGGAAATATATACAATCTCAGCCTGTGCTCCTGACATCGCGTTCACTCACAGTCACGAACGCAAACGGCACGCTTCTCCTTGCTTCACCTCGCTTCACACACCTGAACACAAAATGCCGAAGACTCCAGCTGTGTGGGACCATTTTAAATTGGACGACGGTAAGAAGAAGGCAGTGTGCCAAATATGCGACAAGAAACTGGCCGGTGGCACAACAACTCTGAAAAGTCACCGGATGCTGTAAGTAGTAGCCTAGCTTAGCTTAGCTGTTGTCAAGTTGCCATGATGAAGCTGCGTTATCCGCCGTTTAAAACAGTAACGTTACACATGATAAAATCGTGCTCTTACTATCCTTGGAAAATAGTTGCAAGCAAGCAACCGAATTGTTTTTTTATATTAGTTTTTCAATTTTATCCGAATAGTGAAAATAATAGGAGCGATGTGGGAACATCTGGGGCTAAGGCAATTATTGGCATACAGTTCGTTCATTTATTTTTCGTTCTTCATTTATTTAAATACCGTTTACTGTTTACGCCTATATCCCCGGTGCTGCACTGCGGCTGGGTTAAATGCAGAGGACACATTTAGTTTTAAATGAATGCGAGTACTGAGACTATAAATAAATATAAATCGTAATAGTATGCTCTTTCTGCGCTTCTGCTTAACAGCGTGTTGTCAGGTGTCTCGGAGCGTGTTATGAAAAAAAAAATCTCCGCATCGAATATTCGCTGCTGATTACTACCGAATATCCGGAGCCTGAGAAATGGTATTCGGGACAGCCTAGTGTGTGTGTGTGGTGTGTGTGTGTGTGTGTGTGGTGTGTGTGTGTGTGTGTGTGTGTGTGTGTGTGTGTGTGTGGTGTGTGTGTGTGTGTGTGTGTGTGTGTGTGTGTGTGTGTGTGGTGTGTGTGTGTGTGTGTGTGTGTGTGTGTGTGTGTGTGTGTGTGTGTGTGTGTGTGTGTGTGTGTGTGTGTGTGTGTGTGTGTGTGTGTGTGTGTGTGTGGTTGTGTGGGTGTGTGTGTGTTGTGTGTGTGTGTGTGTGTGTGTGTGTGTGTGGTGTGTGTGTGTGTGTGTTCGGCTGGTTTCGGGCTGGGTTTTGCCGACCAGGAAAAAAAAAAAGTACAATATTGGTTCCAATTGTGTTAATTTCATCAGCTATTTTTATTTATTTTAGTCCTGTGTTAAATTTCCTTTTAGTCATATTTAAGGTCCCCATTCAATCCTGTTTTTATTTAGTCAAGTTTAGTAGACTAAAAGTCTGAGCATTTAGTCTTATTTTAGGTCAAAGAAAACTGTTGGAGATCTTTTTTAGTCAATCAGATTATATAGAACATTTCAGTCAAACTGGTCTATAGCCAAAACCAATACATTTTAGTATATATAAATAAGATTATATCTTGTCCTTATTTGATGAAAAACAGGTTGAATGATTGAGCAGCTTTGCAGAGTATCTGGTTCGTGGTGTTTGTACCTGTGTTTTGGCCACATTGCTTCCCTTCTGATAAAACAATGCATTCGCTTTTTTTCTCCGCCTCATTGCAGCGAAAATGGGCCCAAATATCACATCGTTTCTTTCTCCCAAGCAGTGGTGGCTTTAGACTTTTTCGTTGTCAGTCATTTTGACGGACAGGATCGTAACATGTCCGTCAGAATCCATTATTACCCGTCGAGTGCACAATTTATCACTCACTCGCGCTGACGGGGGGGGGGGGGGTATTCGGTTACCGCGAGTGCGACCACTGCTCCCAAGCCCTGTTGCTGCCATTTCATTTTCTGTTGAATAAGGTTAGACCACGAGTTAGACCACGAGTTAGACCACGAGTTAGACCATGAGTTAGACCCGAGTCTTCCTGACAGTTCACAGTGTGCCGCTTCCCGGCGTAATTCAAATCTACCGCCGCGCACAGCACGGACACACAGCTGCTGCCCAGCCGCAGCACAGACACACAGCTGCTGCCCAGCCGCAGCACAGACACACAGCTGCTGCCCAGCCGCAGCACAGACACACAGCTGCTGCCCAGCCGCAGCACAGACACACAGCTGCTGCCCAGCCGCAGCACAGACACACAGCTGCTGCCCTGCCGCAGCACCGGAAGTAGAACTGCTGGGAGAAAAACTGACTATCAGAGATGTAACGTTATCTTTGATAATATTTCGTCTCCTCATTTTTCGTCAGCGAAAGTAAAGAGAGATTTTGGCATAGTTTTTATTTAGTAAACTACATTTTCGTCTCGTCACTTTTCGTCAACGATATTGCATGATGATTTCGTTACAGTTATTGTTTACTGCCGTCTCGCCATCGTCTCGTTTTCGTCATGGAAAAAAAGGTCGTTGACGAACATATTTCGTCATAGTTTTAGTCAACGAAATTAACACTAGTTCCAATTCTATTGGAGTAGGAGGAGTATTAGTGGTAGTCTTAGTGATAGGAGTAGTAGTATTAGTTGTCGTAGTGTTAGTAGGTGGTAGGAGCAGTAGTAGTAGTAGTAGTAGTATTATTAGTACAAGTAGTAGTATTTCCCCTCTTTGGGAGGAATAAAGGAGTTCTGTTTCTGCTGTAAAATAAGTATTGTGTTTCTTAGCCCCACATGCCTTCACACTTTGTATTTCTGTGATGTTTCCAGCGACTGAGGGCTCGAGCGAGTACAGCGACAGCGATCTGGACATGAGTCGGCGGCGCTCTCGGAGGAGTAAGAAGGCTCAGGTGAACTACAGAGAGACGTCAGAGTCCGAGGGCTCGCAGGCGGAAACTAACCGGGCCAAAATGAAACCCAGACGACGCATGAACAGCTCCAGCAGCGAGGGTCAGTCAATAACACACACACAGTAACACACCAGTAGTAATACAAACGTCTTTTTACCACGATAACCATGTATTTATTTGCAAGAATAGAAGATGTCCCATTCAAACTAATAAACCTACTCGCTTAAAAATCGTGTAAAATGTAACGAAACCCGTTCACATCAAGGGCAATATCATACGAGTACTTTTTCATTCTGTACTTTTTTAGGTAAAAGTATTAACAGTAGTATAAGTATACTTTAGGGCTACTTCATCCTGTCTCTCAACATGACTGCAAGACATCGTGATGGAAAGAATGGAAATGCAAAACAACACGTTTCAACATTTATTATCTCAAACTTTATTTTCTTGAAGAAGGTCAGAAGAAAACCCTGATTTTAGTGTTGCATCTTGTGGGGCCGCACAGTTAATTGCACAATGCATAATATTTGGTAAATGAGAAATATGCCAAAATATCAAGTGGATCTGCAGAGAAGTCCCCCTAACCCTACAACAGGTATTCTCCAGACTTAGCGAGCACACACTAACACACAGACTAACACTCGTAGTAATACAAACGTACACCATGATCATGTAATTATTTGCAGGAATAGAAGATGTCCCGTCCATACTAATATACCTACTCATCCATGTTGACAACCCTCAGGACAGAGGGGCAAAAGAACTGTTTTGTATTCTTGATAGCCATGGACTGACTCAGCATGTGACGGAGCCCACGCACAATAAGGGGCACACTCTGGACTTAATTATCTCAACGGGTTTGAATATCTCTAAGGTTGTGGTGACTGATGTTGCGCTCTCTGATCATTCCTGTGTTTTATTTGAGAGCTCTATTTCTGTTCACAAAAATGTTCAAAAAGAGGTAACCACAAAGCGATATTTAACTGAAAATACTAGGGAAATGTTTACTCAGAATTTTTCTTCCACACTTGCCCCTGCTAACATCTCAGTAAATGAGCTAGTAGATCATTTTAATTCAAAAATTAAAAATATTATAGATGCCATTGCTCCAACTAAGGTAAAAGAAGTGACTGGGAAGAAAATACCTCCATGGAGAAAGGCCATGACCGTGAGAGCAGAAAAAAGAGCGTGTCGAAAAGCTGAACGCAGGTGGCGAAAAACAAATCTCCAGGTTCTCTTTGAAATCTATAAAGAGAGACTTGGCCTTTATAATTTGGAATTGAAAAACGCACGACAATCGTTCTTCTCTGACATCATTACCAAAAACAAAAACAACGCACGTGCCTTGTTTGCTACCGTCGACAGACTAACTAACCCCCCAGTGTCAGTAGCCTCTGAATTTCTATCCACCAGGGCGTGCAATAATTTTGCCTCCTTCTTCACAGACAAAATTCAGAAAATAAGACAAGCAGTCAGTGCCTCTGCATCAGGAACAGCAAATGTGTTGTCTCTGTGTCCACTTAACATCAATTCAAACACCATGACACAATTCCATCAGATTAATGATAAAAACCTAGAGGACATTATTCAACTTCTGAAATCCTCCTCCTGCTGCCTTGATATTATTCCAACGGGATTTTTTAAAGATGTTTTGCCTTGCATGGCCTCAGATCTACTTCATATAGTAAACAAATCTCTTCACTCAGGTATTTTTCCACAGGCCCTGAAAACTGCAGTCATTAAACCACTCTTAAAAAATAATAATCGAGATGCTTCAGTAATGAACAATTACAGGCCCATATCAAACCTGCCATTTCTCGGTAAAATCATTGAAAAAGTTGTTTTTCAACAGCTGAGTAATTTTTTGCATTTAAATGACTGTTTCGATGTGTTCCAGTCAGGCTTTCGTCCAAACCACAGTACTGAGACTGCTCTTGTAAAGGTCTTTAATGACATCCACTTAAACACAGACAGTGGCAGAACTTCAGTGTTAGTATTATTAGATCTCAGTGCTGCGTTTGACACTGTTGACCACAGCATATTACTAGACCGACTGGAAAACTGGGTGGGACTTTCGGAAACCGTCCTAAATTGGTTTGAATCCTACTTAAAGGACAGAAACAACTTTGTTTCTATTGGTAATACACATCTGAGTTGACAAATATGACATGTGGGGTTCCTCAAGGCTCCATCTTGGGGCCTCTTCTCTTTAACATCTACATGCTACCACTGGCTCAGATAATGAAAAACAACAAAATAAGTTACCATAGCTATGCAGATGACACACAAATTTACGTAACAGTTTCAACAGGAGACTATGCTCCAATTCAAACACTGAGTAAGTGCATTGAACAAATCAATGACTGGATGGGTCAGAACTTTCTCCAATTAAACAAAGATAAAACTGAGGTAATGGTTTTTGGAGCCAAGGCAGAACGTATAAAAGTTAGCGCTGAGCTTCAGTCTGCAATGTTCAAAACAACAGATAAAGCCAGAGATCTAGGTGTAGTAATGGACTCTGACCTGAGTTTCAACAGCCACATTAAAACAGTTACTAAATCAGCCTACTATCACCTAAAGAACATATCTAGGATTAAAAGACTAATGTCACAGCAGGATTTGGAAAAACTTGTCCATGCTTTTATCTTCAGTAGACTCGACTACTGCAATGGTGTCTTCACAGGTCTCACTAAAAAATCTATTCGGAAGCTGCAGCTGATTCAGAACGCTGCTGCTCGAGTCCTCACTAACACTAAGAAAGTGGATCACATCACTCCTGTTCTGAAGTCTTTACACTGGCTTCCTGTGTGTCAAAGAATAGATTTCAAAATACTGCTGCTGGTTTATAAAGCTTTGAATGGTTTAGGCCCAAAATACATTTCTGATCTACTGCTAAATTATGAACCATCCAGATCTCTCAGGTCTTCAGGGACTGGTCAGCTTTCTGTCCCCAGAGTCAGAACTAAACATGGTAAAGCAGCATTCAGTTATTATGCTCCAAATATCTGGAACAAACTCCCAGAAACCTGCAGGTCCGCTGCAACTCTGACTACTTTTAAATCCAGGCTGAAGACTTTTCTTTTTGTCGCTGCTTTTAATTGAATTATTCATATCTTAGACTGCACTGTAACTTTTATCCATGTATTTTTTCTTTTAATGTTTATCCATGTATTTCTTCTTTTAATGTTTATTTTATTAGCTTTTCTTTTTAATGACTGATTTTAAATGCCATGTTCTTAATGTCTTTCATTTGTTGTAAAGCACTTTGAATTGCCTTGTGTTGAAAAGTGCTCTATAAATAAACTTGCCTTGCCTTGCCTTGCTCGCTTTAAATTTTGGAAAGATTCACAAAAAAGACTTAGCAGTACAGATAAATGTGGGCTCACTATTTGGCAAGATGACCTAGCTTACTTCGTCTTCTTCATCAGCCAGCATCCTTGGTATCTGTTGCTCACCGAGTTGATTCTCGCTAATGGCGCATTTCCACTGCAGCGGGTAGCCCCGTTTAAGCGTCCTTAATCATCCTCAAGCGGCCAGGCCAGTTTTTGGTGGCCTTTCCATATAGCGTAGCCCCGGCTAGCGGGTACTTTTTCCGGCCCCATAAAATCGTGGTTCTATCAGGCCAGGGCTGAACTAGTGACGTCAACACTCTCGACTGCTGATTGGTCAGAGAGAATCGTCACAAGATCGCACGCGAGATCATCCCTAGCGGCGCATATATATCTAGAAGCATCTTGCAGCATTTTTGTAAACGGAGGAGCTACAAATATGGCAATGTCAAAGAAAAGCACACCGTGGGCCGACCGAGGAGGTGACGACGTTCCTACATCTCATTGGGGATAATAAAATCCAGCGGGAGCTCGACGGGAGCCCCACCTACACTGCGTTGCTACCCCAGGTCCTAAACTGTAATGGACATGCGCCACGGCCTCGGACGGCCAGCGAGGCAGCCCGAGGCCTGAGCGAGGACGCTTAGGGACGCTTAAACGGGGCTACCCTGCTGCAGTGGAAATGTGCCATATGTAGCCAATATAAGGCTTAGTCATCTTGCCAAATAGTGAGCCTGTGTTGACGTATGTTATGTTAGAAACTGGTTTATAAATGGTTCTTAATGATTAATAAAGTGTTTACAACCTAATTATAAACCGTCATTAGGGCTGCACGATATTGAAAAAAACTGACATTGCGTTTTTTTTAACCTGTTAAGCCCCAAGGTCCCGGCGGGTACTTTTTTTTTAACGACACTGTGTCTCAGGGGATCTTAATATTTAAGAACCTATTAATGTGTTATACCAGATTAACGGAAATAATCTCAGCTAACTGACGATACAAACCATTTTTACCAAAACAAAACACAAGTCTCATAAGAAGCATCTAAATGACCCCTAAGCGAAAAATGCTAACGCACTTTGGCACAGAACTCAAGATAAAAGTACCTTATTACTTATCGTAGCTGCACATATAAGATATCCGATTAAAACTGAGGTTCCACAGATTATATAGGTATATAGTATCATCACTGAGTGATCCGGACTCGCGACAGGGGAAGCAAACACAGACATCACAACACGTACCTTTACGGAGCTTCTAGGGGAGATCGTCTCACCGTAGCTGTCAATCTGATCAAAAGACGTGTTCAATGGCATTAAAACGAGAAAAAACGCGGCTGAATCGGTTAATCCGTAGGTTTTTAACGTCTCTGTATACAAAAATTATTTCATTTATAATCCATAATTCCATTTTTATGTAAAAATCGGAGAACAAAAGTTAGCTGCTAATGGTAGCCACCAGAGTGGCTGCTGCTTCCGGTCTTGGCTATGCTGCAGTCATACACACACACACACACACACACACAACACACACACACACACACACACACACACACACACACACATTACCAAATAATGAGTGAGAGTGACGCGTAGCCAAAACCGGAAGCTGCATACACTCTGGTGACTACCATTAGCAGCTAACTTTTGTGCTCCGATTTTTACATAAAAATGGAATTATGGATTATAAACAATTGCTTCAAAGCCACAGATACATTATCAACCTATGGATCAACCGATTCAGCCGGGTTTTTTGTCTGTTTGCTTCCCCTGTCGCGAGATCGGATCGCTTAGATACTATACTTAAATAATGGAGGATGTGGAGTCTCAGTCTCAGCTTTAATCGGATATATTGTATGTGCAGTTTCGATAAGTAATAAGGGTATCTTTATTTTGAATTCTGTGCTAAAGTGCGTTAGCCTGCGGTGTGAATATCGCGCATATCGCGGTTACCGCCATGACACGGTATATCGTTCGGCCCTACCCGTCATGCATCCTTTATGAGGGTAGTCTTATTGTAAAGTGGTACCTATGTTTGAATATCGGTAGATCCCATCAGAGCTCCCGGAAGCTAAAGGTGTCTCTCTTTCTTCTTCTTTCCTCAGCGAGTTCCTCCAAAGACTCAGAGGAGGAGTCGAAGGAGCCTCGGAGGAAGAGGAGAGGCGACTCTTCGTCGGAGGAAGAGGAGGAGAAAGATTCAAAGCAGAAGCCCCGACGTATCGCTCTGAAACGCAGACGAGCCTCCAAGGGCGACGAGTCGGACGACGACTCTGACGCATCGTCTTCAGAAGAGGATCGACCCGTCCGGAAACGTGTGAACCGAATCGACTCTGACGATGACGAGGAGGAGGAAGAGAAGAAAGAGGAGGAAGAGGAGAAACCGAAGGAGAAGAAAAGCAGACGAGGAGACAAAGGGAACAGTGGACAGCACTCCAGTGGATTTGCCGCCTACAAAGGGACAGAACCCGATAAAAACCATCGTCACGCCAACAGAGGCTCCAAAAAATATCACCGCGGGCGCCATTGCCGCTCCGAACGGACAGGAAGTGGCGCCGCAGGAAGAAGACGAGGACGACCTGTTGGGTGTCACGGACCTCGTGGACTACGTCTGCAATAGCGAAGATTTGTAAAGAAAGAAAAAAAGGTGTACTGTTTCATTTTTGTGGTATTGTATTTTTATATTTAACTTTATTATTCCCGCCAACACCAACACACTTCCTCCTCTTCGTCAACATCCGGACATTTTTCTCTCCTGACGGTCACTGTGGGATCAAACTGCAAAATAAGGGCACCAAACTTTTTATTTTTTAATAATAATCTGTTTTGACCCAGCTCCACTTGCCAGACCCCTCCTCTCATTGCTCCTCTCCCATCCTCACCTTTCTATATTTCGTTGAATCCGTGATTTCTACAGATTTTATCTCCCGTTCTCTCGACGTTGATGGAAAATTGGCACTGAATTTGTTAAATGTTGTAGGAAACAGAATATGCTAAACCACTGGGGCTTTTTAACGGTATTTTACGAGTTAAATAAGTCATTCCACTATTGATTTTAAAGTTCTGGACATTTGCTTCAAAACAAGAATAGTTTTTGACATTTTGGGAAAAATGGCTAGTTAGCTTAGCACAAATATATATTTCGGAATAATCTGGTAATCTAATATTGATTTATAGATTTTTACAATGTTTCTACAAAATAAATAGTGTAAAAACGTTTGCAGACATATCTATCTTCCAAAAAATTACACGACTTTTTTTACACGATTTATCGGATGAAATAATGTGTTAATTATATAGCTTTCTGTTAAGGCAAAACTAGGCTAGCTGTTTCCCTCCGTTTCCAGTAATTGTGCTAAGCTAGGCTAACCCGCTGCATTAAAAGCATTATAATTAAAATTCAGTTACATATAAATATCTAACTCATGAAATCGAATAAGCATAGTTCCCAAAAAGTTTTGTTTCAAACTATTTTGTTAATTGTTGTAAAAGCTTTAAATGAGACTATTTATTCTTACCGAACGACTTTAAGAATAATAAGTAGTCAAAACCAGGCTAGCTGTTTCCCTCCAGATTCACTCATTGTGCTAAGCTAAGCTAACCCCTGCATTCTAACTTCCTGAGTTAGCATAATTCCCAAAATGTCAATTATTGTGAACTGGGGTGTTTCTCTTCCTGTAAAAAAGCTTTAGATAAGACTTTTTATTCTTGTCGAAAACCTTCTAGACTATGAGTAGTCGTCCAACCTTTCTGTTGAATCGTAGAGTAGCTTTTGTAAACATATATATCATGATTTTAATTGTGGCGGCCATCAGAAAATGTCCAAACTCGTCCTATCTTGAGCTAGTTATTACACTTGTTTTTTAATAATGTTTTTGTATATCTAAACGTTCATTTCTTGATGTCTATGAGCGAATGTAGTGTCTTGGTTTTTTTTCTGCAATGTCCTTCACAAAGGTTTAAAACCTGCATACTTTTAAGACGTAAACACTAAGCTTAAGAAAAAACAGCCCCTTTTCCACTTGTTTCTTTGATCTTTTGGTCCTTCTTCTTCTCCTGGGTCTTCCTGTGTTCACATCCTCGTCTGTCGTCATCTTGGCATTTCAATTAAAGAAAAAAGCTCATTTCTTTTGGTCGGGATGCAGTTTTAAAACGAGGGGAAATGGACAGAACAACCAATGACTTTCGCTGACCTCTGCTGGAACCAGTCTGTGTGTATATCTGTAGTTTCTTGCTGTAAAATATTTAAAGGCATTTTTTTTATCATGGAAGATATATCGGGGCAATTCTTTGGGATTGCATGTTTCTATTAGTTTCTTTTTGTAGGGGAAGTAACTTTGTTTGTACCAGAAAAGCACGTTTTAAAGGATCTGTTGAAGGACTTTTAAAGCGGAAATAACTCAGAAGCATGCGCTGACCTACTAAAGGCATGTTACACAAGCTTTGGGTGGAGAGGAGGGATTATAGGGAACTAATCTAGGACGAGAAATCAGATTTTTAACCGCGCGGAAACGGAGCGTGTTTGTAAAATATTTTGTAAATTAGTCTCAGCAATGGTCTTCACAGAGGAAAAACCACTCTATTTATCATAGCGTTTTGATACCAGCGGCCAAAAAACATGGCTTTCCCCAGACAGAAAACATATACACAAATATTTAGCTTCTAGATTTAGCTGGACAGAGTATAGAAAATGTAAAAAAGTGTCAAAGGAAATGTCTCTGTTCTGTATGTAACCCCGTTTTTAAAAAGCCTCCACGAGAAAAGGAATGTGTTAATAATAATACGATGTAT
>CADEHL010001516.1:0-85000 GCA_902827135.1 Harpagifer antarcticus
ATGGATAGATAGATAGATGGATAGATAGATGGATGGATGGATGGATGGATAGATAGATAGATGGATAGATAGATGGATAGATTGATGGATGGATACTTTATTGATCCCAACTTGTAGAGCTTGTTTCATGGCTCTACGGGCACATTTTATTATTTTGTTATCGACATTAATTTACATCAATACTTAAAGCAAAAGTACATTCGACTTATTGTAATTGTTATTATTTGCTGTATTTCTGTCTTTAATGCATATTTTAGCCTGTTTGTACTTTCCCTTTCTATTGATTAATATGTATTTATTATATTTATTCATTTAATTTGAGCTGCAATTGAATGCAGCTCAATAATTAAATTAAAACCACAACTTATTTCTTTATTTTTGTATTTAATGCTTAATTATTATCATTTATTTTGTTTATTTTATTCAACTTTTTGCATTTATTTGAGAATATTTCTCACTATTTGTATTTTCTTATTTATAATGTATTACTTACATTAATGCAGATTTTTCTGTATTATTATTTTTGCTTTTTTATTTGTAATCTGTCCTTCATGCTTATTTTATTTCTTAACATGTGTAAGTGGCTTCATGTAACCCTTTCTTTACACAAACTCTTCCTAAAGGTACATCCCCTGTCTTCAGCCAACGCCTGCATCCTTGTTCAAATACCACATTAGTATAGGCTCAGGTCTAAAGGGGGGGTGGGAGGGCTGGTCTTTGGGCCCCCAAACACAGGTAAGGTGTGTCCTCCTACTGGTGTAAATATCTCCACTGAAAAAAGGGGGCTGGCCGCCGAAGACTGAAGCATGTCCCGGGTTTAGAGGGTGTGTGGAGGGGTTTGCAGAGTGTGTCTGGAGGTGTAATGCAGCACACGGATTGATTTTCAGTTCCTCCGCAGATCCGGACCCTGTTTGCTGTCTCTGAGCCCCGGGAATGGATCATTTCGCCGGGGATGATGAGAGCGACGCGTCCGCGCAGCAGACCACCGTGTGGCAGCAGATCACAGCCCGGGCCAAGCCGCTCCTCAGCCCCACACTGGGCTCCAGAGACCCGGAGGAGAAGAAGGAGAAGAGCATGTGGATGTTCAAGAAGATGAAGAGGAAGGAGAACGTGTCTCTGGACCGGATTATCTCTTCCTCGCAGCCGGATCTGCTTTTCGCGTCTGCATCGGAGGCGCATGAGGCGCAGCAGCTCTGCGGCAAAGCGGCACTTATGAACGGCAGTGGAGGCTCCGGGATTAAGGAGAAGATTCCCTCCAAGCTCACGGTGGTTCATCTAATTCAGACCCACCACAAGAGCTCCTCTCTGGGGTCTGCATGTCTGGAGAAGCTGGCGGAACCTCCGGGTGGCAGCAGCGGCAGCAGCGGCAGGAGCGGTGAAGCAGGCGAAGCGGCAGGAGCGGTGGAGACGGAGCAGGAGAACCAGGAGGATCAGCAGGTGAGAAACTACAGATATTAAGTGGTTTTGGCCTTTTATATAACACATAAAACAAACTGCAGTCATATGTAAATGAGTCACAGGTAACTAAGTACTCTTTAGAGCAGGTGCTTGTACTTCACTTGTAGTTAGTGTAACATGTCAATCAACAAATTAACTATAATGCACATGTATTAGCAGCAGCGTGAAGTTGACATGTGCCTTTTTAAAGCAGATAGAAGAAGCTGCATTGAGGTATAATTGGGTCACTATTTGTAGGTATTTTTAGCTGCAGTGTGTTAGCAGGAAATAACACCATGTACATGCACACGAACACAACTGTTTAAATTATTTCAAATGAAATATAAATAATAGTAACATTACTAAAATACAGATTTTGAGGTGTAACGTTGCATTTGTAATTTAAAAAATAAATAAAATCTATCCTTTCAATAGTTGTAGGGGTCATGTAAAGTTAAGGTTAGTCATACCCTAAATAAATAACTTAAATGATGTATAATTCATCCCTCTGGACGTTTCGAGAAAAGCTCTGTCTCTTCCTGTAACATCTCAAATCCAACACACACACACACACACACACACACACACACACACACACACACACACACACACACACACACACACACACACACACACACACACACACACACACACACAAACACACACACACACACACACACACACACACACACACCAGAGTTCCCGTTAGAATATGTTCTCTCCGGTCAACGTGTCCGCTAAAGTTGAAATCTTCCGGACAAAATGAGAAAAGTGCAGGTCAAAGGTCTTCTTTGTTATTTATTGTGCTTTAAAAAAATGGATATGATTCGATATTAAACAAACTAATCATAGCAGATTAACTACATTATTCAAAAGTGAACAGTAATTTATAATAACACGGGAATAATAAACGGAGCTCTCTCTCTCTCTCTCTCTCTCTCTCTCTCTCCTGACAGCCCGTCAGTCTCATGCAGCTCGCGGATCAGTAATGAGTGACCCGACAGTGAAACTAAACATATCTATAACTAGTTTAGGTAGTTTGAGAGGTCATTAAAATAGCTATGTGTGATATTCTAACCTGCAGCGGTGAGCGGAGCAAAACACACACTGCAGGGTGCAGTGTGTGTTTTGCTCCGCTCACCGCTGCAGCTGATCATGCAGAGCTGCGTGTCGACTCGTCAGCAGCAGCTGATCTCTCTCTCCCGTCAGATTAGACTCGCGTTTCTGTCCATATCGATCAGATCCAGCTGGTTCTAGCTAATGATAGGACTACCTGCTTATTAACAGACACCTCAACGATAAGCGTCGCTATGCAACCGGGTGAGGCCGCAAAGTATAGCGCAGCATTATGCATTAGTTTACATGCCCACCGGAACCCCGAGGCATTACCAACAGATCAACGCACAATCAACCCATCCAGGACATCTCTTTCTCCACATGTTAGACATAGCATGGCGTCTTCTTGTCTGTCACATACTCTCATAGCCGCGGGAGGTCATTTGCTCAGGGGGTGCATAAACTGTTTGTTAAAGGCGAGACACGGCAGGCAAACACATCGTTTCTCATGCACTGGTCAATTTTGAGATTTTGTGCTATTTTGATTCTATAACATGTTTTCTTTCAGGCTTTTGGAAGGAAAACGTACAAAATACACATTTAAGTGTTCGTTTTACTATAGTTTGTCTTTTTGCGTCTGTAGATTTCTCCTAAATTCACCGAAAGTTAGCTTTCTAACGTAACATAAAGCACCGCGACAGCTGCGTGCACCATGTCAACAGAGACATCGTTGGAAAGCTCCGTCTCTCCTGCACAATCTCATCAGATCCAAATATGGTCATTTCCTTTTTATCAGCAACCAATCGTGAAAGCACAAAGGGGTCTTAAACCAAGAAACGAAATCTCATTGGCTGGTGTCAACTTCTGACAACGTGATTCGTTCAGATGCGTCACGTGGTGTGCTAAAACACTTCCTGGTTAGCTTTCCGCTAGAAATTGAAATCTCAAAATGGCAAAAGAACGGCGAAAAAAACGTTCACAGAGAAGACGACAACAATTGTCACTTTCACGAAGCAAGGTTACACAAAACACAAATGACCCCGAACATGAAACAGCTTCACGGAGTGCGTCGAGGCGCGAGCTGTCATCCAGAGAACAGGAGGGTTTAGCTAGCGCCTCACTGCAACCTTTAAAGGTCGTTTTCTCAAAATGAGTTGTTTCTCCTACTCTGAGTCCGAAATGTCACTTCAGTAGCACGTAGAGACACCAAACTTTCCAGTTATATTCCTATCAATATTATGAAGGCTTTTACAGAAGGGTTTGTTCTTATATAATTCATAGCCTGAATTATATAAGATGTTATACCGAGAAACATGGCGACAATGGATATTTTAGGGCTGTTGACAGTATTTCCTGATTTATTGAGTGATAAAAAGAGATATCCAAAATCCCTTCAGTAAAGTCTTAGATACTAATATGACTACAAAATGAAACGAGAATTTTGAACCTGGCTTTATCCAAAGTTCAGATTTCGGTTCCTGAAATGTGTTAAAATATGCGCATATTTAATGAGATAATGGCTGATTTGCATATTCAGAAAACTTGTAATACAAGAAACAATGTCCTTATTGCAGGTAATTAACTGGAGACATTACCCTATTCACCTGGGGTGTCTCGCCTTAACTATAGGCTTAATAAACCATTATAGACCTACATCACTTAACAGCTGCACATGCCCACATGCTGGTCTTACAAACCTACAACAAATAGTTTTTTCAAAAAGTGTTTAATTTTTGCACCTAGTCATATTATTTCCTCCAGTAGCCTGGTTCAACTTTCACTAGAAAACTGTTAAAAATGGCTTTTATGATGTTCCGAGGGATTCGGCGGATCAGCCTTTAGGGTCTCAGCCTCTCGTGCGCACGAGAAAGTTACCGGTGCGCCAAGTAGGAAGAGGAGCGCACAGGAGACAACTGTTTCATTGCAGACTGTTATGTTCCTGTGGGGAAATGGCAGTGCACATTATTTGAGATATATTTCAAACTCAGACTTCATGTTAAGAACATGTCAGCCCGGGGTGTAGAGCTATTTGTTTAAGCACCGGGTTGGCAAAACAGGAGAGTAAACCAGTCTGCCTTGATCTATGAGTTCATGTCCGGGACTCTCGCGGTATCTGCTGCCCGCAGCTGTTTGAAGGAAAGCCTCCTTCACTTCATGAAATGGCTGCAGGCATCCGGAGGCAGCGGGACGTGTACTCCGCCTCTGAGAAGTAAAGCACCAGCGGGTAGAGATGTGCCTTTTTACGCACCGCCTTCGCTGTGTTTACCTTCATCAGAACAGCGAGTGGCTGCAGGCTGCTACGTGTTAACCACACACACCTCTACACACACCTCTACACACACCTCTACACACCTCTCTACACACATCTCTACACACACACACCTCTACACACATCGAACTGCCCGATTACTCCCCCTTTGATTAGTTTTATGAAGGAGATGCCCAGTCACCAAGGCGCATGATGTGTGTGTGTGTGTGTGTGTGTGTGTGTGTGTGCTCTGCTCAGCTCTGTGTGTTCGGTGTGTTTGTGTCTGTCCGACACCGGCATTTGTTTTCAAATGACCATGAACAGTAATTTACACACATCTGGCTAACTCCACAGGGAGCCTGTATGCGGGTGTTCCCAAAATAAATGAGTTTAATCTTAATCTCGATGCTAAATGCTGTCGGACGTGCACCGGAACGAACGACACTATCATAATATCTTCTGAAAACAAATGCCATGTCACACACACACACACACACACACACACACACACACACACACACACACACACACACACACACACACACACACACACACACACACACACACACACACACACACACACACACACACACACACACACACACACACACACACACACACACACACACACACACACACACACACACACACAGAGTGAGGACACCTGCAGGAAGACAGAGTCTGCAGGAGCTTTGCAGAGAATTAGCAAAACACAGATCCATGTGTTGCTTTGAGGAGATGCTGGGTGTTTCCCCACAGACACACTGCCAGAAAAATAATCCAGTTTATACAAAACGTCCTGTACCTCAAACTGTGTGCCTGAACATCAGCAGGAGAGGACTCTTTAAAGTAGAGACCCTACATACTGATATACACCTGAACCTCAGCAGGAGAGGACTCTTTAAAGTAGAGACACTACATACTGATATACACCTGAACATCAGCAGGAGAGGACTCTTTAAAGTAGAGACACTACATACTGATATACACCTGAACCTCAGCAGGAGAGGACTCTTTAAAGTAGAGACACTACACACTGATATACACCTGAACATCAGCAGGAGAGGACTCTTTAAAGTAGAGACACTACATACTGATATACACCTGAACATCAGCAGGAGAGGACTCTTTAAAGTAGAGACACCACATACTGATATACACCTGAACATCAGCAGCAGAGGACTCTTTAAAGTAGAGACACTACATACTGATATACACCTGAACCTCAGCAGGAGAGGACTCTTTAAAGTAGAGACACTACACACTGATATACACCTGAACATCAGCAGGAGAGGACTCTTTAAAGTAGAGACACTACATACTGATATACACCTGAACCTCAGCAGGAGAGGACTCTTTAAAGTAGAGACACTACACACTGATATACACCTGAACATCAGCAGGAGAGGACTCTTTAAAGTAGAGACACTACATACTGATATACACCTGAACCTCAGCAGGAGAGGACTCTTTAAAGTAGAGACACTACACACTGATATACACCTGAACATCAGCAGGAGAGGACTCTTTAAAGTAGAGACACTACATACTGATATACACCTGAACATCAGCAGGAGAGGACTCTTTAAAGTAGAGACACTACATACTGATATACACCTGAACATCAGCAGGAGAGCACTCTTTAAAGTAGAGACACTACATACTGATATACACCTGCACATCAGCAGGAGAGGACTCTTTAAAGTAGAGACACTACATACTGATATACACCTGAACATCAGCAGGAGAGGACTCTTTAAAGTAGAGACACTACACACTGATATACACCTGCACATCAGCAGGAGAGGACTCTTTAAAGTAGAGACACTACATACTGATATACACCTGCACATCAGCAGGAGAGGACTCTTTAAAGTAGAGACACTACATACTGATATACACCTGAACATCAGCAGGAGAGCACTCTTTAAAGTAGAGACACTACACACTGATATACACCTGCACATCAGCAGGAGAGGACTCTTTAAAGTAGAGACACTACATACTGATATACACCTGAACATCAGCAGGAGAGCACTCTTTAAAGTAGAGACACTACACACTGATATACACCTGCACATCAGCAGGAGAGGACTCTTTAAAGTAGAGACACTACACACTGATATACACCTGCACATCAGCAGGAGAGGACTCTTTAAAGTAGAGACACTACATACTGATATACACCTGAACATCAGCAGGAGAGCACTCTTTAAAGTAGAGCCACTACATACTGATATACACCTGAACATCAGCAGGAGAGCACTCTTTAAAGTAGAGACACTACACACTGATATACACCTGCACATCAGCAGGAGAGGACTCTTTAAAGTAGAGACACTACATACTGATAATAAGTCTTCTTTAAGATAATAGCTGAGAAGATGACAGTATATCATTTGTTTACTGACTGTTTGGGACGTGTGCAAAGGAAATAGAGGAACTGTTTGATGCAGCTGGAACCAATCAGCTCAGCCTGTAATCACTTCCATACTGGCTGACATCTAGTATCCAACTGGTTTCAGGGTATGATTGAAAGTACAAGAGAAACCAGTCAGAATCTGCAGGGTGTAAACCTTCATCTGTGCTCTGGTGTTTTTAAACGACTGTAACTTCAGTGAAATGAATGTTTGAGGGTTTTACTGGTCCACCCTTTGTCTCAATGTCCTCTTTACGAGATTGTGAGGGGTCGACTTACAGAAGAATGCAGGGAGATAAACGTCACTAAGCAGGTCGACTACTGTGGAGAAATCACTGTTTACAGTCCAGAGAACTGTCCACAGCTTTAAGGCTGCTGTGTGCGTCACTCTTTAGTGTCCCCTGGTCTCCCAGCTGTGTGCGTCACTCTTTAGTGTCCCCTGGTCTCCAGCTGTGTGCGTCACTCTTTAGCGTCCCCTGGTCTCCCAGCCGTGTGCGTCACTCTTTAGCGTCCCCTGGTCTCCCAGCCGTGTGCGTCACTCTTTAGCGTCCCCTGGTCTCCAGCTGTGTGCGTCACTCTTTAGCGTCCCCTGGTCTCCCAGCCGTGTGCGTCACTCTTTAGTGTCACCTGGTCTCCCAGCTGTGTGCGTCACTCTTTAGTGTCCCCTGGTCTCCCAGCCGTGTGCGTCACTCTTTAGTGTCCCCTGGTCTCCAGCTGTGTGCGTCACTCTTTAGTGTCCCCTGGTCTCCAGCTGTGTGCGTCACTCTTTAGTGTGCCCTAGTCTCCCAGCTGTGTGTGTCACTCTTTAGTTTCCCCTGGTCTCCAGCTGTGTGCGTCACTCTTTAGTGTCCCCTGGTCTCCCAGCTATGTGCGTCACTCTTTAGTGTCCCCTGGTCTCCAGCTGTGTGCGTCACTCTTTAGCGTCCCCTGGTCTCCCAGCCGTGTGCGTCACTCTTTAGTGTCACCTGGTCTCCCAGCTGTGTGCGTCACTCTTTAGTGTCCCCTGGTCTCCAGCCGTGTGCGTCACTCTTTAGCGTCCCCTGGTCTCCCAGCCGTGTGCGTCACTCTTTAGTGTCACCTGGTCTCCCAGCTGTGTGCGTCACTCTTTAGTGTCCCCTGGCCTCCCAGCTGTGTGCATCACTCTTTAGTTTCCCCTGGTCTCCAGCTGTGTGCGTCACTCTTTAGTGTCCCCTGGTCTCCAGCTGTGTGCGTCACTCTTTAGCGTCCCCTCCTGTCCTCTGGGACGTCTCAGAGTCCTGACAGGTCGTGCATTATGCAGACAGGACTCTGCACTGTGACTCTGAGAGGGGAACACACACCTCACAGAGGGATACACAAGATGACTTCACACACTGTGACTGAACAGAGGTTATCTAACAGAGGGTGACCTCCTGCTGTGAGGGCTGTTATTAATGGCTTCACTGTATTGGCTGTTGTATTGACTTTCCACTGGGGGGAGCGGCTGACTCAGGGAACACATGGAGAGACTGAAGGCTGAAATATAATGTGTGTGTGTGTGTGTGTGTGTGTGTGTGTGTGTGTGTGTATATGAAATATTTCAAGGTATCTTCTTGGTGTGTAACCTCACTTTAATCACTATTCCTGAATGTACCTTATATCTTATTATATATGTATATAATATAACCAAACATAATATTTAATATAATTGCATAATAATAATACAAATAATAATTCAGATGCTGATATAACATATATAATAATATGAATATTAGGAAAAACATATTTTAAATTATTATTATTAGTAAACAATAATTTGAAAATTCAAGTACTACTACTCCTTTAGTAGTACTTACTACTACTTTCTACTCCTGCATTCAGACCTGATGAAAACATCTGTGTCTCTAAAGGATGCTTCAGAGCTGGTAACGGAGTATTTTAAGACCATAGTATTTGTACTTTGACCTCTCCTCTGTTTGCGGACGCTGACCTGAGGCGTCAGTCAGGATTACTCCTTCAGGATTATTATACACTCCTCCTCCTCTTCCTCACTCAGTGTTAACTTCCCGGGAGAAGTCTCCTTCTTCTCCTGTCAATCTGGAGTTACCCAGGTGTCCTAGCTGCTGTTTTGTTTCTCCGGACCCCCTGCTGTGCCCCTCCTCTTCGACCCTGGATCTCCTGATTGGTGATTCCCCCCCGGAGTCTCGTCTTCTGACCCGAGGGTTTCTCCGAGGATCCTCCTGGGATGAATCCTTCTCCATCGCCTCCACCTGTGGACGCATGCTGTCGGTGAGGAGGGGGAGAAAGAGAGAGGGGGGCTTATTACTCTGGGTTTCACGAAGTCTGAGATGTGTATTCTCTTCAATCAGGTCTCAATGCAGAGAGCTAAACCCTCATGTCGTAGTTTTGTTTCTCTTTATTTGCAGAGACAGGAAGTCAACAAGTTAAAATTGAACGGTAACAGCGATGAAAACTACCACTAAGAAGCGGCTGCAGAAAACATCCGTAGATATGTTGAGAAATTAAGAAAACACAATTTAAAAAACGTTATTACTTATTCAGTCTTAAAGTAACTTAGTTGAGAGTTGTACTGAAGCTATGCAAAGCGACAGGAGTCATTTACAATACGGACATGGGCGCGGGAAGGGGGGTGCTGAGGGCGCTGCAGCACCCCCTAGCGGCAGGCAGGGGGTGCGGAGCTCCCCTGTCTGAATTATTATTTGACGGTTATTGCTGCTCCCGCTGTGCATAATCTGTGTGATATGTAGCCAATAAATTCCACATTGTTGGTAAAATAATATTTTGGCCTGCCCCGAATGTTGTTTCTGTAGCACCGGACAATTCTACCTCAATAATATAATACATTAACCGTGCTTTAAGTGAACCTCATCAAGACACTAGAGAGGACGACAGAAATGTAATTTCCCGTGTTCAGTGAATGCAACAGAGGCAAGACACCAGACCAATCAGAGAGTTGCATGGAAATAAAAGTGTGCTTGTGTCATTCAAGCTCGACTGTGTGTTTAGATTAACTTTAGTCTAAGTTATCTCAGTGGGTCTCAAACGGTTTGGTCACAAATTATTCAAAAGATTATTTCAGCGGCACACCTTCATATGATCACTATAGTTATAAAAAAATAAGAGAATAAAGGAAAAACAGTTATGAAATACTTTATGGCAGTGAAACAAGAATACAGTTTGAAAGGGGAGTGATTTGTAAAATATCCATAAAGAAAAAGAACATCTGCTTACAGTTGTGTTTCATCTGGGTGTTGAGAGATGTATCCATAGATCTCTTAATGTTGCTCTCTAAGTGCACCAGATTGATGCTTTTAACTTCAATATTTAAAGAAAATCTTCCCGGGGGAGCATCCCCCCGGACCCCCCTAGAGGAGGTGAGGTCCGCTCCCCACTCGTAAAATAAAATAGCACTTACCCCTGCCTATATGTCGTGAGCTGATTATCGAGCCTTCATTGTAACAGTCGCGGGTGTACTGTGTGTTTGTGTGTGGGGAGTGCTTTTGTGCGTGCTCTATAGTGCCCGTAATAGTGTTCACAGGAGTCCAGCACCTCAGTACCCCCACTCAAAATACCTTCGCGCGCCTCTGAATACGGACCTTTTGTTCACGCTCATCAGGCTATAAATCAACGTCTTCCTCTTAAAATGCAGGTGCTATAGACTCTTCCACCATCCTCTAGTCCAGTGCTTCTCAAAGTGTGGGAACACTGGTGGTCCGTGAGCGCCGCCTAGTGGTCCGTGAGTATATTGGTAAAATTTCACATTTAAAATAAATAAATACATTTAAGTTTTCCGCACTCTCGCGGGAATATCTCCGCAATGGAGCGAGTTTAAGTTTCACTTTCGATTCCATGATATAGCCCAGCGCAACACCTTCATCACACATGTTGCCACTTGTTTGTACCATTTTCAGGCGATTTGTAAAAAACGATGTGTTTTTGGATATTTGTGGAGTTGGGTGGTCCGCGAGTGTTTTTTTATTGGTTAAGTCCTTGGTATGAAAAAGTTTGAGAAACACTTCTCAGGAGATATTTGAGGAGATGGTGAGGAAGCAAGGCCGTACAATCACATGCGACCCCAACACATCCTGTATAGAGAGTTTGAGTTGCTGAAGGTATTGTCACAAACGAGCTGAGGACCAAAATGCAGAACACGGGAAACCAGAGATAGTCGGTAACCAGCTTTATTAGAGTCTATAGGCCGGTAGGAGACAACACGGCAAATAGTAGGCAAAGGGCTGGTCGGGGACAGGCGAGGGTTCCAGGAGACAGCAGGACGGGAGTCGTAGGCACAGAACGGGTCAGGGAGCAGGCGAGGCAGGCTGGTCAGGGACAGGCAGGGTCGAAACCGGGAGAGCAATCTGAGGAGTAGTGCGGGAAAGACAAGCATGCTGCGAAGTACGATCTGGCACTGAGGTGAAGGTGAAGTGGGCCTAAATACTAATGGAGCTGATGGGTGTAACAGAGTGAGAGAGAGACAGGGTGTGACTACCAGGTGACTAAGGAATGATAATGCAGAAAATAGGTGAGTGAGAAAGCAGACTGTGACAGGTATAGATTACTAAACTGTAAATTGAACAGATATAAGCTTCCCTTTGTTCCGCTGTCAATCAAGCTGCTGAACAGTCAGGAGCAATTGTGATTATGCTGTTAGGAGTTGTTGGGATGTGCAATGTTTACAGTGTAGTTTGTGCAATCGAGAAGGTTAAATAGGGGAAGTCTATTATGTGTAAATAGGTATGGACACAATAGGGATATGTGCAATATTGATTTGTGTATGAATACCGTAGGGAAGGTGCAATATTTGATTTATTTATAAATACAATAGGGAAAGTGCAATTTGATTGTGTATGTGCAATAGGGAAAGTGCTGTACCTGTATGTTTCTTGTTTGTTTCTTTGCCATGTGATCTCTGTTCTGTATCTATGACTGATTGACCTGAATGTTTTATGTGTATTATCTCGATGCCCAAGACAAATGTCTCCTAAGGGAGACAATAAAGCTCTATCTTATCTTATCTTAAGATTTCAGTTTGCAAATTGTTTTAAAGTTCACTTTTATGCACTTTTTTGTTGAGATTTGAACTGAAAGTATGGAAAGCGACAAGAGAAAGTTGCAGTAACATTGTCTTAGATTTATAATCCGGGGGACCAAGAAAGGGCTCGGGCCCGAAGGCCAGGGTGGACTGGTGTGTTTGTAATGATGATTTGAAGATGTCCAGGGAGGCAGTGCATTCCAGAGGGTGGGGGCCGCAGCACTGAATGCCCTGTCACCAATCGTTCGTAAGCGCTTCACAGTAGTCTGCCCTTCTAAGAGTGTTCAATGACCTCCTGGTCTCTACAGACTCTGGTGACTCTGCCATCCTTATGCTCTTAGACCTCACAGCTGCCTTTGATACGATTGACCACTCCATCCTTATCTCTGGTGTAGAGCACTGTGTGGGTATCAGGGGCGCTGAGTGGTTCAGGTCCTATCTGTCCGTGAGATCTTTCTCTGTTAGACTTGGTGACTTTGTATCTTCTCCTGACCCCCTATCCTGTGGAGTTCCCCAAGGTTCTATTCTGGGGCCCATTTTTTTCTTTATACCTTCTCCCCCTTGGACTAATGTTTAGAAAACATGGCGTCTCCTACCACCTTTATGCGGACGACTCCCAACCTACCCCTAAAACTAAACACCAGCTCTCTGATGCCCCTGTTTGACTGTCTTGATGACATAAAGGCCTGGATGGCGCTAAACTTTTTAAATATAAATGAGAGCAAAACGGAGGTCATTGTGTTTGGGCCAAATGGTGATGTCCCTTCCATTGACCTGGGTTCCCTGCAACCGTATGCAAAACCCATGGTCACTAATCTGGGCTTCAAAATCGACAGTGCTTTTAAATTAGATAAACAGATAAACTCTGTGGTTCAGTCTAGTTTTTCTCACTTGAGGCTCCTGTCCAAAATTAAACCGGTTTTATCCTTTTTAGACTTTGAGTGTGTAATTCATGCCTTTGTTTCGACTCGTCTAGATTACTGCAATGCACTTTATGCCGGCCTAAACTAGACCTCGCTGGCACGTCTGCAGCTGGTACAAACCGCCGGGGCTAGGCTGCTTACAGGAACCCACAAGCATGAGCACATCACACCTACTCTGGCTTTCCTCCACTGGCTTCCTGTCCTTTTTAGAGTTCATTTTAAGATGTTATTGTTTGGTTTTAAATCTCTTAATGGGCTGGCCCCTCAGTACATCTCAGACCTCTTACAGGTGTACACCCCCTCGAGGGCTTTGAGGTCGGCTGAGCAGCTGTGGATGGTGGTCCCTAAAACCAAGAGAAAGACCAGGGGAGACCGAGTGTTCTCAGCGGTAGCCCCCAGGCTCTGGAACGACCTGCCCCCCCCCCCCCATGTCAAATTGTCGCCCACCCTTCAAACGTTTAAGTCCCGCCTGAAGACCCACCTCTTTTCCCTCGCTTTCGAGTCAGTCTGAGCTGTGCTCCACCTATTGTATGTTTTATCGATTGTTATGAGTTTATTGTCAGCCTTTATGACCTTTTATCTATTATTGTAATATTATATTTTAGTATAATGTTATGTTTGCTGTGAAGCACTTTGGTAAACCCTCTGTTTTTAAGATGTGCTATATAAATACAGTGGATTGGATTGGCGAGAGCCGGGGATGTAGAGCAGGCCCGTGTCTGAGGACCGCAGACTCCGAGTAGGGGTGTAGGGATGGAGGAGGTCCGATAAGTACTGGGGGGCATGGAGGGACTTGTACGTGAGGAGGAGTGTTTTGCACTGAATCCGGGACTTGACCGGCAGCCAGTGGAGGTGGATGAGGCTGGGGGTGATGAGGGTGAGGGCGATGAGGCTGGGGGTGATGAGGCTGGGGGTGATGTGGTGCCATGGCTTGGTGCGGGTGAGAAGCCTGGCGGCAGAGTTCTGGACGTATTGGAGCCTCTCCAGGGTTTTGCTGGGAACCCCGGACAGGACTCCATTGCAGTAGTCCGGACGGGATGTGATGAAGGCGTGTACGAGTGTTTCTGCCGCAGAGTCAGAGAGTGAGGGGCGGAGTCTGGCAATGTTTTTTAGGTGGTAGAAGGCGGATTTGGTGACAGGTCTGATGTGCGCCTGGAAAGAGAGGGTGGAGTCCAGGATGACTCCCAGGTTGCGGACTTCAGTGGACAGAGAGACGGAGCAGCCGTCAATGGAGAGAAGCAGGTCTCCAACCTTCTGGAGCTGCGTATTGGGAGCCACAAACACATCAAGAAGATCACTGGAAGGCATCTTAATGATGTTACTATGGCAACAACACGACTGTGTGGTGGTGGTGTTTTCATAAACAGGAAGTAGTGACGGTTAGCAGCATCTCACTTTGTGTTTTTCTAACGCTGTTGATGGCAGCTTCTTCCCCGTGTGAGAAACTGTGTTGTAGCTGCTGCAGGGGGGGTGTTTACTTGTTAACTTGATGTGGAGAAAGCATGGTAATGAACAAGAGCATAACATACAAGATGCTGGTGTTAGCATACATGCTAATTTACAGGCAGGTACAAAGACATTACATTAGATGTATTGTGTCCAGGGGGAATGTACGTTCACTGTACATGTACACAATATACACGAATGAATCACAGACCTATGTACTCACAACTATCTCATCAGTTTTAAGATATGTTATGGATTATAATTTGTCTTCACTGTAACTGGACAGATAATATACGTTTCTGGTAGAATGTCCCATACAATAAACAACAACAACAACAACAGATAGCGACACATGGCAGCTATCTAAGGGGTTTCCAAAGTGAGCTCTTCTACATTTCAATGTTTAGCATTAAAAAAGGACGCTATTTTGTTGTTTGGTGTAAATCCTTGTCTTTAGCATCGTTTTGAAATGCTGAATTGTTTCTTGAAAATACTCATTCGTTATCCTTATATATCACTTGTGTACATACTTTGCAGATTGTTAATGCTCCACCCGACACCAAAGCAAAGGGGACGTACAGTCCTTTCATCAAAATATAAAGTAAGATAAAATGGTGAAATAGAATTACATATTTCTATCAACTTAAAGGTGGGCTAGGTAAGAATGGAGAAAGCAGCTCGAGTGGCTAGAATTTGAAAATACACAACCGAAGAAATCTGCCACTTCCTCACAGAGCCCCTCCTCCAACACACAGGAACGCGCACATGACCAATGAGGGCACGAGATCAGTGTGTGCCCCGATGGAAGGCTGACAGGCAGGTAGGCCATCCAGTTACTTTAGCCGGCTCAGATGATTGGTCGAGCTTTCTACAGTACTACGGCTTCAAAGCACTTCAGATATTCATTGCTATCAGGATGTTAAGAGCACTCCATGGAATATAACAACAAGTGTATCTCCAGCCGGTTTCTCAAACTTACCTACCCCACCTTTAAGTTGATAGAAATATGTAATTCTATTAACCCCACCTTTAAGAAGTATGCAAAAATATGCAATACAAGAAAAAATAATATAAATTCTTAATATAAGATTTCACAATCTGCAAATTGTACGATATACAAATGTATTATATTTTAAATGTGAAGAGCCGTGTGCTCTGATGAAAGGTGTTTCCTGCAGAGAGAGAGCTCATTATGGGATGGATCTGTGTGTGTTGGCAGCAGGGCTCATTATGGGATGGATCTGTGTGTGTTGGCAGAGAGCTCATTATGGGATGGATCTGTGTGTGTTGGCAGAGAGCTCATTATGGGATGGATCTGTGTGTGTGGGCAGAGAGCTCATTATGGGATGGATCTGTGTGTGTGGGCAGAGAGCTCATTATGGGATGGATCTGTGTGTGTTGGCAGCAGGGCTGATGTGAACGAGCCCTGGAGGATTACATCGTGTTTCAGAGGAGGATTTATGATCTCTCTCTTAGTGCTTTATTGATTTCACTTCACACCGGCGCCTCTAATCTTATTTTCTCCCTTTCTTTTGACCTCTTTTCACCCTCTGTCTGAAACCAGAGCCCAGTCTGGCTGGCTCTGTTATGATTGGTCAACCTCTTAGAGATGTCCCGCCCCTTAGCCTGTCACGTACAATGTGTTGGAGCGATAGCCAATAGGAGCAGGAGTTTTAAATACTCTTGAAGTAAACAAAATAGTCCAATGGAGGCGTTTCAGGCAAGTTTGAACAAGATGAGGGCGTGTGTAATACAAGGTGCATCATGGGAAATGTAGTGTATAACTCCGCCTCTGCCTCTTTGGTTTTAACCGTTACTGTCACTTGCAAGTCCTCCACCTTCATGATGCCAAATCACAAGGTAAATGTCACCTCACGAAAAGCATAAATGTTTGACAAGATGTTAGCAGCAGGATGGGTGCCGCTATTGAGTTGCATTGTGGGAAATGTAGTTTTGAGTTTTTTGTCAATTCTAGAAATTGAAGTACTGGGAAAATTACTTTGACTACTTGATTAATAAGAATCGATGCTGAGAATACTCCTTACAGATACAAGTCTAAATCCTCCGCTGTGTGTGTGTGTGTGTGTGTGTATGTGTGCGTGTGTGTGTGTGTGTGTGTGTGTGTGGGTGCGTGTGTGTGGGTGCGTGTGTGTGTGTGTGTGTGTGGGTGCGTGTGTGTGTGTGTCCTAAAAATAGGCGTTTATCACGGCAGCTGATGGGATTGTGTGTGACCTGATGCTATCCTCAGCTGCTGCTCTGCTTCCTGATTTACTGACACCACACAGATAATCCTCTGTAAGCAGCAACTGACTCTTTGTTTCTGATCCGTGATGAACACACACACTCTGTGGAGAGGTGAAGCACACACACTCTGAGGAGAGGTGAAGCACACACACTCTGTGGAGAGGTGAACACACACACTCTGAGGAGAGGTGAAGCACACACACTCTGAGGAGAGGTGAAGCACACACACTCTGCGGAGAGGTGAACACACACACTCTGTGGAGAGGTGAAGCACACACACTCTGTGGAGAGGTGAAGCACACACACTCTGAGGAGAGGTGAAGCACACACACTCTGCGGAGAGGTGAACACACACACTCTGTGGAGAGGTGAACACACACACTCTGCGGAGAGGTGAACACACACACTCTGCGGAGAGGTGAACACACACACTCTGCGGAGAGGTGAACACACACACTCTGTGGAGAGGTGAACACACACACTCTGTGGAGAGGTGAAGCACACACACTCTGAGGAGAGGTGAAGCACACACACTCTGTGGAGAGGTGAACACACACACTCTGCGGAGAGGTGAACACACACACTCTGCGGAGAGGTGAACACACACACTCTGCGGAGAGGTGAACACACACACTCTGTGGAGAGGTGAACACACACACTCTGTGGAGAGGTGAACACACACACTCTGAGGAGAGGTGAACACACACACTCTGAGGAGAGGTGAACACACACACTCTGTGGAGAGGTGAACACACACACTCTGCGGAGAGGTGAAGCACACACACTCTGAGGAGAGGTGAAGCACACACACTCTGTGGAGAGGTGAAGCACACACACTCTGAGGAGAGGTGAAGCACACACACTCTGAGGAGAGGTGAAGCACACACACTCTGAGGAGAGGTGAAGCACACACACTCTGCGGAGAGGTGAAGCACACACACTCTGCGGAGAGGTGAAGCACACACACACGGTGGAGAGGTGAACACACACTCTGTGGAGAGGTGAAGCTCACACACTCTGCGGAGAGGTGAACACACACACTCTGTGGAAGACTTGGTTAGGTTTAGGGTTAGGGTTAGGGTTAGGCATGTGTTGGTTATGGTTAAGGTTAGGATAAGTCTCCAGGAAATGCATGTAAGTCAATGTAATGTCCCCTGAAGTGATGTATACATGGTATGTGTGTGTGTGTGTATAAGTGTGTGTGTGTGTGTGTGTGTGTGTGTGTATAAATGTGAAGTGTGTCTGCAGGAAGCGTCGCCCCCAGTGTGTTGCTCTAATGAAAGTGGAGGAGGAGCACCGACACGCGGAGAACCACATCTTAGACTTTAATCTAAATATGAAGTTATCACAGCAACAAAGGGCCGTTAGCTACACACTGCTTTGTGTCCTTTTTTCACACTTTATAACCATTTTGTGACTTTTTGTAGTTAATATGTTACCTTTTGCATTCTTTTTTGTATCTTAGCAGTGGTTTTGAGTCTCCTTGCAGTGGTTTTGAGTCTCCTTGCGGTGGTTTTGAGTCTCCTTGCAGTGGTTTTGAGTCTCCTTGCAGTGGTTTTGAGTCTCCTTGCCGTGGTTTTGAGTCTCCTTGCAGTGGTTTTGAGTCTCCTTGCCGTGGTTTTGAGTCTCCTTACAGTGGTTTTGAGTCTCCTTGCCGTGGTTTTGAGTCTCCTTGCCGTGGTTTTGAGTCTCCTTGCAGTGGTTTTGAGGCTTTTTTAGTTGTTGTTTTTTCAGTAGATTTGAGTGTCTTTAGTAGTTGTGTTTCTCTTGCAGTAGTGTTGAGTCTCCTTCTGGTCATTTATTGTCTCTTTGCGTCTCTGTGTTCATCATCGCTGTCTAGTCGTTTTGAATCCCTTCGTAGTTGTTCTGTAACTCATAATAGCGTTTGCATTTGTCTGTAGTTGTTTTCGGTCATTGTTTACCTTCATCAGATAGACTTTAGGGGTAGAGAGGAGTTCAAATGCCCAAAGGTCAGATTTAAACTCAGACAATTGCAGTGAAGACTCCTTAGTTATTGAGCTACTGTACCTTGGTCTCCAGATTGATGTCTCGTTGCTGCAGTTCTTCCTTTGACTTTCCATCCAGATGCATTGACAGTTATTTCAATCGTCTGCAGAATTGTGCAAAGTCCTCGCGTTCAGCCTGTTGCACGATGACTCTCTAAAGGTTTGGAAAGCTCCGAATCATGCTGCCTCTCTTACACCACATCAGATAGTGAAGCAGTGTGTCTGCTTTGTGTGTGTGTGTGTGTGTGTGTGTGTTCAGTTTCTGCTGCAGTGGAAGTGAGAGTTGTACAAGAATGGAATATCATCTCACAACGCTCTGATCGCACGGGAGGAAGCGACTCGTGTAATTTCCTGTTAGTAGTGAAACCCCCGGGACGATAACTGATCTGAGTTTCTCTTCAGAGTGTGTGTGTGAGAGTGTGTGTTAGAGCAGAAACACAGAGGAAGTGGAGGCTCCAGAGACAGATTCATATGGGCTTTGATCTTTCCTAGAGATGCCGGTGAGTCTCTGTTGATTATGAGATGTTTGTGCTTTAATTTCTGCTGATCGGAAGTTGGTGATTCTCTATTTTGGGGTGAAATTCTCTTTTTGACGGAGATGATGTGTGGGGCTTTTATTGTGAAAGGGAGATTGTGATCTGCAGGACCAGATTTCAAAGTAAAGCACAGTTTCTACTTTCTATTTACAGTTTTTAGAGTTTCCTTTATGAAACTGAACGATTTTGTTGAGTTTCCTCTCATCAAAATGCTCGTTGATAAGCATTGATGCAGGGTTTATGTCGAGGGCTTTTATTGTGAAAGGAGGACAGGATTGTATAGGGTTACGGTTCGGGAAAAGGTAGGACCTGCAGAAATGCAGATTAAAAGGGAAGAGGGTTTCAAAATGTAACAAAAGGCGAGTTTTACTTACAAAAGAAAGCTGTTGACAAAGAAAAATACTTAACAAAACCATGAATCCAAAGAGTAGGTAGCACGAGGTAATCCAAAGAGTAGGTAGCACGAGGTAATCCAAAGAGTAGGTAGCACGAGGTAATCCAAAGAGTAGGTAACACGAGGTAATCCAAAGAGTAGGTAGCACGAGGTAATCCAAAGAGTAGGTAACACGAGGTAATCCAAAGAGTAGGTAACACGAGGTAATCCAAAGAGTAGGTAGCACGAGGTTATCCAAAGAGTAGGTAGCACGAGGTAATCCAAAGAGTAGGTAACACGAGGTAATCCAAAGAGTAGGTAGCACGAGGTAATCCAAAGAGTAGGTAACACGAGGTAATCCAAAGAGTAGGTAGCACGAGGTAATCCAAAGAGTAGGTAGCACGAGGTAATCCAAAGAGTAGGTAACACGAGGTAATCCAAAGAGTAGGTAGCACGAGGTAATCCAAAGAGTAGGTAGCACGAGGTAATCCAAAGAGTATGTAGCACGAGGTAATCCAAAGAGTATGTAACACGAGGTAATCCAAAGAGTAGGTAGCACGAGGTAATCCAAAGAGTAGGTAGCACGAGGTAATCCAAAGAGTATGTAGCACGAGGTAATCCAAAGAGTATGTAGCACGAGGTTATCCAAAGAGTATGTAGCACGAGGTTATCCAAAGAGTAGGTAACACGAGGTAATCCAAAGAGTAGGTAGCACAAGGTAATCCAAAGAGTATGTAGCACGAGGTAATCCAAAGAGTAGGTAGCACGAGGTAATCCAAAGAGTAGGTAGCATGAGGTTATCCAAAGAGTATGTAGCACGAGGTAATCCAAAGAGTAGGTAGCACGAGGTAATCCAAAGAGTAGGTAGCACGAGGTAATCTAAAGAGTAGGTAACACAAGGTAATCCAAAGAGTAGGTAGCACGAGGTAATCCAAAGAGTACGTAGCACGAGGTAATCCAAAGAGTAGGTGACACGAGGTAACAGCACGAGGTGTTGTTTTGTGTATCTTTGTGGTCGTTTTCTGTATCTTTGTGGTTGTTTTCTGTATCTTTGTGGTTGTTTTGTGTATCTTCGTTGTTGTTTTGTGTATCTTTGTGGTCGTTTTCTGTATCTTTGTGGTTGTTTTGTGTATCTTTGTGGTTGTCTTCTGTATCTTTCTGGTTGTTGTGTGTATCTTTGTGGTTGTCTTCTGTATCTTTGTGGTTGTTGTGTGTATCTTTGTGGTTGTCTTCTGTATCTTTGTGTTCATTTTGTGCATCTTTGTGTATCTTTGTGGTTGTTGTGTGTATCTTTGTGGTTGTTTTGTGTATCTTTGTGTTCATTTTGTGTATCTTTGTGGTTGTCTTCTGTATCTTTGTGTTCATTTTGTGCATCTTTGTGTTCATTTTGTGTATCTTTGTGGTTGTTGTGTGTATCTTTGTGGTTGTTTTGTGTATCTTTGTGTTCATTTTGTGTATCTTTGTGGTTGTTTTCCATCTCTTTGTGGTTGTTTTGTGTATCTTTGTGGTTGTCTTCTGTATCTTTGTGGTTGTTTTGTGTATCTTTGTGTTCATTTTAGTAGGTAGCACGAGGTAATCCAAAGAGTAGGTAACACGAGGTAATCCAAAGAGTAGGTAACACGAGGTAATCCAAAGAGTAGGTAGCACGAGGTAATCCAAAGAGTAGGTAACACGAGGTAATCCAAAGAGTAGGTAGCACGAGGTAATCCAAAGAGTAGGTAACACGAGGTAATCCAAAGAGTAGGTAGCACGAGGTAATCCAAAGAGTAGGTAACACGAGGTAATCCAAAGAGTAGGTAGCACGAGGTAATCCAAAGAGTAGGTAGCACGAGGTAATCCAAAGAGTAGGTAGCACGAGGTAATCCAAAGAGTATGTAGCATGAGGTAATCCAAAGAGTAGGTAGCACGAGGTAATCCAAAGAGTAGGTAGCACGAGGTAATCCAAAGAGTAGGTAACACGAGGTAATCCAAAGAGTAGGTAGCACGAGGTAATCCAAAGAGTAGGTAGCACGAGGTAATCCAAAGAGTAGGTAACACGAGGTAATCCAAAGAGTATGTAACAAGAGGTCGCATCCAGACAAAACTAACTGTGACAATGAGACACAGGAGGGATAACACAGGAAGGAATACAAGACACAGGGGGAAAATAATTTCAACATAAAATCATGACAAGACAGACAACTAAGGTTGAGACAGAAAACCAGGATGGTGACATATAGTGAAACGAGGAGTCGTTATTCTGCATTGAGCAGTGAACATTGACTATATTAAGATAAATCCTAGCCAAATGCAATGTACTGCCACTCTAAAATTTAATTGTAGGAGAGAAGCGACTCAAACTACAGACAGCTATCTCTACAGGCAGTGAGGAGACGTGACCACTGTTGGTTTGTCCTTTTTGAATCCTTGTGTCCTTTTTTTATTGCTTTATTGTAATTGTAAGTCTCCTTGAGTTCATTTTGTGTATCTTTGTGGTTGTTTTGTGTATCTTTGTGGTCGTTTGGGGAAACTTTGTGGTTGTTTTGTGTGTCTTCGTGGTTATTTTGTGTATCTTTGTGGTCATTTTCTGTATCTTCGTGGTTGTTTTGTGTATCTTTGTGGTTATTTTGTGTATCTTTGTGGTCATTTTCTGTATCTTCGTGGTTATTTTGTGTATCTTTGTGGTCGTCTTCTGTATCTTCGTGGTTGTTTTCTGTATCTTCGTGGTTGTTTTGTGTTTCTTCGTGGTTGTTTTGTGTTTCTTTGTGGTCTTCTTCTGTATCTTTGTGGTTGTCTTCTGTATCTTCGTGGTTGTTTTGTGTTTCTTCGTGGTTGTTTTGTGTTTCTTTGTGGTCGTCTTCTGTATCTTTGTGGTTGTCTTCTGTATCTTCGTGGTTGTTTTGTGTTTCTTCGTGGTTGTTTTGTGTTTCTTTGTGGTCGTCTTCTGTATCTTTGTGGTTGTCTTCTGTATCTTTGTGGTTGTTTTGTGTATATTCGTGGTCATCTTCTGTATCTTTGTGGTCGTCTTCTGTATCTTTGTGGTCGTCTTCTGTATCTTTGTGGTTGTCTTCTGTATCTTTGTGGTTGTTTTGTGTATCTTCGTGGTCGTCTTCTGTATCTTTGTGGTCGTCTTCTGTATCTTTGTGGTCGTCTTCTGTATCTTTGTGGTTGTCTTCCGTATCTTCGTGGTTGTTTTGTGTATCTTTGTGTTCATTTTGTGTATCTTTGTGGTTGTTTTGTGTATCTTTGTGGTTGTTTCGTGTATCTTCGTAGTTGTTTTGTGTATCTTTGTGGTTGTTTTGTGTATCTTTGTGGTTGTCTTCTGTATCTTTGTGGTTGTCTTCTGTATCTTCGTGGTTGTCTTCTGTATCTTCGTGGTTGTTTTGTGTATCTTCGTGGTTGTTTTGTGTATCTTTGTGGTTGTTTTGTGTATCTTTGTGGTTGTTTTGTGTATCTTTGTGGTTGTCTTCTGTATCTTCGTGGTTGTTTTGTGTATCTTCGTGGTTGTTTTGTGTATCTTTGTGGTTGTCTTCTGTATCTTTGTGGTTGTTTTGTGTTTCTTTGTGGTCGTTTTGTGTATCTTTGTGGTCGTCTTCTGTATATTTGTGGTTGTCTTCTGTATCTTTGTGGTTGTTTTGTGTATCTTTGTGGTCGTTTTGTGTATCTTTGTGGTCGTTTTGTGTATCTTTGTGGTCGTTTTGTGTATCTTTGTGGTCGTCTTCTGTATCTTTGTGGTTGTCTTCTGTATCTTTGTGGTTGTCTTCTGTATCTTCGTGGTTGTTTTGTGTATCTTCGTGGTCGTCTTCTGTATCTTTGTGGTCGTCTTCTGTATCTTTGTGGTTGTCTTCTGTATCTTTGTGGTTGTTTTGTGTATCTTTGTGGTTGTCTTCTGTATCTTTGTGGTTGTTTTGTGTATCTTTGTGTTCATTTTGTGTATCTTTGTGGTTGTTTTGTGTATCTTCGTAGTTGTTTTGTGTATCTTTGTGGTTGTTTTGTGTATCTTTGTGGTTGTCTTCTGTATCTTCGTGGTTGTTTTGTGTATCTTTGTGGTTGTTTTGTGTATCTTCGTGGTTGTCTTCTGTATCTTCGTGGTTGTCTTCTGTATCTTCGTGGTTGTTTTGTGTATCTTTGTGGTTGTCTTCTGTATCTTTGTGGTTGTTTTGTGTATCTTCGTGGTTGTTTTGTGTATCTTTGTGGTTGTGTATCTTAAAGGTCTTGGTGGGCCTATAGTGGTGTATACGGAGAGTAATGAGCTCAGTAACATCACAAACTGCACAGTTAGCTCTACAGGAAGTGACGTAGTGAGAATTGAACAGATGGCGTGAAACCTGTTGATAGTCATTTGAAGTGTCCTTCCAGTTGTTTCTTGTCTCTTTACAGTCGTGTCTGCAATTCTTTGTTATTTTGTCAAAATGTGTTCACTTATTACGCATCTTTGTGAATGTTTGTAACGTCTTTGAACCGGTTTTGTATCTCTTTGAGGTCATTTGTTGTTGCTTACAATAATTATTGCGTCTCTTTGTGATGTTTTTCATTTCCTTGCGGTTTTGCAGCTCGTGTCGTTGTTTTTGTCGTCATTTTGTGTCTCTTGTGGTTGTTTTGCGTCTCTTTCTGGTATGTCAAAGGCTTAGTGGTCCTATAGTGGTGTATCAGGAGAGTAATGACCTCAGAAACAACACAACCCACACAGTTAGCTCTACAGGAAGTGATATTTGATCCAATAGCATTTATAACACATTTAGTTATTCCTCTCCATTTGATTATTATTTATGTTATGCACGTACGTTTTGTGGAGCAACATTGATTATTTTCCACAGCTATAGCACTTCTTTATGAGGTGTTCCACTAACAAATGATGAATTCTGCACATTACATTACATTGCATTACATTACATTGCATTTAGCTGAGGCTTTTATCCAAAGCGATTTACAATAAGTGCATTCGACCAACAAGATACAAACTTGAAGAAAACAGAATCATAAAGTACATCAGGTTTCATAGAGCCAAACATTTCAAGTGCTACTCAGCTGGCTTTAGAGAAGCCAGTCCTTTATTAGTATATAAGTGCTTTGTTAGTAATTATATGGCTCGAAGTGGAGTCGAAAGATTTGCACAGATTTGTGAAACTAGCAACATATTAAAATCCTGTTTTTACCACTTTATAAACAGTGACAGTGAATAACTGTAGACCAGATGTCTTATAGTGTGTGTGTGTGTGTGTGTGTGTGTGTGTGTGTGTGTGTGTGTGTGTGTGTCTGGTTTTCGGTCATTGTTTGCCTTTATCAGATAGACTTTAGGGGTGGAGAGGAGTTCAAATTGTAGTCTTTCTTTCTGTGAGTTCATTTGTAGCGTGCACGTGATTGAGTGATGATTGTGGAGGAAAGTCTTCAGAGAAACTGATAAATGCTTCATGGACAAAGTTTGTCTTTTGTTATATTAAAGAAAGTCATAAAGAAAGTCAATATAAAGTGAAATGGATCTGAAATGTAGGAACAGAGCAGCTTCATCCTCAGAGGAGAGAGAAGTTCTGCTTTCAGTCTCTCTGTGTGTTCATGAGAGGAAACAGCTGGTCCTTAACATCTGTCTCTAAAAATACCATTTAACAGAGTAAAAGGTAATCAGAGTATAAGACTATATGTTTTAAATGATTGATCATTTGACACCACAATTGTTAGAAACATCTCCCTAGTCCCCGGCTTGAGCTTCATCTCAGGATCCATGTGTCTGTGATCCTCTCCAGAAGGAGTCATCACATACAGAGACTAGTTCCTGAGCAGTGTCCTTCACATGCTGATATCCAAGAGAGGGAGTCACACAGTCACAAGATGGAGGAATAGAAAGCAGTATTCAATGTTTACTTCAGATTAGCTCCACGTCAGAAATGAGCATGCTTGATGTCTCTCTCCATAGAGGCTGAGTCATCATGTTAATCACATAGCTATCATCTGCCTCAAGCAGTCCTGATGCTCTTCTAGGTAATCACACATCCTGTCATGTTCACAGCTACAGTTGGGATACCTTTGTTATCATGTGACTCTGATGTTGGAAGAGTGCATTCAGTATTTCCCAACAACAATAATTAAATGAAAGCATGAATGTCTCCAGGGAATCGGAGCTCCGCCCTCGTCGGAGCGAGCCTCCTCCAGCATGTACAAACTGGAGATCGATCTGAAGAGAGGGAACAACCTGGCTGTCAGAGACCGGGGAGGTGGGAGGAGTCCTGTTTTTCTTTTGTAATACTCTTCAGACATACATACATACACACATACATACATACATACATACATACATACATACATACATACATACATACATACATACATACATACATACATACATACATACATACATACATACATACATACATACATACATACATACATACATACATACATACATACATACATACATACATACTAGACTAGTTACTGCACATATAACATACCTCTCCATGGGGACAATAACCCCCTTTTACTTTACCCTCCTGACATGTAAACCCTTAACACATGTCTCTGTTAAACACAGACTAAAAACACAACAGAGTAAAAGGCAATCAGAGTATAACACTATATGTTTTAAATGATTATATATTTGACTCAGGTTTGTGTTTAAAGGCAGCAGCGATCCGTATGTGAAGTTCAAGCTCTCTGGGAAGGAGGTGTTTCGAAGCAAAACCATCCACAAGAACCTGAACCCGGTGTGGGACGAGAAGACCACGATAATCCTCGACTGCCTGAGCGACCCTCTGTATATCAAGGTAAATACATCACACGTTGTTCACACACATTTAGACATTTTCACATTTTTTCTGAACATTTTAGACATTTTTTCATATTTGTATAATTTTTATAAATTATTTTACATATTTTTTCATAATTATTTTTTAGGTTATTTTCAAACTATTCACATATATATTTTGGATATTTTCACAATGTCATTAAATTAGAATTAGTTTGTTTAATCTGAAGCATTGCCTGTTTTAGGGGAATTATCTGCATCAATTATCTTAAATGTTAATTTATTTATGACATTTATTTTTCAAACATTTAACACACACGTTTCAAATATGTTTTTATGAAATTTTTCTACTTATTTTACATTTTTTCAGAATTCTTTAAATATATTTTTTTATCCATTGTCCACATAATTGTTTGACTTATATTGCAATTTTTTGGATAATATTTTCCTACATTTTTCTGGTATTTTTAAGACTTTTTTAACATACTTTTTGATGTTGTGAAACAAGAGTCAGAAGTGCTGAAAGAAGACTTTAAATGTCTGTTGGAAACTGTCAGCTCTCTAAATGCGGAGGTGTTCATCAGTGGCCCTCTACCGCCAGTCAGAAGAGGAGTGGAGAGATTCAGCAGATTGTTTGCACTGAACACCTGGCTTTCCAATGCCTGTACTGACCATTCAGTCCATTTTATTGACAACTTTAACTTTTCTGGGACCGCAGACATCTTTTCAAGGCAAATGGAGTTTGCCTGAACAAGTCAGGAGTGAAATTGTTTATCTCTAACATATTCAACTGCCTGCGTCATCAATCTGTTCCCTCTGCCAAGGACAAGCGGCAAGTGGAATCAAAACAGGAGAAAGACACAACACATCGCGCAGAAAACCCTGAGAAATTATCACTGCACCCGCCTGAGGAATGTCTTGATTATAGGAGACAAATGAGACACATGGAGGAGTCTCCACTGCCCGTCACCCCCCCCCCCCCTGTCAACGCCTTTGAGGATACTCTTCATTCATCCCCCAGCTCTCTCTACTCTCCGCTCACCCTTTCACCCTCGCCCACCCCCCTGGAGTTCGATGACCACATGAAGGCGAGACGCAGAGTTGGCAGCATGTCCTTTACTCCCGCCCCTCAACGACGCCCACCAAAATCACCGAAGCAGAGATGCGCACCATCTCCCCCGGCTTACAGTGTAGCCCTCACGCTGCCGTCCTATGAGAGGAGCAGGGTGGTGGGTCCTCCCTCCCCTTCAAAGCCTGATAGGGATGTGTGTGTACAAAACGCTGCAAACTGATATCTGCTGGGTCCAGGCTCAAGGGCGTATGGCACTCTCAACTCTTTCCAGGACATGACTGATAGTGTGTTTAACAAACTTAAACTAGCTTTATTAAATGTCAGGTCTTTGGCAGGAAAAACATTTTTAATCAATGATTTTATCACTGAGCACAATCTCGATTTTATGTTTTTAACAGAAACTTGGATTGAACAAAATAACAGTGCAGCTGTTCTTTTCGAATCAACCCCTCCCAACTTTAGTTTTATGAGTCAGGAAAGAATGCATAAGAGAGGAGGTGGAGTTGCTATTCTGTTCAATGATTCCCTTCAATGCAGGAAGACATCTTATGGGAACTTTACTTCTTTTGAATATGTGGCCCTTCAGCTGAAATGCTCCTCTCGAGCTCTGTTCCTAAATATCTATAGACCACCCAAATACTGTGCAAGCTTTTATGATGACTTTACTGAACTGCTGTCTATAGTGTGTATTGACTTTGACCGTCTAGTCATTGTAGGTGATTTTAACATCCATGTTGACAACCCTCAGGACAGAGGGGCAAAAGAACTGTTTTGTGTTCTTGATAGCTATGGACTGACTCAGCATGTGACGGAGCCCACACACAATAAGGGACACACTCTGGACTTAATTATCTCAAAGGGTCTGAATATCTCTGAGGTTGTGGTGACTGATGTTGCGCTCTCTGATCATTCCTGTGTTTTCTTTGAGAGCTCTATTTCTGGTCACAAAAATGTTCAAAAAGAGGTAACCACAAAGCGATATTTAACTGAAAACACTAAGGAAATGTTTACTCAGAATTTTTCTTCCACACTTGCCCCTGCTAACATCTCAGTAAATGAGCTAGTAGATCATTTTAATTCAAAAATTAAAAATATTATAGATGCCATTGCTCCAACTAAGGTAAAGGAAGTGTCTGGCAAGAAAATATCTCCATGGAGAAAAGCCATGACCGTGAGAGCAGAAAAAAGAGAGTGTCGAAAAGCTGAACGCAGGTGGCGAAAAACAAATCTCCAGGTTCACTTTGAAATCTATAAAGAGAGACTTGGCCTTTATAATTTGGAATTGAAAAACGCACGACAATCGTTCTTCTCTGACATCATTACCAAAAACAAAAACAACGCACGTGCCTTGTTTGCTACCGTCGACAGACTAACTAACCCCCCAGTGTCAGTTGCCTCTGAACTTCTATCCACCAGGGCGTGCAATGATTTTGCCTTCTTCACTGACAACATTCAGAAAATCAGACAAGCAGTCAGTGCCTCTGCATCAGGAACAGCAAATGTGTTGTCTCTGTGTCCACTTAACATCAATTCAAACACCATGACACAATTCCATCAGATTAATGATAAAAACCTCAAGGCTCCATCTTGGGGCCCCTTCTCTTTAACATCTACATGCTACCACTGGCTCAGATAATGAAGAACAACAAAATAAGTTACCATAGCTATGCGGATGACACACAAATTTACGTAACAATTTCACCAGGAGACTATGCTCCAATTCAAACACTGAGTAAGTGCATTGAACAAATCAATGACTGGATGTGTCAGAACTTTCTCCAATTAAACAATGGTTTAGGCCCAAAATACATTTCTGACCTCCTGCTAAATTATGAACCATCCAGATCTCTCAGGTCTTCAGAGACTGGTCAGCTTTCTGTCCCCAGAGTCAGAACTAAACATGGAGAAGCAGCGTTCAGTTATTATGCTCCATCTGGAACAAACTCCCAGAAACCTGCAGGTCCGCTGCAACTCTGGCTACTTTCAAATCCAGCAAGAAGACTTTTCTTTTTGTCGCTGCTTTTAATTGAACTATTCATATCTTAGACTGCACTGTAACTTTGATCCATGTATTTCTTCTTTTAATGTTTATTTTATTAGCTTTTCTTTTTAATGATTTTAAATGCCATTTTCTTAATGTCTTTCGTTTTTTGTAAAGCACTTTGAATTGCCTTGCCTTGCCTTGCCTTGCCTTATTATTCTTTACATGTTTCTACATGTTACTGCTGTAGATATTTGACCTTCTATACAAAGTGTTTGCTAATTTCAATCTGCAGTTTGGCATCATATCCAATAAGATCTTCATATGTTTCTATCTCTAAAAAGTCTCAAACTTATCACGAGTTGTCAGCTTTGTGACGAGGCATTTTCCAGCGGATCCAAGAGGCTTTTTAAATACTATTTATTTTGTTCTGAACACTTAAAGGAGCACTTCATCCTTCCCCTGACACTTTGAATGTTTCCCTGTGCATTATTGATAAGTATTGAGTGGAGGTGTGTGTTTTGTGTGTGTGTGTGTGTGTGTGTGTGTGTGTGTGTGTGTGTGTGTGTGTGTGTGGCCTAGCATTACTATACTTGTGGGGACCTAAATCTGTTTACACAGTCACGTGTGGGGACTCGCCTCCCTTTAGGGACAAATTGGAGGTCCCCATAAGGGGAATCATTAATTTTAGGGTGAAGACTTGGTTAGGGTAAGGGTTAGGGTTAGGCATATGTTGGTTATGGTTAAGGTTAGGATAAGTTTCCAGGAAATGCATGTAAGTCAATGTAATGTCCCCTGAAGTGATGTATACATGGTACATGTGTGTATGTGTCCTCTGCAGGTGTTCGACTACGACTTCGGACTCCAGGACGACTTCATGGGTTCTGCTTATCTTTACATGGAGTCTCTGGAGCAGCAGAGGTAAATAATTTTGGTGTATCTACTACAAACAAAACGACTCTTATCAAATCCAATACTAAAACAATACGTGTGGTCCATAGTTAATACTCCTTGATAGGCATCGATTAAATGTCTAGGGCTTTTATTGTGATAGGGTGGTGTGACCTGGAAGACAATAAACGTCAATGAATTTGATTTCTCTGGAGCTATTAGTTGAATTGATGGTCTTTCTTAGACATACTGGCATCTTCTGAGACAGAGGTAACCCATTAACATGATGTAGCGTCCATTCACACTGAGCTCAGCATTATTGATTTTACACCAAGCCTTCTTCATCCGGTTCTCTGTAAAGCATGTCTGGATATTGATCATTGAACAGATCCTCCATTTGACCTCCTTATTCTGCTTTATTTACTTTTTCTTTTATGAAGCTGCGGTGTGTATTACTTTATCAGCCCTCAGGCTCCACTCCTCGTCGGCCTCGTCTTCCTCCCAGCTCTCATTACAGCAGTTTACTGAAAACATGACAGAGAACCTGCAGGAGAGCCGACATAAACACACACTCCTGCTGTTTGCTCAATGGCCTTCTTTATTTACAGACAATTCCCAATAACACACAACACTTTACAACACCGTGCAGTGTCGGACCAGAACTGATTAGCATTCGGTGATGAATGAAAACCCTAGTTTGGACCGACATGAATGTGATGAGTTTTTCTAAAATATACAACTAGTAACTGCTTCCTCCGCGACCCGACCACGGATAAGCGGGAGAAGATGGGTGGATAGATGTAACTATTTATATTACATAAGTGATACCTTATATCGAACTAACCAACCAATTCACTCACTAACTAAATTACAAACCAACCAACTGTCATACTTACATACCAACTAACCCTATCAACTAACCACCCAACTAACTAACTAACTAACTAACTAACTAACTAACTAACTAACTAACTAACTAACTCACTAGCTTACTTACATACCAACTAACCCTATCAACTAACCACCCAACTAACTAAATAACTAACTAACTAACTCACTAGCTTACTTACATACCAACTAATCAACCAACTAATTCACTAACTAACTCACAAACTAACTGATTAACTAACTAACTTACAAACCAACTAACCAGCCAACTATCTTAATTACATACCAACTAACCAATTAACTTACTTAATTCAACCAACTGACCAATAAACCAACCAACCTAACTAACTAACTAACTAACTTACAAACCAACAAACTATCTTGCTAACATACCAACTAACGAACCAACTATCTAAATTCAACAAACCAACCAATTAAATAACTAAATAACCAACTTACAAACCAACCAACTATCTTAGTTACATACCAACTTAAATACCAACTAACCAACCAACTAATTCACTAAGTAACTGACAAACTAACTGATTAACTAACTAACTTACAAACCAACTAACCAGCCAACTATCTTAATTACATACCAACTAACCAATTAACTTACTTAATTCAACAAACTGACCAATAAACCAACCAACCTAACTAACTAACTACCTAACTAACTAACTAACTTACAAACCAACAAACTATCTTACTAACATACCAACTAACCAACCAACTATCTAAATTCAACCAATTAAATAACTAAATAACCAACTTACAAACCAACCAACTATCTTAGTTACATACCAACTTGAATACCAACTAACCAACCAACTGTCTAAATTAAACTAACCAACTAATTCACTAACTAACTAACCAACTAACTGACTAACTAGCTCACTAACTAACCAACCAACCAACTAGCTTACTTACATACCAACTTAAATACCAACTAACCAACCAACTGTCTTAGTTACATACCAACTTAAATAGCAACTAACTAACCAACTATCTTAAACTAACCAACCAACTAATTCACTAACTAACTGACACACTAACTGATTAACTAACTAACTTACAAACCAACTAACCAGCCAACTATCTTAATTACATACCAACTAACCAATTCACTTACTTAATTCAACCAACTGACCAATAAACCAACCTAACTAACTAACTAACTAAATAACTAACTTACAAACCAACAAACTATCTTACTAACATACAAACTAACCAACCAACTATCTAAATTCAATCAACCAACCAATTAAATAACTAAATAACCAACTTACAAACCAACCAACTATCTTAATTACATTACATTAAATACTAACTAACCAACCAACTGTCTAAATTAAACCAACCAACCAACTAATTCACTAACTAACCAACTAACTGACTAAATTCAACCAACCAACCAACTTACATACCAACTTAAATACCAACTAACCAACCAACTGTCTAAATTCAACCAACCAACCAACCAACCAACTTACATACCAACTAACTAATAACTAACTAACTAACTAACTAACAAACTCACAAACTAACTACCTTACTAACTAACTAACTAGTTGGATCAGCTATGGTTGTTTTCTGTCTCTGATTGGGAATGTTTATGATTTGAATGTCTTTTGTTACGACTCTCTTCTCTTCCTAAATCTCTTCCTGATATCTCCGGTGATTTCCCCTCTCTGTGTTTCAGGTGTATTCCTGTGACGCTGGTTCTGAAGGACCCTCAGCACCCGGACCAGGATCTGGGTTCTCTGGACCTGTCCGTCACCCTGACCCCCAAAGACAGTCCTGTGGAGGAGAGGAGGGACTCCACTTCCACCGTACGTACACCGACCATCATCACTCTGGATTCATTCATGTCAATGTCAAGGGACTATCTTTATAAATGACGAGTTATAAGTTATATCGAAGAAAAGGGATCTGTTAACATTCAAAGATTCAAAGGTTTTAAGGTTTTATCATCATATGCACAAAGCTATAGTGTGGAAATGGCAATGAAATTATTCTGACCTGAGCTCCTCCAACAATGCAACATATATAATAAAATACAAAATACAAAGTGTGCAAAAAGTCTATATACATGTGAATATAAAATACTACGTTCTAAAAAAAAAAGAAATCTGATATTTTCGAACTTTTTCTCAAACAAGTCAGAATATCTTTTTTTTGTGAAACCTGAATTTTACTCAGAACAACAAAATGTTCACAAGTGACCCTAATCCTCTTCCGTAGGTTAGTGATAGAGCACATTTAAATATCAATGGATTCAAACCATGCAGACGTTTTAACTAAACCAAATGTGTGACTTAAATCTCAGACGATACCTGATTTATTTCTGAGACTTCATTCCTGAGAAATTAGTGACCTTTTCAATCTCAGATATTTATTCAAGTTATTTTCAGCATTTTTACTCGTAAATGTTCCACTTTGCTGTCAGTGCTGGCCAAGTACTTTTCTCTTCAAATACAGATAAGACTTCAGATACAACTTGAGTGACTACACAGTAAATAGGAAGGTACAGCAGAATAAAAATACATTTCTACTAAATAAAATATTGACATCTTTGTCAAACTTTGTACATTTAGCTGTCTTCCTTTTGAAACATTTTCCTTATAAATAACTTAGTAAGTAAAAGAGGTGTGGTGTTTTTCATTTAACAGCAACATGTAACCACATACGGAGGATCGCAGGTGGACATTACTCTGTTTGAAGGAATCACTTCACTAATCCATTAATCCACTAATCCCTCCAACACTACTGGATTACAACATCACTATTAAGAGGGAAAGACAGCTCAGCACAATCTGTTTCAACACACACACACACAAACACACACACACACACACACACACACACACACACACACGTATAAACACAGGATTTTTGTTTCACTTCCTTCAGTGTTTTTCTCTCTTTGTGGTGCGTTTGTGTTCCTGCAGCTGAGAAAGGTTCAGACGTACCGCTGGAAGCCGTATGTGAATAAAGTGAGTGTAGTGGAGATTAGGCTCTTACAGCTTCACCCTGAATCACCCCTTTAACCTCAATTAGATAACGGGTGCATTCGAGGGCGCGGGGCGGCCATCTTTGAAGGATAACGTCTATAGCTATATTAACATCTAGTAACGTCAGCAAACGTCAATATCTATCGGCTTTTACAGGTCAGCTGTTTTGCGTCCGAAACAGTACTTCATTGAAGCATTACAAAAAGTCATGTTTCTTCACTCGCTGTTAAAAAGTCAACAAGTTGCGTTTGCTGGTATCCTTCAAAGATGGCCGACTTCCTGTAGTTTTGTAGTTCTTGTAGTTTTCCTTGTAGTTTCCCTCACCATTGATATTAAAAACGCACTGAAAGGGACTAAAGACATGGGGTAAGACTTTATTTTGAAGCCACTGTGAATGCATCATTCATAAATGAGTGGGATTAGTGTTAACATAGAGAGATATTTGGAGTTGGAGTTTGGAGAGACCAACAATGAACAACTAAAGAAAGTGTTCAACATGCAGAGATAATAATAACAAAATATGATTTGAATGCTTTCCAAGTGGCCAAAAATATCAAATAATGCATAATTACCGTCTACAAATTGCATGAATGTAATATTTACAATGTAAAATATACTTTTAATCGCTAAATACATTTTATCTACCAATAATATAACCTTATTTTTAATATAAAAGAAAATTAACTTTCTGCTCGTTTTGTGGCACAGTAAAAATGTCTGTATCATAAGATGTTGTCCAAAGCAGTAAGACATACAGCAGCCTGTCTGGTGCATGTTTGAGTCAGTGTGAATGAATCATCAGGCAGGCTGTGCTGCAGAGAGAGAGAACCCACAATCACAGAGAGAAGAAGAATATTAATACATATTCAGCACGTCCTCCACGGCTTCCATCTATTTCAGATGCGTTATTCATGGAGATGTATTAAAGTTGCAGTACCCCCCTCTTCTGTTTTAGCTGCTTGTAGTTAGCAATAATAATCCTGTAGCCCCCCCCCCCCCCCCCTAGTGGTGAACACATGTATGTGTTTTCATTTCTGTGATAATGTGAATAATGTTCCAATAATTATCTTTCACAAATCTGCAATATCTGTCAAAAATATCCCAATTAGTTATTTTGTCCTAGTCGTCGTTATCAGCAGAGGTGGGAGAAGTACTCAGGTGTGGTACTTGAGTAAAAGTAGAAGTACTCAGGTGTTGTACGCACAAGTAGAAGTACTCAGATCTTGTACTTGAGTAAAAGTAGAAGTACTCAGGTGTTGTACTTGAGTAAAAGTAGAAGTACTCAGGTGTTGTACGCACAAGTAGAAGTACTCAGATCTTGTACTTGAGTAAAAGTAGAAGTACTCAGGTGTTGTACTTGAGTAAAAGTAGAAGTACTCAGATGTGGTACTTGAGTTAAAGTAGAAGTACTCAGATCTTGTACTTGAGTAAAAGTACTCAGATCTTGTACTTGAGTAAAAGCAGAAGTACTCAGATCTTGTACTTGAGTAAAAGCAGAAGTACTCAGATCTTGTACTTGAGTAAAAGTAGAAGTACTCAGATCTTGTACTTGAGTAAAAGTACTCAGATCTTGTACTTGAGTAAAAGTAGAAGTACTCAGATGTGGTACTTGAGTCAAAGCAGAAGTACTCAGATCTTGTACTTGAGTAAAAGCAGAAGTACTCAGATCTTGTACTTGAGTAAAAGTAGAAGTACTCAGATGTGGTACTTGAGTCAAAGTAGAAGTACTCAGATCTTGTACTTGAGTAAAAGTACTCAGATCGTGTACTTGAGTAAAGTATAAGTACTCAGATTGTGTACTTGAGTAAAAGTAGAAGTACCAGAGTGTAGGAATACTCTGTTACAGTAAAAGTCCTGCATTCAAAATGTTCCTCAAGTAAAAGTATAAAAGTATTCTCATCTATTAAATGTAGTGTTACTTAAAGGTGGGGTAGGTAAGTTTGAGAAACAGCCTCGAGATACACTTGTTGTTATATTCCATGGAGTGCTCTTAACATCCCGATAGCAGTGAATATCTGAAGTGCTTTGAAGCCGTGGCGCTGTAGAAAGCTCGACCAATCATCTGAGCCGGCTAAAGTAACTGGATGGCCTACCTGCCTGTCAGCCTTCCATCTGGGCACACACTGATCTCGTGCCCTCATTGGTCATGTGCGCGTTCGTGTGTTGGAGGAGGGGCTCTGTGAGGAAGGGGCAGATTTGTTCCGGTTGTGTATTTTCCAATTCTAGCCACTCGAGCTGCTTTCTCCAGAATGACCTGCCCCACCTTTAACAGTGGTGTAAAGTAACTCCACTGCATATGTTAAATAACTTTCAACACAGAAGCTGCACTGTTTTAAACTACATACAGTATAGCTATGTTGCATGAATATAAAACAGCTGTAGTGAGCTTAGTTACTCTGTGTGTCTCGCTTTAAAGACATGGCCTCCACAATAAAGACAGCATAACATTAAATACAAAAGTAATCTTTTATTCTAAAAGGGACAGTCACTGTGTAGCAAAAATACATTTACAATGTTCTCCAAATATTAACTTAGGCAATGTCATACACACACATGAGGACACATACATCTTAATATTAATTCAGAAACATAGTAGTTGATATTGTCTTATCTTAAAAGACACTAAGGATCAGCCTCTCACTCCTTTGTATTGTTCCGTTGGACATGATCCAACATTGAAACCATTTGCAGATGGTGACGTCTTGAAAAGTGCAAGTTGGTCCTTTGTGAAGGGCTGGTTAGGATCAATACAGAACTTCTTCAGACATACAGTTGTGATTCTGTAAGAAAACAATTGCATATTGTTAGAAACACAAGAAAACAAAGAGTCATTCATTTTAAGCCGCTTTCACACCAAGGACTTTGCGGTACTTAGTTCCCGGTATTTAGTCCCTGGAACCAGTGCTTGAATTGGGCCGGTTCTCACCGTTACGCAGTACCGGCACTTCTGATTTTTACCCATGTGGTACCGGCACTTGGTGTGAACGCAAAATCCCAGGAACTATCAGAACTATCCCTGGGGAAAGTACTCCGGTGTGAACGCGCCTAGAGACAGTTTACATGCTGGTTAACTAAACAGCTCTCTCTGGTGGAGGTTTTTGGTTTTACTGAAAAAACACTGGGTTTATTCTGTGATCTTTTATTCAATGCTTTATTTTCAAACTATTTAATTGACTGTTTGTTGCTTTTGTTCCTTGATAAGCAGCCGGCACTGTATGTCCTGTCACCACTGTATACATGTGATTTTAAATGTGTGAATAATGCAGTGCGTTGAACATGCATTCAGTGAACCTTAAGACTAGAAGTATGAAAATGTAGTCCATTTATCATTAGTAATAATTAATTTTAAAAAATAATAATTTAAGGTGTGTAATTGCTACATTATGAGGTACTGTTACTTTACTTTGCTTTTATTATTAGTTTCCTTAATTATTACATTCATTTGCACCAAAGAAATGTTTGAATAATATAATAGTTAAGCAATATTTATACCTTGTACTATTGCTAATATAGAAACTAAGAAACACACGGGGTGTATTAGATTAACATGCACACGTGTATAAACCTACACAATTGCTCGGGATGCACAGTCACTCGGGGTCTCCGCCATGTGTTTCACCATTCGTTTGGGAATTCGTTTTGTAGTGAAGCCATTACAACATCCATCCTTTGGTGTTGATGGTCCAAACGGAGCTGTGAACACAAACACACACTTAATACCAAACACAGATTACAGCTCACAGAGAAATCCAGCAAAGATACTGACCGGCAGTGCAGTGGCGCAGGACGCAGATCAGAAGTACGAGAGTCACCAGAGTCGTCATAGTTCGGAGATGGTTCAGAGCTTCTGTTGGGATGAAAGCAAGGATTGAAGTGTGATAGAAACCTGCTCTGTGCTCCCTGTATTTATACATATCCTGCCTCCAACAGCCCCCCATCATTGCTGAGCCGTGTTCTCAGAAAGCAACTGGTTCTCAGAAAGAAACTGGTTCTTTTTTTCTGTTCCAGCTCTGTTTTCTGCAGAGGAAATGTGACGTCAATAATTATGTAATACAATTCTTCAAAACGTTTTACACAGAACATGGGTAGGGCTTTTGATGGTGGCTTTCTCTTTAGATGTATCTGGATATAACTGCCGTCATTATGGAAGGACTTTTATCTGCAAGCTCTCACTTTAATATAACTTTAAATCTCTGTTAATTGCTGCAAAAATATGTCTTGGTATCCCAGATTAAAAACGTAACAGCATGTTTCTTAATTGTAATACAATCACAACTATAAGCACTGCAATGAAATGCATGTTGGATGGCAGTGGGGAAGTGAACATTGACTCCATACTTCATTACACTGTTCAGAGGGTAAATGCTGCAAAACATATCAAAATGATCGTTCCAAATATTAGTCTTAGTGCTTAGTTTCACACCAAGTACTTTGCCGTACTTAGTTCCCAGTACTTAGTCCCGCCGAACTCTTTAGTCCCGGAACTGTCCTAGCAGATCGCGTTCACACCGGAATAAGTTCCCTGAGGGAAGATTACGCAGATGAAGCCGCTGACGTCACTTCTTCTGCTTTGGGTTTACTGGCAGGCCGCAAACAACTTCACGGCGTGTACTGCCACCCGAAGTCCCCGAGTCCCCCGGAGCTGGCTTCAGTAGAAGCTGCTGGGTCGCGTCTTCCGAGTAAATCGCCAGAACGCCGACACCTCCTCATCTCCACCGCTCCCATGTTTTTTTGTGTTGCCATAAGTTAGTCTCTCCGTTGGTGCGCTGGGCTAATGCTAATGCTAATAATGCTAATGCGAGCAAATAAAATGGCGGCTTCACAAAAGATGTCAGTTTTACAGGGCGTGGTTTGCAATTCGCCCAGCCAATCAGAAATTTGAACCTTTTTCTCCCGAGATAATCCCGCCTCTCTAGCAGGAACTGAAAAGGGGGGGAAAGGTTTGCGCGAACTAAGTTCTAGTTCCAGATGTTTTTGGTGTGAACGCAAAATCCCAGGAACTATCGGAACTATCCCTGGGGAAAGTACTCCGGTGTGAAAGCGCCTCTTTACCTTTTTCTAAATCCCAGATCTTTCTGACTCTTTTAGGCATTGCATTGTGGGACATTAATGCACACATTAAAAAATCAAGCATGTTTAAGTAATAGATGCTGTACATCATAGCAGTACTAAATAGTAAGCATAATGGTAGAATTGTTCAAATTAGGATGAACGGCAACATTCAAGTACTAGATGCAGGTTAATGCAGCACTAGCCACGGCACGTGTACTTTAAGCACAATGTGTTGCTAACACTACTGTTCTTTTACTTCGATGAGAATTGAAATGCAAGACTTGTAATTAAGTCGTTTTATACTTTTATATCGCTACTTTTACTGAAGTCGATTATTTTAATACTTTTTCCTCCACTGAGCTTTAGTCTTTAGTAGCCATGGTATTAGAACAGTACGTTGTAGGTGATAATATTTCAGCAGCAATATAAATACATTTATCTGTAGCACTTCAGGTAATATTGGAAGTTTAAGCATTATTAGTATACGTATTGTAAGAGCTGAGTTAACATGATAATAATAATAATTCATTCCTTACATTTATTATAGCACTTTTCCAGATGCTTAAAGCGCTTTACAAATACAAACACACATATCAAACGGTCATGTACTGTGGACAATACCCACAGGACCAAATTCCGGTGAAGTGTCTTGCCCAAGGACTCAACGGCTTTACAGATGATGGGACTTTCTCTTCCTCATCCGTTTATAACAGAATACTTTATATCAGCATTTCTGAGACCAAAGTGTAGCTGGATTTACACTGAAGAAGTCATTCACAAAAATGTGTTTTCACTTCATCATTCTGATTATATGAGGACATAGGCAAGGCAAGTATTTATATAGCACTTTTCAACACAAGGCAATTCAAAGTGCTTTACACAAAATGAAAGACATTAAGAAAATGGCATTTAAAATCAGTCATTAAAAAGAAAAGATAATAAAATAAAAGTTACAGTGCAGTCTAAGATGTGAATAGTTCAATTAAAAGCAGCGACAGAAAGAAAAGTCTTCTTGCTGGATTTGAAAGTAGTCAGAGTTGCAGCGGACCTGCAGGTTTCTGGGAGTTTGTTCCAGATGGAGCATAATAACTGAACGCTGCTTCTCCATGTTTAGTTCTGACTCTGGGGACAGAAAGCTGACCAGTCCCTGAAGACCTGAGAGATCTGGATGCTTCATCATTTAGCAGGAGGTCACAAATGTATTCTGGGCCTAAACCATTCAAAGCTTTATAAACCAGCAGCAGTATTTAGAAATCTATTCTTTGACACACAGGAAGCCAGTGTAAAGACTTCAGAACAGGAGTGATGTGATCCACTTTCTTAGTGTTAGTGAGGACTCGAGCAGCAGCGTTCTGAATCAGCTGCAGCTTCCTAATAGATTTTTTAGTGAGACCTGTGAAGACACCTTTGCAGTAGTCCAGTCTACTGAAGATAAAAGCATGGACAAGTTTTTCCAAATCCTGCTGCGACATTAGTCTTTTAATCCTAGATATGTTCTTTAGGTGATAGTAGGCTGATTTAGGAACTGTTTTAATGTAACTGTTGAAACTCAGGTCAGAGTCCATGACTACACCTAGATTTCTGGCTTTATCTGTTGTTTTGAACATTGCAGACTGAAGCTCAGCGCTAACTTTTATACGTTCTGCCTTGGCTCCAAAAACCATTACCTCAGTTTTATCTTTGTTTAATTGGAGAAAGTTCTGACACATCCAGTCATTGATTTGTTCAATGCACTTACTCAGTGTTTGAATTGGAGCATAGTCTCCTGGTGAAATGGTTACCTACATTTGTGTGTCATCTGCATAGCTATGGTAACTTATTTTGTTGTTCTTCATTATCTGAGCCAGTGGTAGCATGTCGATGTTAAAGAGAAGAGGCCTTGAGAGAAATGGTTTCCAAGGAATCCTTTTTTTGAGGATGAGGAAGTGTGGCTAAAGGCACAAGCAAACTTCCTTTCTACAATGAGGGAAGTTCTGCCTGTTTCTTTCCAGCAGCATGGTGATAGAAAGACTGCTGAGGAGGGACAAGGAAGTGAAAGAAGTTAAAAAAAACGACTGCGTAAGACAATTTTAGAGTTGCATTACTCCCAATTTGTAATACGTGTTATAACTGAAAGCAGCCAGTCATTAAGTCCTATATGTTGTATTGAAGCCATGGATAGACAGACTGGAACCTACTTTGTTAAGTACACATTGGATGCAAGGTTGCAGTACTCAGATTCTATACTTAAGAAGAAGTCAAATGGTCTTAAAGTACTCCATTACATGTAAAAGTCCTGATTTCAAGTGAAAGTACACAAGTATTAACACAAAACGTACTCAATTTGCACAATGTCCCATTTCACAATAATATAAACAACAGCAGTTTTATCAGGTAAGAGTACTTCAAGTATAACATTACTTGTTGCAGAATGGATCTTTTCACAGTATTATATTATTGTGGTTATTAGGTTATCCTGTTTTTATACATGTAAGAGCATTTTAGTATTGTAGCTTGTCAATGTGGAGCCATTTAGATACGTGAAATACTGTTTAGATTAGTAGTACATTACACCATATCAGCATATATGTGTTTTTTGAGTAAAGTAGAAGTTCTCAGATCTTGTACTTGAGTACAAGTAGAAGTACTCAGATCTTGTACTTGATTAAAAGTAGAAGTACTCAAACCTTGTACTTGAGTAAAAGCAAAAGTACTCAGATCTTGTACTTGTGTAAAAGTAGAAGTACTCAGATCTTCAACTTGAGTAAAAGTAAAAGTACTCAGATCTTGTACTTGAGTAAAAGTATAAGTTCTCAGATCTTGTACTTGAGTAAAAGCAGAAGTACTCAGATCTTCAACTTGAGTAAAAGTAGAAGTTCTCAGATCTTGTACTTGAGTAAAAGCAGAAGTACTCAGATCTTGTACTTGAGTAAAAGTAGAAGTACTCAGATCTTGTACTTGAGTACAAGTAGAAGTACTCAGATCTTGTACTTGATTAAAAGTAGAAGTACTCAAACCTTGTACTTGAGTAAAAGTAGAAGTACTCAGATCTTCAACTTGAGTAAAAGTAGAAGTACTCAGATATTGTGCTTGAGTAAAAGTAGTACTCAGATCTTGTACTTGAGTACAAGTAGAAGTACTAAGATCTTGTACTTGAGTAAAAGTAGAAGTACTCAGATCTTTTAGTGAGTAAAAGTAAAAGTACTCAGATCTTGTACTTGAGTAAAAGTAGAAGTACTCAGATCTTGTACCTGAGTAATCTTGTAGTAAAAGTAGAAGTACTCAGATCTTGTACTTGAGTAAAAGTAGAAGTACTCAGATCTTGTAGTAAAAGTAGAAGTACCAGAGTGTAGGAATACTCTGTTACAGTAAAAGTCCTCATTCAAAACGTTCCTCAAGTGAAAGTAGGAAAGTATTCTCATCAAAATATAGTGAAAGACAGTAAAAGTATTCGTTGTGCAGATTGGTCCATTTCAGAATAATATATATGATATGTTTATAATGATTGATCATGAAAGTGTTCTCAAAGCTGGTGAAGGTGCAGCTAGTCTGAAGTACTTTGTAGACTGCAGGGTAGCTGGTGGATTTACTCCAGGTGGAACTAAAGTCTGATTCAACACTTGGTTAGATTTCACATCATTCATCCAGATCTGTGAAGTTACTAAAGGGATTAAATACATGTAGTGGAGGAAAAGTACACCATGTACCTCTGAACTGTAGAGGAGTAGAAGTACAAAGTAGCACAACATTTAAAGTACAAGTATCTCAAAATTGTACTTAAATACAGTAGGCCTACTTCAGTAAATCTACTTAGTTACTTCCCACCTCTGGTAATCAGCACTTTAGTTGAAACCACTCTCCCCCCTGCAGTTGAAGTAATGTTTGTTGATGTATATTCAGACCATGCTGCTCAGGAGATCCTGGAAGAGATCTAATAAGGTACATCTTCATCATCATCATCATCAGCTTCATTAGCTTCATTAGCTGCTTCTGCACACTGATCACCTCTCTGTTGATTCATCACTGTTGTGTTGCTCATTTCAGTGTTTTTGTGGTGTACAGTTCATATAGATGTCTACCGTGTTGTGTATTCACATTTTTAAATGTCGTGTGTTGCGTCTGCTGTCATTAACATCCACTCTGTGAGCAGGACCATGTGCTTCAACCTGTTAACTAACATGTTGTAATCATGCTAATAAGATGTTACAAGGCTAAAGTTGCTACCAGGCTACTATTTTATTATGGGGCTAACATCCATCTATCAGGCTAACATACCGTATCTTTTCAGGGCTAACATCATGTTATCATGCTAATTATATGTTACAACGCTAACAAGGTGTTATCAGGCTATTGTTTTATTATTAGGCTAACATCCAGCTAGCAGGCTAACATACTGTATTCTCAAGCTAACATTATGTTATCAGGCTAACATGACATTTTCAGGCTACTATTTGTATGAGGCTAGCATTAAATTAGCAGGCTAACATACTGATGTCAGGCTCATTTGATGTAATCGCGCTAATATCATGTTAGCAGGCTAATTGCATGTAATCAGACTGAGATGACGTTTCCAGGCAAGCACTCTGGCAAACAAAATGATATCAAGCCAACATCATGCTATCAGGCTAACATTATACAGCTAACATCATGCTATCAGAGCTAACATCATGCTATCAGGCTAACATTATACAGCTAACATCATGCTATCAGAGCTAACATCATGCTATCAGGCTAACATTATACAGCTAACATCATGCTATCAGAGCTAACATCATGCTATCAGGCTAACATTATACAGCTAACATCATGCTATCAGAGCTAACATCATGCTATCAGGTTAACCTCGTGTTATCAAGCTAACATCATGCTAACAGGCCAGCATTATACAGCTAACATCATGCTATCAGAGCTAACATCATGCTATCAGGTTAACCTCGTGTTATCAAGCTAACATCATGCTATCAGGCCAGCATTATACAGCTAACATCATGCTATCAGAGCTAACATCATGCTATCAGGTTAACCTCATGTTATCAAGCTAACATCATGCTATCAGAGCTAACATGATGCTATCAGGTTAACCTCATGTTATCAAGCTAACATCATGCTATCAGGCCAGCATTATACAGCTACATTATTCCAGCACAGTTTGTTTTTATCTTTAATTTTACTTTAAAAGAAAAATTCTACCAGCTTATTATTGATTTTCTCAACAATGCCCTAGCAAATAAGTCCTTTACCTTCAATTAAGAGATGTGTGTGTGTGTGTGTGTGTGTGTGTGTGTGTGTGTGTGTGTGTGTGTGTGTGTGTGTGTGTGTGTGTGTGTGTGTGTGTGTGTGTGTGTGTGTGTCTCTCTCTCTCTCTGTGGGTGTATGTGTGTGTGTGTGGGTGTGTGTGTGTGTGTGTGTGTGTGCGTTTGTGTGTGTGTGTGTGTGTATGTGTGTGTGTGTATGTGGATGTGTGTGAGAGCAGCAGCAGTCCCTGCGTCTCTCCGAGCTTCACAGGAAGTCTCAGTTGTGGCGAGGGATCGTCAGCATCGCTCTGATCGAGGGGCGCAGTCTGATCCCCATGGACCCCAACGGGCTGTCGGACCCCTACGTCAAGTTCAGACTCGGACACCAGAAGTACCGGAGCAAGGTAAAAACAGGACAGCACAGAGTCACACAAGATTAAAGATGAATACATTAAAGATCAAATTAAAGATATTATAATTATATACAGTTAAGTAACTTTTAAAATAAGAAATGAACATATATACATATTTGGGTTTTACATATTAAATGTTTCCCATTTTGTGTGTGTGTGTGCGTGCCTGTGTGTGTGTGTGTGTGTGCGTGCCTGTGTGCGTGCGTGTGTGTGTGTGTGTGTGTGTGTGTGTGTGTGCGCAGACGGTGCCTAAGACTCTGAGTCCTCAGTGGAGGGAGCAGTTCGACCTCCACCTGTTCGAGGAGACAGGAGGAATTTTAGATATCACGGTGTGGGACCGAGACACCGGGAGGAGGGACGACTTCATCGGACGGTCAGTCCTCTTTCTGTCGAGAAAGATAAGACGAGATAAGAAGTACTTTATTGATCCCAATTTGGGAACTGTTCGTGTTGCAGCAATTATTTATAATGAAATGAGAGCAGAGTGGTCCTCAAAAACCTAAACATAAATGTAAGTAAACCCACGGAAAAAAAATCTGAAGGACTCATAAAACCACTAAGACCTGTAGAACTCCTAAGTAGCGACTTGTGAAGTGTCTAGGCTAGTTGTTGATATACTTTTGTGTGTGTGTGTGTGTGTGTGTGTGTGTGTGTGTGTGTGTGTGTGTGTGTGTGTGTGTGTGTGTGTGTGTGTGTGTGTGTGTGTGTGTGTGTGTGTGTGTGTGTGTGTGTGTGTGTGTGTGTGTGTGTGTGTGTGTGTGTGTGTGTGTGTGTGTGTGTGTGTGTGTGTGTGTGTGTGTGGTGTGTGTGTGTGTGTGTGTGTGGGTGTGTAGCTGTCACCTGGACCTCTCCACTCTGTCTAAGGAGCACACTCACCACCTGGACCTCCCTCTGGAGGAGTCCCGGGGCTTCGTGGTGCTCCTGGTCACGCTGACGGCCTCCTCTCACGTCTCCATCGCCGACCTCTCCGTGACCCCTCTGGACGACCCGCAGGAGAGGAGGGAGATCCTCAAACGCTACGTGAGGACTCTTTTAAAGTAGAGACACTACATACTGATATACACCTGAACATCAGCAGGAGAGGACTCTTTAAAGTAGAGACACTACATACTGATATACACCTGAACATCAGCAGGAGAGGACTCTTTAAAGTAGAGACACTACATGCTGATATACACCTGAACATCAGCAGGAGAGGACTCTTTAAAGTAGAGACGCTAAATACTGATATACACCTGAACATCAGCAGGAGAGGACTCTTTAAAGTAGAGACACTACATACTGATATACACCTGAACATCAGCAGGAGAGGACTCTTTAAAGTAGAGACACTACATGCTGATATACACCTGAACATCAGCAGGAGAGGACTCTTTAAAGTAGAGACACTACATACTGATATACACCTGAACATCAGCAGGAGAGGACTCTTTAAAGTATAGACACTACATACTGATATACACCTGAACATCAGCAGGAGAGGACTCTTTAAAGTAGAGACACTACATACTGATATACACCTGAACATCAGCAGGAGAGGACTCTTTAAAGTAGAGACACTACATACTGATATACACCTGAACATCAGCAGGAGAGGACTCTTTAAAGTAGAGACACTACATACTGATATACACCTGAACATCAGCAGGAGAGAACTCTTTAAAGTAGAGACACTACATACTGATATACACCTGAACATCAGCAGGAGAGGACTCTTTAAAGTAGAGACACTACATACTGATATACACCTGAACATCAGCAGGAGAGGACTCTTTAAAGTAGAGACACTACATACTGATATACACCTGAACATCAGCAGGAGAGGACTCTTTAAAGTAGAGACACTACATCCTGATATACACCTGAACATCAGCAGGAGAGGACTCTTTAAAGTAGAGACACTACACACTGATATACACCTGAACATCAGCAGGAGAGGACTCTTTAAAGTAGAGACACTACATACTGATATACACCTGAACATCAGCAGCAGAGGACTCTTTAAAGTAGAGACACTACTTGCGTGCGTCTGTCGGTCGGTGTTATGAAAATAAACTCTGATTCACTTCCTGTATGTGTCCCTAGGGTGCGCTGAAGTCCTTCTCTAACTTCAGAGACGTGGGCATCGTTCAGGTGAAGGTGATGAGAGCCGAGGGACTCATGGCTGCCGACGTCACGGGTAATAACATATATTTCTCGTTACACGTGTCGTGGCTTCCTTCCTTATTTTTCTATCAAGCCACTAGACGCCTAGTGTCCTTTATCTTTGTGTTTACTCACAGTTTGAAGAGTTGCTTGGCCTGTGATGGTTTCCTCAAATTAAAATAACCTCTTCTTCATGTCTCTTCTACATCAACATGTGTCCCCTCTTCTTCATGTCTCTTCTACATCAACATGTGTCCTCTCTTCTTCACGTCTCTTCTACATCAACATGTGTCCCCTCTTCTTCATGTCTCTTCTACATCAACATGTGTCCTCTCTTCTTCACGTCTCTTCTACATCAACATGTGTCCCCTCTTCTTCATGTCTCTTCTACATCAACATGTGTCCTCTCTTCTTCACGTCTCTTCTACATCAACATGTGTCCTCTCTTCTCCATGTCTCTTCTACATCAACATGTGTCCTCTCTTCTCCATGTCTCTTCTTCATCAACATGTGTCCCCTCTTCTCCATGTCTCTTCTACATCAACATGTGTCCCCTCTTCTTCATGTCTCTTCTACATCAACATGTGTCCTCTCTTCTTCACGTCTCTTCTACATCAACATGTGTCCCCTCTTCTTCATGTCTCTTCTACATCAACATGTGTCCCCTCTTCTTCATGTCTCTTCCACATCAACATGTGTCCCCTCTTCTTCATGTCTCTTCTACATCAACATCTGTCCCCTCTTCTTCATGTCTCTTCTACATCAACATGTGTCCCCTCTTCTTCATGTCTCCTCTACATCAACATGTGTCCCCTCTTCTTCATGTCTCCTCTACATCAACATGTGTCCCCTCTTCTTCATGTCTCCTCTACATCAACATGTGTCCCCTCTTCTTCATGTCTCTTCTACATCAACATGTGTCCCCTCTTCTTCATGTCTCTTCTACATCAACATGTGTCCCCTCTTCTTCATGTCTCTTCTACATCAACATGTGTCCCCTCTTCTTCATGTCTCTCTACATCAACATGTGTCCCCTCTTCTTCATGTCTCTTCTACATCAACATGTGTCCCCTCTTCTTCATGTCTCTTCTACATCAACATGTGTCCCCTCTTCTTCATGTCTCTTCTTCATCAACATGTGTCCCCTCTGTGGAAAGAGACTCTAAAAGTTTCAGGAACAAAGATTTTCTCTCTTTTTGATCCATTTCTATAAAAACCTGTCTGAAAATGAGCTGATCAGATTTTGGCCACTTTATGATGTCATAACGATGTGTTGTCTTGAGTAACCATTAGCCAATCAGCAACCAGGGTTTAACCAAATGTCTCTCAGAGGGACGTGGGGAGGGGCTCCTTATTGTCATCTAAAGTAACAGAGAATCAGCACTTTTGTTCAAAAAAATGAGAAAATAATCAGTAATTTTTCAAAACAATTACAAAAAATTCGGTATTTCTCAAATATAATGGAAAAAAACTCGGTATTTTTTGAAAATATTGACAAAGAAATCTGTATTTTTCTAAAGAAATGACAAATAAAAAACTTTCAGGTAAGAGCGACCCGTTCTGTGTGCTGGAGCTGAACAACGACCGGCTGCAGACTCACACCGTCTCCAAGAACCTGAACCCAGAGTGGAACAAAGTCTTCACCTTGTGAGTGACCTTTCACCCCTGCCCCACTCTACATCCCCCTGGTCCTGTTCGAGAGTCTTTTTAGCATGCTTGCTAGTGTGTTTACATGCGGTCATAACCCTCTTCTAAAGATGTGAAATGCTTTAAGAGAAACCTTAATGGATATTCCCAAGGAGTCAGGCAGAACCGCAGTGTTTCCCAGATATTGATTTATTTGTTGCGGGCCGCCACAATTAAATATCGTCTCACAAATGGATATCAAAAAAGTAAATAATTTATATAATAATTTTATTTTTTTATTTTGTTGGTCTCGTGCAGGGGTTCCCAACCTGGGGGGCTCCCAACCTGGGGGGCACCAGGCCTTTTTTTTTTATTACATTTTTTACATATAATTGTAAGGCAATACATGATTGTCACTAAAAGCCTTGTCTCCACATTATATACAAAAATAATTGATTAATTCATTTTAATATAAATTCAAGTTAGTATTAAAGGCATAAAAAGACAGAAATGTATAATTCTTTAATAGAAATGTTTCTTCTGCCGTAAAGTGTCCAAACCGGGCTTGTCTGGATCAGCGCATGTTTAAAGCAGTCGTTGTCCGTGCCGGGTTCAGTTGGATTATTCGTCAGCTGCTCCGATCAGATCGGTCTCCTCCATTTTGATTATTCACGACTTTTGAATCCACAGAAACACATCGGCAAAGTCCGGCTTCCTTTGAGCGTGTGTTTCAAACAGTTTAATGCCTCTGTGAATTGGTTCCACTTCTGCGCCGTCCTTTAGTTTCTTCATGCAGCGGGAATCCAGATGAATTCATCCTGAGTCCAATAACCATCAAAGTCGCTCCATAGTGTCCTTGATTACGCTTTCATCCTCCTTTAACAACACACTTCATTCATCCAGTTTGTGACAGGAGCTGTAGCTTTTTGAGACTTTGAAACTTTAATTACACACACACGAGGGGGGGGGGGGCGCAACTTCCAACAGGAGTCATTTGGCGGGCTCTTGGGAAAAAAGGTTGGGAACCCCTGGTCTAATGGATAGTGAGGTGGGCTGATGATCGGAAGGTTGCGAGCTCAAATCCCATCTGGAACACCACCAGTGTGCCCTTGAGTCAGGCACTTAGCGCTCGGTTACTCCAGGGAGAACGTCCCTGTAATCACATCGTAAGTTGCTTTGGAATAAGGCGTCTGCTAAGTGTGCGGTGCTCCACGAATAGAATCACACTCTGTGGGAGACCCTGAACAGGCTCATCTCCTTTCTAAAAAGGCTCCCAAATAATATGATAGGGGCACAACGCCTTAATAAATGGATTTACAAAATTCAACATTGAATCTTTACAGGATGAATTTAGAAAGAAATTCAAATCAAAGTTTGTTATGCAGAGTAGAACATATCTGTCTGTATTTATTACATTTCCAAAATCCCTACATACAGTATTAGGGCTGCCAGAAACTGACCATGATCAAAATCGGACATCCCTGGCGAATAATAATCGATTACTCGCCCCCCCCCCCCCCCCCAGCGGGAGAGAAAAAAAAGGGCTGCTGTTAACGTCGGTCTGTACAATGGCTGCGGAGGGAGACTCCCCCCCCCCCCCCTTCACTGGAGAACTGCGCTAAAACAGCTGATCGCAAAGTTCACACTCTGTGGTCACGAAGTTCTCCACTAGCCCCCCCCCGCGGGGAACATGTACATGGTACAAATAAAAGGGCTCTTCAGGTAAAACAGTACAAAGCAATAACAACAAATAAACTTCACGTGTGCGCGCATCGCACATCTTCAAATAAAGGCAATGGCAGGCACTTTAGACAATAGGCCGTACGATTTCATCGCACGTGTGGCGGAGAGGGGGGGGGGTCGGTGTGTAGCTGCGCAGCCTGCAGGCTTCCTCCAAGTTTACAGTAAAACACACTGGTGGTGTGACCAATGGCCATTTACAATTATTAATAATATTAATATTATTAGCATTAGTCGATATTTTGGTTGAATCTAAGCCAGAACAAAAAAACATAAATAATAATAAAAAAATATATAAATAAAATCGAATTTTAAAAATAATTGTAGATTATGGAGACTGTAACGAATCATGGAATCATCGCTGGCATCCCTCTACAGTATACAGACATTACAGCATTTATATCGTATAAATACATCTCTATAAATATGAATAAACATATATATTGAAGTACAGTGTTTACTCAAATATTTTGTATTTGTAGTTTTTTACTTCTTATGTTGTATAAAATGATATTATTATTATTGGAGAAATGTAATTTTACCGTATTATTAATATAATAAAACATTTTTTATTTTATTTTTCATAGAGCAGACATTTTACCTTAACTTCTTATGTTGAGGAAAATGTGTTATTGTTTTGTCTTTTTGGACATTTTTATAAAAACAAGTTTATACAAATATTTTTGTGGCATTTTAATTCAACATTTTGTGTTTTTATAAATACTCAGTTATTTAGTATTATTAATTTCTTTCTCTTTCCCTCAGTAACGTGAAAGACATCCATGCGGTGATGGAGGTGACGGTGTTCGATGAAGACCGAGACCGCAGCGCCGACTTCCTGGGAAAGATATCCATCCCTTTATTATCTGTGAGTGAAAACAATAATAATACAAATCTAAAACTTTCTGAAAAGTGTTAAAAATCAATCTGTTTTTCCTTCCTTTCAGATCTGCAACGGCGAGCAGAAGAGCTACGTGTTAAAAAACAAAGAGTTAACGGCTCCGACTAAAGGAGTCATTCACCTGGAGATCGACGTCATCTACAACACCGTGAGTTCCCTATTTCCTTTCCGGTGAATCCAATCTGCTAAACTACCTAGAGATATCAGATCATTATGTGGGGTTAGCATGTCTGAAAACCTTCCAAACATACTTTAAAAATGTAAGAAACTCATCCCAAAAATATCTACATTTAAGTGAAGAAACATGGTCGAAGTATTTCTGAAAGAATATATTAAAAAATGTGCGGAAAATAACATCTTATAAAAAAGCTTTGAATGGTTTAGGCCCAAAATACATTTCTGACCTCCTGCTAAATGATTAGACTAATGTCACAGCAGGATACACATCTGAGTTGACAAATATGACATGTGGGGTTCCTCAAGGCTCCATCTTGGGGCCTCTTCTCTTTAACATCTACATGCTACCACTGGCTCAGATAATGAAGAACAACAAAATAAGTTACCATAGCTATGCAGATGACACACAAATTTACGTAACAGTTTCACCAGGAGACTATGCTCCAATTCAAACACTGAGTAAGTGCATTGAACAAATCAATGACTGGATGTGTCAGAACGTTCTCCAATTAAACAAAGATAAAACTGAGGTAATGGTTTTTGGAGCCAAGGCAGAACGTATAAAAGTTAGCGCTGAGCTTCAGTCTGCAATGTTCAAAACAACAGATAAAGCCAGAAATCTAGGTGTAGTCATGGACTCTGACCTGAGTTTCAACAGTCACATTAAAACAGTTCCTAAATCAGCCTACTATCACCTAAAGAACATATCTAGGATTAAAAGACTAATGTCACAGCAGGATTTGGAAAAACTTGTCCATGCTTTTATCTTCAGTAGACTCGACTACTGCAATGGTGTCTTCACAGGTCTCACTAAAACATCTATTAGAAAGCTGCAGCTGATTCAGAACGCTGCTGCTCGAGTCCTCACTAACACTAAGAAAGTGGATCATTCCTGTTCTGAAGTCTTTACACTGGCTTCCTGTGTGTCAAAGAATAGATTTCAAAATACTGCTGCTGGTTTATAAAGCTTTGAATGGTTTAGGCCCAACATACATTTGTGACCTCCTGCTAAATGATGAAGCATCCAGATCTCTCAGGTCTTCAGGGACTGGTCAGCTTTCTGTCCCCAGAGTCAGAACTAAACATGGAGAAGCAGCGTTCAGTTATTATGCTCCATCTGGAACCAACTCCCAGAAACCTGCAGGTCCGCTGCAACTCTGACTACTTTCAAATCCAGCAAGAAGACTTTTCTTTTTGTCGCTGCTTTTAATTGAACTATTCATATCTTAGACTGCACTGTAACTTTTATCCATGTATTTCTTCTTTTAATGTTATTTTATTCGCTTTTCTTTTTAATGACTGATTTTTAATGCCATGTTCTTAATGTCTTTCATTTTTTGTAAAGCACTTTGAATTGCCTTGTGTTGAAAAGTGCTCTATAAATTGCCTTGCCTTGCCTTGCCTTACTTTGCCTTGCCTTGCCTTGCCTTATAGAAAATGATGTATTGCAGCAGAGTAAACCGGTCACCAGTATAAAACGTAGGTGAAATGAGCCTGAAAATATGTGACTGAAAAATACCAGAATAAAGCTTTAAAAAGTCCCATAAAGATGTAAATGAAATGCTGTGGGACATATCTCAAAACGTTCTGGTAAAATAGATTTAAAACAATAGAATAAATAGTGAAACATGTCCTTTGTTCTGTCTTCAGGTGAAAGCAGCGATGCAGACCGTCGTCCCTGCAGAGCAGAAATACATCGAGGAAGAGCCAAAGGTCTCCAAACAGGTCGGTTAATGTGTTTCTATATTTGCTGTGATGGTAAACAGCTGTTCACACACACCTTAAACGTATTTGAACGTGTGTGTGTGTTTCAGTTGCTGCAGCAGAACTTCAACCGGGTGAAGAGGTGCATCATGGTCCTCATCAGCTACGGCACGTACATCAACAGCTGCTTCGAGTGGGAGTCTGCACAGAGGAGCATCATCTCCTTCGTGGTAACACACACACACACACACACACACACCACTCAAATAACATTAAAAAAGTTCTGTATTTTTCTAAGTTTTGCACCAAAAAAATCAGTATTTCTCAAAACATTTACAAGAAACTTCTGTGTTTTTGAGAAATGACAAAAAATTCGGTATTTTTCAAGAATTTATTTTGGTATTTTTCCAAATAAATAAAATTCTTACACTTTAAAAAAAAATGACGTTTGCAAATGATCAATAATCATTTCTTACATTTTCAAAAAGATCTGTATTTTCAACATTTTCCCAATTTTTTTTAGTACTCCTCAAATTTCTCCAAAATAATTACTGTAATTTTAACATTCCACACACACACACACACACACACACACACACACACACACACACACACACACACACACACACACTTGCGTACATCTCCTGTGTTCCAGATGTTTGTGCTGGTGGTGTGGAACTTCGAGCTCTACATGCTGCCGCTCGCTCTGCTGCTGCTGCTCGTCTGGAACTATCTGATCAGCCGAGACACGACCGACACGGTGAGGAAACCTTATGTGCTCAGCAGCTACAGTACAGTGTAGATATGCAGTGCCGGTTCTAGAGTCTGTGGGGGCCCTAGGCAAACATTCACTGCCCCCCCCCCCCCCCCAGAGCGGAGCAAGGCAACAAAACTTAAGATAAGAAGCAGCATTTTACGGCGCCTGGAGGCGGTTTCCCGACATGTCGTTGCAGTAACTTAAAGGGTGTTTCATGTTGTCGTTGCTGTGGACCTTCTTAATCTACCTTCTTTGGGGGGCCCCTTCTGGTCCGGGGCCCCAAGCAGTTGCCTGCCTTGCCTGTTCGCAAGCGGCGGCCCTGTAGATATGGCAATGAAGTCCCAGGCTCCTCCAGCAGAGCAACATGAATATAGGACATAAAACAAATACAACAAATAATACCAATAAAATAGTGCATGAAGTGAAACAGAGAAACATCACAGCTACTGTCGGCTCGGTTTAAGATGTATGACAAAGAGTAACATGTTATGTTTTAGGAAATAAATGAGCCCAAATAAATAAAAATGTATTTTAAATGTCACGTTTTTCTTTACTCATTTTTCAGGAAATAGCTTTTGGTCCTGCTGCATGCAAAATTAAGGTTTTCTCAAAAATATTCTCTAAATTCATTTCTCTTTCTAAAATAATTTCTGTATCTTTCTAATTTTTCTAAAATAATTTCTGTATTTTTCTAATTTTTCTAAAATAATTTCTGTATTTTTCTAATTTTTCTAAAATAATTTCTGTATTTTTCTAATTTTTCTAAAATAATTTCTGTATTTTTCTAAGATAATCTTCTATATTTTCTAAAGTTATTGTATTGCAAAGAGTGACCTGTTTTGTCCTGCTGCAGACGACGGAGGCCATGTTTGACTGGGAGGATGTCGAGGAGGATAAAGAGGATAAGGTATGTCGTCATGAATCAGCTGTTTTTATATTTCAGAATTTGTTTACTAAATTAATATTGATTTCTCTCGTGTTATCTAAGGAGTCCGAGCACAAAGGCTTCATGAACAAACTGTACGCCATCCAGGACGTTTTCTTCAGCGTTCAGAACGCGTTGGACGAGGTGGCGTCGAACGGAGAGAGGATCAAGAAGTGGGTATCATCCAAGAAATGGAAACAGTTTTTGATTTACGGTTGGAGGTTAAAGCAACATCACTGGGCCGTTCAAAATCCCCCCTCAGCTCCCAGTAACGCAGCTTTGGTATTTGCAGAATTTCTTAGATTTAAGTTTAGAATAAAACCATTTTTCGAAAGAAAGATCTGAATTGTTCAGATTTTTCAAATATAAAATCTGTATTTTTCCGAAAAATATTTTTTATTCTTCAAATTTTCCCCCAAAAAATAAATGGTGTAATTTTTTTCTAAGTCAATTTCTGTATTTTTCTAAATGTTTCAAAAATAATTTCTAAAATCTTCTTAAATAATTTCTGAAATGTTTCAAAAATAATTTCAGTATTTACAAAAAATCTAGAATTTAAAAAATATATTTCTGTAATTTTAAATGTTTTCAAAAATAATTTCCCTATTTTTCCAAATGTTCTAACAAAGATTCTGTATTTCCCCAAAGCTATGCAAACCCCCTTTAATCTGTGTTCAGGTTCATGTCTGTATTTCCCCATGCTATACGATCCCCCTTTACTCCATGTCCCCCCCCCCTCAGCACGGTGAACTGGACGGTCCCCTTCCTCAGCTGGCTGGCGATCGCTGCTCTGCTTTCTGCCGTCGTCCTCCTCTACCTCGTCCCTCTGCGCTACCTGGTGCTGATCTGGGGTCAGTGCTAATTCCAACAATACCAACAACACAGATACACACAGTAGTGCTAATACCAACAACAACAACAACACAGATACACAAAGTAGTGATAATACCAACAACAACAACAACACAGATACACAAAGTAGTGCTAATACCAACAACAACAACACAGATACACACAGTAGTGCTAATACCAACAACAACAACAACACAGATACACAAAGTAGTGATAATACCAACAACAACACAGATACACAAAGTAGTGATAATACCAACAACAACAACAACACAGATACACAAAGTAGTGCTAATACCAACAACAACAACACAGATACACACAGTAGTGATAATACCAACAATACCAACAACACAGATACATACAGTAGTGCTAATACCAACAACAACAACAACACAGATACACAAAGTAGTGATAATACCAACAACAACAACACAGATACACACAGTAGTGATAATACCAACAACACAGATACACACAGTAGTGCTAATACCAACAACAACACAGATACACACAGTAGTGATAATACCAACAATACCAACAACACAGATACATACAGTAGTGCTAATACCAACAACAACAACAACACAGATACACAACACAAAGTAGTGATAATACCAACAACAACAACACAGATAAACACAGTAGTGATAATACCAACAACACAGATACACACAGTAGTGCTAATACCAACAACAACACAGATACACACAGTGCTGCTAATACCAACAACAACAACACAGATACACAAAGTGCTGCTAATACCAACAACACAGATACACACAGTAGTGCTAATACCAACAACAACAACACAGATACACAAAGTGCTGCTAATACCAACAACACAGATACACACAGTAGTGATAATACCAACAACAACAACAACACAGATACACAAAGTAGTGCTAATACCAACAACAACAACAACACAGATACACAAAGTAGTGCCAATACCAACAACAACAACAACACAGATACATAAAGTAGTGCTAATACCAACAACAACAACAACAACACAGATACACACAGTAGTGATAATACCAACAACAACAACAACACAGATACACAAAGTAGTGCCAATACCAACAACAACAACAACACAGATACACAAAGTGCTGCTAATACCAACAACACAGATACACACAGTACTTATAATACACGATATAAATACTTGTTGTCCTGCAGGTGTGAATAAGTTCACAAAGAAGCTGCGCGACCCGTACATGATCGACAACAACGAGCTGCTGGACTTCCTGTCCAGAGTGCCCTCCGACGTGCAGGTGGTGAGTCGCTGCAGAGAGGGGAGGAAAACTGATCAATAAAATATCAAATAATTGTGAATAGTCCTGAGATATTTAATTTGTCGACAAAAGGAAAATATTTATGCAGAAATATAATTTTTCATAAATAATTTCTGTATTTTAAAATGTTTTAAAAAATAAGGTATGTACTGTTTCAAATGTTCACAAATAATTTCTGTATTTTTCAAAATGTTTCAAAATAATTCTAATTCATTTTAATTATTAATTTTACATTTCTTTTAGAATCTCTTAAAATGAATTTCCTTTGTAATATTTTTCAGATGCACTACCGCGAGCTGAGGGTGGATCCCGGTCAGAGTCCCAGCAAACGCAGAAGACCGATTCAAAGTTAGCGTCTCTTCCTGTAAACATGTAAAAATAATTTACTTTAAAGGGGACCTATCATGCAAAATGCGCTTTGTGATGTCTTTTATACATAACTGTGTCCCCGGTGCGTCGGGGAACTCACGCAGCGTCAGGAAATAAAACCCTCTCTCTTTTCCTCCGTACCCAAATCTTTTAAAAAACGGGGCTACAACGAGCGGATACAGATTTGCTGCCGACGTCAAATCGGCAACGGACCCACAGAGAGATGCTATCAGAAACAATGCCTGACGTGTTTTGGACGTAATCTCGTCTTTGTTTACATTAGCAAGCCTCGCTAACACTCAGAGCTAACCTGTACTGGAGAGCACATGTGTTTGAAAAGCAGGAAATAAAAAAAGGAACTCACCTTGTGATAAACCCGCAAGAGAGAAAGCATTTGAGCTCCATACTGGTTCAGAAATAATCCTTGATGTGGTTTAGAACAGGATGGCGTTTTATCACAGCAGAATTTAACTTTATCTCCGGTAGAATTCTGATCAGGCATTAGCTCCGCCTCCTCTTTTTTATTTTTCAAGCTAAGGACCCCAAATCCGCGTTTCTCTAACAGGGCTGCAACAGAGGGGTTTGAGCAGTTTGAGGCGTGGCTACAGCGGGGGAAGGGTTTGGGATTTGAAGCTAAAAACTTCACAGACATGTTTTGTATAGGTATGGCCACAATATATGTTTCCAATACAGAATGATAGGTCCCCTTTAAATATATTTCTTGTATATTTTCATTAATATGAGGAAGTTGTACAATTTCTTTAATTTTTTTATTATTACTGTGGAAAAACTTATTTTGTAAATCTTGTAAAGAGTCTTTTCTTCCTGTAAAAACACAGTGTGTGAAATGTACATGCGTGTGATGAGTGTGTATGTTGCACAGAGTATGCATGTACTGAATGAAGGCGTGCCGCTGCTGCATGAAGGTTTTACTAATTCTTTACTGCTGTGTTTAACTCTCTGTCCGTAGAGATGCATGAACTCACTGTGACTCCATGTACTGCAGTATTTATACACACTCAGTCAAATAGTATGTCAGATCCACCGAAGGTTGAAAATGAAAACGTTTTTTTTAACAGTATCAGCGGTTCCCAACCTGTGGGCCGCGGCCCCCTAGTGGTCCGTGAATGCATTGCAAGTGGGCCGCCAAATGATTTTTTATTTTTTTTGTACAGGCTAAATACACAAACATGGGCATAACAACAACATATAAGAGATGACATTCCCATCTCAGACAACAACAAAACAAAAACAGAATAAATAAAGACACAGTCAGAAGGATCGCTTCAACATTTCACAAACAAAAATAGGTTGACAACCAAAAACACAACATGGCATATGTATTGTTCCTTTGATCCCACTCTTCGTTAGAGCTCATTATTTCCCATTTCATGCCGTGTTCAGCCTTTGAGTTTTTGTGACAATATGTGTTTCCAAAAGAAAAACCTTAAATTGAGATTACTCCTTAATGTGCTAAATTCGTTTTACTCTTAGTCCCATTAGATATATGTGTTTGTGGCTGTGGAAAGATTATTTAAATATTAGATCAATTCAATATCTGCCGCCAAATAATTTGCAAAACATGATTTGTGTGGAAACATTTAATTATTAAGATTTTTGTTTTTTAAATGTATTTTCCTTTCTCTTTCTTGATCCTCCTTAGCAACGGTCATTAGAGTCCTTAGCAACGGTCATTACAGTCCTTAGCAACGGTCATTACAGTCCTTAGCAACGGTCATTACAGTCCTTGGCAACGATCATTACAGTCCTTAGCAACGGTCATTACAGTCCTTAGCAACGGTCATTACAGTCCTTAGCAACGGTCATTACAGTCCTTAGCAACGGTCATTACAGTCCTTAGCAACGGTCATTACAGTCCTTAGCAACGGTCATTACAGTCCTTAGCAACGGTCATTACAGTCCTTAGCAACGGTCATTACAGTCCTTAGCAACGATCATTACAGTCCTTAGCAACGGTCATTACAGTCCTTAGCAACGGCCATTACAGTCCTTGGCAATGGTCATTACAGTCCTTAGCAACGATCATTACAGTCCTTAGCAACGGTCATTACAGCGGTCTGTTCTACTGGATTAACAACGTGTCAGAACTTAATTTAGCCTCGGTATTCTTTATGGTTGAATGTGGGTCGCGAAAACATTTTTGATTCTTAAGTGGGCCCTGAGTAGAAAAATGTTGGAACCGCTGACTTAGAGGATTTTAGTGGCAACTTGTTCTCTAATATATATATATTTTATTATTGTTTTGCAGGTTTAGAGTTTAGATAATTAATGGATAAAATCCTTTAAAAAGAAAATTAGTCTTTTGAGGGAAAACAAAGCTGTCATTTGAACGACGGTCGATACAAATCCTGAAGTTTTTGCCAATCCGATCAGAAATGTTTGAAAACCGTGGATTTTCTGATCTTCAAAGAGCCCGGTTACGATGGCCAGACAGGCAAACTATTACATGAAATCATTGGAAATCGACGAATGGGCTCGATATATGGTTTAATTCAAATCAGTAGACGAGCGAGACGGAAAATAATAGTTTTATCACGCCAACAAGCTGCTGTGTCGTTTATTGCTCCTCAAACATTAAAACAAATCCAGAGTTACGCGTTTCTGAACTTCATCTAAGAAGAAAGGACCATTAAAATGACAGCGTTGGTTTCCCCCAAAAGTGGGCGGGGCCGTAAAGTGACGTAGGTGTTACTCTCATCTGTGGACACCGATCGCCTGCTGCTATATTTAACCGTATATCGAGCGTGATCGTCGGTTTCCAATGATTTCATGTAATAGTTTGCCTGTCTGGCCATCGTAACCGAGCTCTTTGAAGATCAGAGAATCCACGGTTTTCAAACATTTCTGATCGGAGTGGCAAAAACTTCAGAATTTATATCGACCGCCGTTCAAATGACAGCGTCGTTTTCCCCCAAAAGTGGGCGGAGCCGTACTCTTTGCCCGGAAGTGGCGCATGTGTTACTCCCATGTATAGACAATTGCTTAATGAATTCAATACGTAATAAAAATAATGAAACTACATTTTAAAAATATGAATTTAACGACATTTAAAAAATAACTTCCATATTTATTTTTGTATTTAACTTAACGCAGGACTTTTTACTTTTAATTAAAAACAAATCTGAAGTCTTCCTCCACCGTGTTTTTTAAACGAGACGTGGTTTTACTTATTTGAACGAGTATTATTTTATAAATTAATGAAAGTATTGCGTTCATTAAATGTCTAAGAAGCCATATCTGTGTTTGAAATAAGAGCATGTATAAAGAGAAAAATGTATAAAACTTGTATATTATCTATTTTTATTTCATTGTTTTATTTAGGTCTCCTTATATCCAGATTATTATTTTTTTAAATAACTCATCTTTACGTCCATTTATTTTCATTTTTTAACGTCGAATTTATGCGTTTTGACGTATTCTCCCCTCTCAAAATGTATTTTATTTCCCTTTTATTTGCTGCTTTGTTCCACCGGGTGTTGTGTCGTCCTCTCTGCAGAACTTCAGGTGTGATTTCCTGCATGTCTGTAAATGTGTCATTTTGAACGTGTCAAAGTGTGTCTGCATGACTGAAATATAAGTGCATTAATGGATACTGAATGTATTTAAGATGTGACGTCAGATCCACCTGAGCTGCAGGTAAAGAATCACATCCTCTGTCAGTTTGCACATGAATCTGTGTCCTGTTGCATTGTGGGTATTTGCTGCTGGGATTACAGGCCGGCTGTAATGACTGTGTAGTTTGTCTGAGAAAATATATTTCTACACAGATCAGAAGACTCCTGTTTTTGTTATTATTACTTGAGTATGGTGTATTTCCATGTTCTGCTACTTTGTACTTTTACTCCACTAACTCAGAGGTACATGGTGTACTTTTACTCCACTACAGCTCAGAGGTACATGGTGTACTTTTCCTCCTCTACAGCTCAGAGGTACATGGTGTACTTTTCCTCCACTACATGTATTTAATACCTTTAGTTACTCTACAGATGTGGACAGGGCCGTTTCTAGCTGTTTGGGGGCCTTAGTTTTGATTCCGAAGCCTTTAAGATGATCTGTGGAGACGCATCAGTCTGTTACACTTTAATAGGAAAACAGGCTAATTTCACGAAAACCAAGCAATTGAAAATTACACAAAATGATCTTAAAAAGGTAAACAACAAGCCTCCTCTATGTCAATAAATGCAAGAGATGCAGCATTTTCTCAACAATGTTTAATTTACATTTTTCATCTTCCTCAGACGTCACTCATTGGCAGACGTCACTCATTGGCTGTCAGCCCATGATTTGGACTTTATGACCCAAAAACCCACTGCTTTGCTATCATTGCAGTTTAGTCGTGTGTATATCCTACATTGGATTTGTAAGCATATAATGCTTCACCGAACACACAGTGGTGACTGGTCATGAGGGGCAGGTGGAGCACAGCCCCACCTAGTGTCAGCAGAAAGTATTACAAATAATGATTACAAAAAAATGCAAAAAATAAATAACAACATATATAAAATATATTCTAAGATCATGTTTAATCATCTGATTCGTCTCATTGCTGTTTTAGTCTGTGTTCTTCTAATCAGTGTCTACAGTGTGTGCCTATTGAGCTGTTGAGAGCCATGTGGGATAGAACCCGATCCTGCCCCTCCCTCTCACTGTCTAAGTGAACGGTGACTGTAAAAACTACACTGCGCATGCTCAGAGTATTGTCCTATTTAATGTGTGTGGCAAAAAATAATGACCATAGGGGCATAGAGCTGCCATCCCCACCATACGTCATCTCACATCATTCAGAGCTGATTGGCTGTGAGTACGTGTGCCGCGAAAAGTGTTGTGTGTGAAGAGGAGGAGAGAGACGCGTCCTAAAACCAGGAAGTAAGCTGCGCACTGCTTCCCTCCACAAAAAAGCAATGAGATTTCTCCATAGGATTTTAGAAAATAGCTCCAAATAAGATCTGTGGGAAATGTACCTGTTAGATAAATGCACGTTTTGTCTACCCTACTTTTATAATGTTCTAATCATAAATCTATTGATTAGATTAGATTTATGATAGACTTTTGAAACAAGAAGATAAGGAGGACTTTTACAAAAAAGTAATAGAGATGTTTGTCCAGAGGGATAGGCAAATGTTCTTCATCTTCAAGTCAAGGTAAGACCACAACTTTATTGAAAATGGGATCTTACTAAGAGAGAACAATTCAATATTTAAATGATAAAATTACATTTTCTGGGTATCCTTCTGTTGAACTGTCTGTTTAAAATGAATTGAAGCATCAGACTAAAGAGGCTTTTGAAAATAATATTACATTTTGATTTAGGTCAAAATATAATATTTGTAAACCTGAAGAGTCAGTGCCAGTGCCTCACCAGCCTGAACCTCACCGCAGAAGCATCTAGACATCTACGTTGTTTGTGCTCCACCACTTTTGTACATATAGAAACGCCACTGCGAACACAGGAGGGGGCTCGGCTGTCTACACATAAAGACGGCTCATTTTAATTCTACCCAAATATATTGAGGCTGAACCTGAACTTTGAATTCTCTGCTCCTATCATAATCTTGGAGATCTTGTTAAAATTGTGAATGCAGAATTAGAAATACTATGTAACTGGTTTGCAGTTAATAAATGATCCCTTAATGTGGCCAAAACAAATTACATGTTATTCAATACAAAGTCTGAGAGTAGAAATGACTGTTATACGGATTTGCAATACAGAGATAGAGAAAGTTGGTGGATGTACATTTGTAGGACTCATTGTTGACGAGAAACTAAATTGGAAGCACCATATAAATGATGTACAGACTAAACTGTCAAAAACAAGGTATTTTGTATCTAAGAACATTCTTGAAGAAAAATACTCTTTATAACAGTTTATTTCTCCCTTACCTTTACTACTGCTCCGAAATATGGGGAAACACGTACGCAACAAATCTACAAAAAATAATAACATCCCAAAATAAAGTATTTAGAATAGTCTGTGGTGTTGGTAAATATGAACACACATCTCCCATATTTAAAAAACTCAATCTATTAAAGTGTGTTGAGATAGTACAGCTTAACACAGTACTGGTTATGCACAACATGTTCCATAAGAAAAGGCCTAACATTCAAAAGCAGTTCCAACCCACAGCGTGAACATAGGAATGTCAAAAAGTCACTTGAAAATGTGTTCACAATGTTTATATGTAATTATGCATATATTATTATTATTCATTTGCCAAGTACATGTGTACATATGTATATATTTATATATAGTATTTTAATTTCCAAAAAGAGATAGTTGAAACTGCTATTGACATGTGCAGAAAATGACCCTATATCTAGTTTTCGTATATATATATATAAAAATAAATAAAATTCTTTCAGCTTGGGGGCCCCCTAGTGGCCGCGGGGGCCCTATGCCCCCTAGTGGCCGCGGGGGCCCTATGCCCCCTAGTGGCCGCCTATAGGAAGAAACGGCCCTGGATGTGGATGAATGATGTGAAATATAACCAAGTGTTGAATCAGACTTTAGTTCCACCTGGAGTAAATCCACCAGCTACCCTGCAGTCTACAAAGTACTTCAGACTAGCTGCACCTTCACCAGCTACCCTGCAGTCTACAAAGTACTTCAGACTAGCTGCACCTTCACCAGCTACCCTGCAGTCTACAAAGTACTTCAGACTAGCTGCACCTTCACCAGCTACCCTGCAGTCTACAAAGTACTTCAGACTAGCTGCACCTTCACCAGCTACCCTGCAGTCTACAAAGCCATTCAGACTAGCTGCTCCTTCACCAGCTACCCTGCAGTCTACAAAGCCATTCAGACTAGCTGCACCTTCACCAGCTACCCTGCAGTCTACAAAGCCATTCAGACTAGCTGCACCTTCACCAGCTACCCTGCAGTCTACAAAGTACTTCAGATTAGCTGCACCTTCACCAGCTTTGAGAACACTTTCATGATCAATCATTATAAAACATATCATAGATATTATTCTGAAATGGACCAATCTGCACAACGAATACTTTCACTGTCTTTCACTTGAGGGACATTATGAATGAGGACTTTCACTGTAACAGAGTATTCCTACACTCTGGTACTTCTACTTTTACTCAAGTACATGATCTGAGTACTTGTACTTTTACTCAATACAAGATCTGAGTACTTCTACTTTTACTCAAGCATAAGATCTGAGTACTTCTACTTTTACTCAAGCACAAGATCTGAGTACTTCTACTTTTACTCAAGTACAAGATCTGAATACTTCTACTTTTACTCAATACAAGATCTGAGTACTTCTACTTTTACTCAATACAAGATCTGAGTACTTCTACTTTTACTCAAGTAAGATCTGAGTACTTCTACTTTTACTCAAGTACAAGATCTGAGTACTTCTACTTTTACTCAATACAAGATCTGAGTACTTATACTTTTACTCAAGTTCAAGATCTGAGTACTTATACTTTTACTCAAGCACAAGATCTGAGTACTTCTACTTTTACTCAAGTACAAGATCTGAGTACTTCTACTTTTACTCAATACAAGATCTGAGTACCTCTACTTTTACTCAAGTACAAGATCTGAGTACTTCTACTTTTACTCAAGTTCAAGATCTGAGTACTTCTACTTTTACTCAAGTTCAAGATCTGAGTACTTCTACTTTTACTCAAGTACAAGATCTGAGTACTTCTACTTTTACTCAATACAAGATCTGAGTACCTCTACTTTTACTCAAGTACAAGATCTGAGTACTTCTACTTTTACTCAAGTTCAAGATCTGAGTACTTCTACTTTTACTCAATACAAGATCTGAGTACTTATACTTTTACTCAAGTTCAAGATCTGAGTACTTATACTTTTACTCAAGTACAAGATCTGAGTACTTCTACTTTTACTCAATACAAGATCTGAGTACCTCTACTTTTACTCAAGTACAAGATCTGAGTACTTCTACTTTTACTCAAGTTCAAGATCTGAGTACTTCTACTTTTACTCAAGTACAAGATCTGAGTTCTTCTACTTTTACTCAATACAAGATCTGAGTACTTCTACTTTTACTCAAGTAAGATCTGAGTACTTCTACTTTTACTCAATACAAGATCTGAGTACTTCTACTTTTACTCAAGTACAAGATCTGAGTACTTCTCCTTTTACTCAAATATAAGATCTGAGTACTTCTACTTTTACTCAAGTACAAGATCTGAGTACTTCTACTTTTACTCAAGTACTAGATCTGAGTACTTCTCCTTTTACTCAAATATAAGATCTGAGTACTTCTACTTTTACGTAAATACAAGATCTGAGTACTTCTACTTTTACTCAAGTTCAAGATCTGAGTACTTCTACTTTGACTCAATACAAGATCTGAGTACTTCTACTTTTACTCAAGTACAAGATCTGAGTACTTCTACTTTTACTCAATACAAGATCTGAGTATCTCTACTTTTACTCAAGTACAAGATCTGAGTACTTCTACTTTTACTCAAGTACAAGATCTGAGTACCTCTACTTTTACTCAATACAAGATCTGAGTACCTCTACTTTTACTCAAGTACAAGATCTGAGTACTTCTACTTTTACTCAAGTACAAGATCTGAGTACTTCTACTTTTACTCAAGTTCAAGATCTGAGTACTTCTACTTTTACTCAAGTACAAGATCTGAGTACTTCTACTTTTACTCAATACAAGATCTGAGTACCTCTACTTTTACTCAAGTACAAGATCTGAGTACTTCTACTTTTACTCAAGTTCAAGATCTGAGTACTTCTACTTTTACTCAATACAAGATCTGAGTACTTATACTTTTACTCAAGTTCAAGATCTGAGTACTTATACTTTTACTCAAGTACAAGATCTGAGTACTTCTACTTTTACTCAATACAAGATCTGAGTACCTCTACTTTTACTCAAGTACAAGATCTGAGTACTTCTACTTTTACTCAAGTTCAAGATCTGAGTACTTCTACTTTTACTCAAGTACAAGATCTGAGTTCTTCTACTTTTACTCAATACAAGATCTGAGTACTTCTACTTTTACTCAAGTAAGATCTGAGTACTTCTACTTTTACTCAAGTTCAAGATCTGAGTACTTCTACTTTTACTCAAGTACAAGATCTGAGTACTTCTACTTTTACTCAAGTACAAGATCTGAGTTCTTCTACTTTTACTCAATATAAGATCTGAGTACTTCTGCTTTTACTCAAGTAAGATCTGAGTACTTCTACTTTTACTCAAGTACAAGATCTGAGTACTTCTACTTTTACTCAAGTACAAGATATGAGTACTTCTACTTTTACTCAAGTTCAAGATCTGAGTACTTCTACTTTTACTCAAGTACAAGATCTGAGTTCTTCTACTTTTACTCAATATAAGATCTGAGTACTTCTACTTTTACTCAAGTAAGATCTGAGTACTTCTACTTTTACTCAAGTACAAGATCTGAGTACTTCTACTTTTACTCAAGTACAAGATCTGAGTACTTCTCCTTTTACTCAAATATAAGATCTGAGTACTTCTACTTTTACTCAAGCACAAGATCTGAGTACTTCTACTTTTACTCAAGCACAAGATCTGAGTACTTCTACTTTTACTCAAGTACAAGATCTGAATACTTCTACTTTTACTCAATACAAGATCTGAGTACTTCTACTTTTACTCAATACAAGATCTGAGTACTTCTACTTTTACTCAAGTAAGATCTGAGTACTTCTACTTTTACTCAAGTACAAGATCTGAGTACTTCTACTTTTACTCAATACAAGATCTGAGTACTTATACTTTTACTCAAGTTCAAGATCTGAGTACTTATACTTTTACTCAAGCACAAGATCTGAGTACTTCTACTCTTACTCAAGTACAAGATCTGAGTACTTCTACTTTTACTCAATACAAGATCTGAGTACCTCTACTTTTACTCAAGTACAAGATCTGAGTACTTCTACTTTTACTCAAGTTCAAGATCTGAGTACTTCTACTTTTACTCAAGTTCAAGATCTGAGTACTTCTACTTTTACTCAAGTACAAGATCTGAGTACTTCTACTTTTACTCAATACAAGATCTGAGTACCTCTACTTTTACTCAAGTACAAGATCTGAGTACTTCTACTTTTACTCAAGTACAAGATCTGAGTACTTCTACTTTTACTCAAGTTCAAGATCTGAGTACTTCTACTTTTACTCAAGTACAAGATCTGAGTACTTCTACTTTTACTCAATACAAGATCTGAGTACCTCTACTTTTACTCAAGTACAAGATCTGAGTACTTCTACTTTTACTCAAGTTCAAGATCTGAGTACTTCTACTTTTACTCAATACAAGATCTGAGTACTTATACTTTTACTCAAGTTCAAGATCTGAGTACTTATACTTTTACTCAAGTACAAGATCTGAGTACTTCTACTTTTACTCAATACAAGATCTGAGTACCTCTACTTTTACTCAAGTACAAGATCTGAGTACTTCTACTTTTACTCAAGTTCAAGATCTGAGTACTTCTACTTTTACTCAAGTACAAGATCTGAGTTCTTCTACTTTTACTCAATACAAGATCTGAGTACTTCTACTTTTACTCAAGTAAGATCTGAGTACTTCTACTTTTACTCAATACAAGATCTGAGTACTTGTACTTTTACTCAAGTTCAAGATCTGAGTACTTCTACTTTGACTCAATACAAGATCTGAGTACTTCTACTTTTACTCAAGTTCAAGATCTGAGTACTTCAACTTTTACTCAAGTACAAGATCTGAGTTCTTCTACTTTTACTCAATATAAGATCTGAGTACTTCTACTTTTACTCAAGTAAGATCTGAGTACTTCTACTTTTACTCAAGTACAAGATCTGAGTACTTCTACTTTTACTCAAGTACAAGATATGAGTACTTCTACTTTTACTCAAGTTCAAGATCTGAGTACTTCTACTTTTACTCAAGTACAAGATCTGAGTTCTTCTACTTTTACTCAATATAAGATCTGAGTACTTCTACTTTTACTCAAGTAAGATCTGAGTACTTCTACTTTTACTCAAGTACAAGATCTGAGTACTTCTACTTTTACTCAAGTACAAGATCTGAGTACTTCTCCTTTTACTCAAATATAAGATCTGAGTACTTCTACTTTTACTCAAGTACAAGATCTGAGTACTTCTACTTTTACTCAAGTACTAGATCTGAGTACTTCTCCTTTTACTCAAATATAAGATCTGAGTACTTCTACTTTTACGTAAATACAAGATCTGAGTACTTCTACTTTTACTTAAATACAAGATCTGAGTACTTCTCCCATTCTGTCTTTTTTAAGTCTATGCTCGCGCTGCTAGCTTTAAGAACTACACTTCCCAGGATGCTTTGCGGGCTCTATGCAGGAAGTTTAAAGTCATGAGTCAGTTAGCAGCTAGTGTGCAGACTGATCTGTCCGCGGAGTCTCTCTGGATCACTTTCATAAAGAAGAAAAACAGGAGGATTTTCAGCGACTTTTTCTGGTATTTAAATTTAAATTCTGGACCAGAGAAAAAGTTCTCATCGTATATTGTACGTTTTTCAAAAATGTGTTCAAATCAAATGTTATTCGCCATGTCTAAAGTCTTTGTTGTGTAGGACTATATTAATATTGTTGTTATTTATTTATTTGTTTATTTTTTTTATTTAGGTTATTCATATATCATATTGTGTTAGATTTTTTAAAATAATTTTTGTATTGATCATTTATTTTTATCTTAATCTTTCCAAAGTGACATTTAACATTTAGTTTTAAATTATTTTGTATTGTTATTATTATTATTTTCTCATTATAAGATATTCTTTTATATTTTATATAGAAATATTTTATCTTAAAAGTTTTATTTTTCATGTCATTTTAAGATTATTTTACTTTAATCTTGTGTTGCAGTTAAACTACTCCCCTTTTATTAGAGAATTAATGTCACCGCAGCTCTTCGTCCACTAGAGGGACTCGTGTTCCTTTATTAGAGCCATCAACATCAGCAGGAGAGGACTCTTTAAAGTAGAGACACCACATACTGATATACACCTGAACATCAGCAGGAGAGGACTCTTTAAAGTAGAGACACTACATACTGATATACACCTGAACATCAGCAGGAGAGGACTCTTTAAAGTAGAGACACCACATACTGATATACACCTGAACATCAGCAGGAGAGGACTCTTTAAAGTAGAGACACTACATACTGATATACACCTGAACATCAGCAGGAGAGGACTCTTTAAAGTAGAGACACTACATACTGATATACACCTGAACATCAGCAGGAGAGGACTCTTTAAAGTAGAGACACCTACATACTGATATACACCTGAACATCAGCAGGAGAGGACTCTTTAAAGTAGAGACACTACATACTGATATACACCTGAACATCAGCAGGAGAGGACTCTTTAAAGTAGAGACACTACATACTGATATACACCTGAACATCAGCAGGAGAGGACTCTTTAAAGTAGAGACACTACATACTGATATACACCTGCACATCAGCAGGAGAGGACTCTTTAAAGTAGAGACACTACATACTGATATACACCTGCACATCAGCAGGAGAGGACTCTTTAAAGTAGAGACACTACATACTGATATACACCTGAACATCAGCAGGAGAGGACTCTTTAAAGTAGAGACACTACATACTGATATACACCTGAACATCAGCAGGAGAGGACTCTTTAAAGTAGAGACACTACATACTGATATACACCTGAACATCAGCAGGAGAGGACTCTTTAAAGTAGAGACACTACATACTGATATACACCTGAACATCAGCAGGAGAGGACTCTTTAAAGTAGAGACACTACATACTGATATACACCTGAACATCAGCAGGAGAGGACCCTTTAAAGTAGAGACACTACATACTGATATACACCTGAACATCAGCAGGAGAGGACTCTTTAAAGTAGAGACACTACATACTGATATACACCTGAACATCAGCAGGAGAGGACTCTTTAAAGTAGAGACACTACATACTGATATACACCTGAACATCAGCAGGAGAGGACTCTTTAAAGTAGAGACACTACATACTGATATACACCTGAACATCAGCAGGAGAGGACTCTTTAAAGTAGAGACACTACATACTGATATACACCTGAACATCAGCAGGAGAGGACTCTTTAAAGTAGAGACACTACATACTGATATACACCTGAACATCAGCAGGAGAGGACTCTTTAAAGTAGAGACACTACATACTGATATACACCTGAACATCAGCAGGAGAGGACTCTTTAAAGTAGAGACACTACATACTGATATACACCTGAACATCAGCAGGAGAGGACTCTTTAAAGTAGAGACACTACATACTGATATACACCTGAACATCAGCAGGAGAGGACTCTTTAAAGTAGAGACACTACATACTGATATACACCTGAACATCAGCAGGAGAGGACTCTTTAAAGTAGAGACACTACATACTGATATACACCTGAACATCAGCAGGAGAGGACTCTTTAAAGTAGAGACACTACATACTGATATACACCTGAACATCAGCAGGAGAGGACTCTTTAAAGTAGAGACACTACATACTGATATACACCTGAACATCAGCAGGAGAGGACTCTTTAAAGTAGAGACACTACATACTGATATACACCTGAACATCAGCAGGAGAGGACCCTTTAAAGTAGAGACACTACATACTGATATACACCTGAACATCAGCAGGAGAGGACTCTTTAAAGTAGAGACACTACATACTGATATACACCTGAACATCAGCAGGAGAGGACTCTTTAAAGTAGAGACACTACATACTGATATACACCTGAACATCAGCAGGAGAGGACTCTTTAAAGTAGAGACACTACATACTGATATACACCTGAACATCAGCAGGAGAGGACTCTTTAAAGTAGAGACACTACATACTGATATACACCTGAACATCAGCAGGAGAGGACTCTTTAAAGTAGAGACACTACATACTGATATACACCTGAACATCAGCAGGAGAGGACTCTTTAAAGTAGAGACACCACATACTGATATACACCTGAACATCAGCAGGAGAGGACTCTTTAAAGTAGAGCCACTACATACTGATATACACCTGAACATCAGCAGGAGAGGACTCTTTAAAGTAGAGCCACTACATACTGATATACACCTGAACATCAGCAGGAGAGGACTCTTTAAAGTAGAGACACTACATACTGATATACACCTGAACATCAGCAGGAGAGGACTCTTTAAAGTAGAGCCTCTACATACTGATATACACCTGAACATCAGCAGGAGAGGACTCTTTAAAGTAGAGACACCACATACTGATATACACCTGAACATCAGCAGGAGAGGACTCTTTAAAGTAGAGCCACTACATACTGATATACACCTGAACATCAGCAGGAGAGGACTCTTTAAAGTAGAGCCACTACATACTGATATACACCTGAACATCAGCAGGAGAGGACTCTTTAAAGTAGAGACACTACATACTGATATACACCTGAACATCAGCAGGAGAGGACTCTTTAAAGTAGAGCCTCTACATACTGATATACACCTGAACATCAGCAGGAGAGGACTCTTTAAAGTAGAGCCTCTACATACTGATATACACCTGAACATCAGCAGGAGAGGACTCTTTAAAGTAGAGCCACTACATACTGATATACACCTGAACATCAGCAGGAGAGGACTCTTTAAAGTAGAGACACTACATACTGATATACACCTGAACATCAGCAGGAGAGGACTCTTTAAAGTAGAGCCTCTACATACTGATATACACCTGAACATCAGCAGGAGAGGACTCTTTAAAGTAGAGCCTCTACATACTGATATACACCTGAACATCAGCAGGAGAGGACTCTTTAAAGTAGAGCCACTACATACTGATATACACCTGAACATCAGCAGGAGAGGACTCTTTAAAGTAGAGCCACTACATACTGATATACACCTGAACATCAGCAGGAGAGGACTCTTTAAAGTAGAGACACTACATACTGATATACACCTGAACATCAGCAGGAGAGGACTCTTTAAAGTAGAGCCTCTACATACTGATATACACCTGAACATCAGCAGGAGAGGACTCTTTAAAGTAGAGCCTCTACATACTGATATACACCTGAACATCAGCAGGAGAGGACTCTTTAAAGTAGAGCCACTACATACTGATATACACCTGAACATCAGCAGGAGAGGACTCTTTAAAGTAGAGACACTACATACTGATATACACCTGAACATCAGCAGGAGAGGACTCTTTAAAGTAGAGCCTCTACATACTGATATACACCTGAACATCAGCAGGAGAGGACTCTTTAAAGTAGAGCCTCTACATACTGATATACACCTGAACATCAGCAGGAGAGGACTCTTTAAAGTAGAGCCACTACATACTGATATACACCTGAACATCAGCAGGAGAGGACTCTTTAAAGTAGAGCCACTACATACTGATATATGCAGAGCGGAAACGGTGGAAATCCAAACACCGTGACGACCTCCTAACCTATCAGGCTCTCCTCTCCTCTTTCTCTACCTCCATCTCTCAGGCAAAGAGCACTTTCTTTCAAGATAAGATCCAATCTTCCTATTCCAATCCCAAAAAACTATTTTCCATCTTCTCCTCCCTCCTGGACCCCCCCAAAGCCCCTCCCCCCTCCTCCCTTCTGTCAAGCGACTTTGTTAACCACTTCGAAAAAAAGGTTGATGATTTTCGCTCTTCTTTTTCTGACTCACCTTTACTCACCGCTGGGTCACCAGACCCTCCTTCCACCCACACACTAACCTCCTTTTCCCCTCTCTCTCCAAGTGAGGTTCTTACCCTCATTACCTCTGCCCGCCCTACCACCTGTCCTCTGGACCCCATCCCTTCAAACCTCCTTCAGACTATCGCTCCTGATATTCTACCGTTTCTCACCCATTTCATCAACACTTCTCTAACTTCTGGTCACTTTCCAAACAGTCTCAAGGAGGCGAGAGTAAACCCTCTCCTAAAGAAACCCACTCTCAACCCGTCTGATGTTATAAACTACAGGCCTGTCTCTCTCCTCCCGTTCCTGTATAAAACACTTGAACGCGCTGTCTTTAAACAACTCTCCTGTTATCTCCATCAGAACAACCTTCTGGATCCGCACCAGTCTGGTTTCAAGGCAGGTCACTCCACAGAAACTGCCCTCCTTGCTGTCACTGAGGAACTGCACACTGCCAAAGCAGCATCCCTCTCCTCTGTCGTCATCCTGTTGGACCTGTCAGCTGCATTCGACACGGTGAACCATCAGATCCTCCTTCGCACTCTCCAAGAACTTGGAGTTTCAGGGTCTGCACTTTCCCTCCTCACCTCATACCTCAAAGACCGTACCTACAGGGTTACTTGGACAGGGCCGGAGTCCGACCCTTGTCAATTAACTACAGGGGTCCCTCAGGGCTCTGTTCTTGGTCCCCTCCTATTCTCCTTGTACACAAACTCGCTCGGATCTGTCTTTAGCCCGCATGGTTTTTCATACCACTGCTATGCTGACGACACCCAATTAATTCTGTCCTTTCCCCGCTCAGAGACCCAGGTCGTCCCCAGCTGACCCAGAAAGCGACGCAGGTTCTGGTCCAGGCTCTCGTCACCTCACGCCTAGACTACTGCAACTCCCTCCTGGCTGGTCTACCTGCATGTGCCATCCGACCTCTGCAGCTCATCCAGAATGCAGCGGCTCGTCTGGTCTTCAACCTTCCTACATGTTCCCCCCCCCACTCCGCTCCTCCGCTCCCTCCACTGGCTCCCGGTAACTGCTAGAATCCACTTCAAGACACTGGTACTTGCGTACCATGCTGCAAATGGATCTGGCCCTTCCTACATCCAGGACATGGTTAAACCGTACACCCCAGCACGTGCACTCCGCTCTGCATCAGCCAAACGACTCGCTGCACCCTCGCTGCGAGGGGGACCCAAGTTCCCATCAGCAGAAACACGTGGGTTTGCTATCCTGGCTCCAAGATGGTGGAATGAGCTCCCCATTGACATCAGGACAGCAGAAAGCTGACACACCTTCCAGACTGAAAACTCATCTCTTTCGACTCCACTTCCAGCCATAGAATTACTAACAAAGCACTTATATACTAACAAAGGACTGGCTCCTCTAAAGCCAGCTGAGTAGCACTTGAAGTGTTTGGCTCTATGAAACCTGATGTACTTTATGATTCTGTTTTCTTCAAGGTTGTATTTTGTTGGTCGAATGCACTTATTGTAAGTCGCTGTGGATAAAAGCATCAGCTAAATGTAATGTAATGTAAACATGTACTGATATACACCTGAACATCAGCAGGAGAGGACTCTTTAAAGTAGAGACACTACACACTGATATACTTTAGTTAAATATCTTCTTCCACCATTTATTACGAATGTATTTCAGTAAATGTCCTTAGAGAACACATCCTACTCTCAGTATTTGTAAACACTCAAAAGTGTGTGTGTGTGTGTGTGTGTGTGTGTGTGTGTGTGTGTGTGTGTGTGTGTGGCGGCTGCGCACATGCTCAGTTGAGATTATTTTTGCGCACGGAGGCTTTAAGAGCTCGCGGCAGCGTGAGCCGGCAGCAGAGGACCGAATAGAGAGAGAGAGAAACACCGGGAGCTTCGCGTACAGCTGGCCCAGCAGCGGTGCCTCTCTCTCGGATGAACGAGCACCGTAACACCCCACCGCCCTCGGCTCTTTGGCTTGGGCACCCGGAGGTCAGGCGCATGTGCCAAACGCTTTTACGCGCGACTTAAAGACTCTTTTTGAATCTAATTGTGTTCTCACCATGGGGCTGGGAAAGGTGAGGGTCTTGGCTATATTATTCGACAGCCTGAATGATAACAACCTGCCCGCCTTCTCTGGGGGAGATCTGGTGTCTGGGAGGGTGGTGGTGGAGGTGACCGGGGATGTGCGTGTGAAAAGTCTGGATGTAACCGCACGAGGGGTCGCAAAAGTCCGATGGACCGAGTCTAGAAACACCGGGGCCAACACGGCTTACACCCAGAACTACACCGAGGAGGTGGAGTACCTTCACCACTACGACACCCTGATAGGAGAGGAGAGAGGTAAGCATACATGTGCACACTTCTCACAAAACTTTATTAATAACAGCGAGTCGAACAGAGCCCAAAAGCTCCATCAGTGAGTGGTGCTGATGCAACAGCTGAGGCGCTCCGCTGCCCTCGTGTCAGACACACTCATGGACCCTCACGTTTCACATGTTAGGGTGAATAAAGGGCATGTTGTGACTGATGTGAGACACGTTGCGGTGCTGTGAGCTGCGGGGAGAGGAGTTGCGGTGCACGTTCGCGTAAAAAGAAGCGAAATCGCGACAGAATCGAAAATAAATTGAGTTTTTCCGCATGTTTTTTGCAATACTGACTCAAAGTAAAAAGGGGAATACACATGTTAACTGAATTCATCCTGAAGCTGCTCGCTATCAGGCAACTCCCTTTGTTCGAAGCGGTTCAAACCTGTTCAGAAACTGCCAGAGAGGAGGGGGGAGGACCCGGCTGAGTGTGTGTGTGTGTGTGTGTGTGTGTGTGTCAGCTGATTATTGAGCCTCTCTCACCACATCCTCCTCCACCTGTGTTCTTTTCTGTTTTCACTTGTTACATGAGATGCACGCGATGGTCCAGAGTTACATTTCATTGAAACCCTCCATGTGACGTCACAGTGTGAGGGGCTATGAACTGGAGTGGGGTCATTTAAGGACACGTGTTGTTGGACCTCATGAAGAAGAAAAAAAAGGGGAGTCTCCGAGGAGGAGTGCATGTCTGTATCTGCAGACTGAACGCACTTCCTGTCACAGTTGTGTTTATTATCGGATAATAATAATCAGGGTAAAAAGTTAGGAAGTAAAATTCACTTTCAGGGATTCTTTTATTTAGGCTTTTTCTGCAGCTCTTGATTCAAGTGGATTCAAACAACACATATTTCAATGTAAAGGGACTTAAATACAAATACCAACACATTTAAATAAGTAAAATAAAGTGATTGGAGGGTGGAAAAAGGATATATATTAAAATATGTAATGCAGAACAGGAATGCCACACAAGGTTTATTTGTGTTTGATTCAGTAGAATAAACAAACAAATAAAATAATTGTAAAAATAATACAATTTAAAATAAATAATAATACAAAAAAACGTATTATCACTAATACTAATAATTCAAAAATAATTGTGATTCTAATATTAATAACAATAATGATTAAAATAGAGAAGCAGAGGTGTACAAGTTCATTTCCGCATATTGTAATCACATTATAATTATGCGTTGTATTAATGGTTAATTAAAGAAATGCATTTTCAAGAAAGCTGAGAAGGGAAGGACGCAATCTGCAACTCTAAAACATTGGTAAATAGTTTATTTATCTTTCAATACAAAACTATTTACCCTGGGCCTGTACTACGAAGCCGGTTCAACCTAACCTGTTTGAGTTAGCCGGTTGGCCTAATCCAAAACGCGCTCCTACGACGCGGGTTATCAAGTGGATCGCTCAAGCCAGCCGTGTCCTATCTAGTGAGGTGTTCACATGAGAGGGGTGGTATCTGGAGCATTCGACCAATCACAGACATGGAGAAGCTACTGACAGCGCAGCGTCACACTTCCTGAATGAAACTATAATATCAGACATATGAAGAAGTTAAACTTTAAACATCCATGACTCAAACACTTGATCCAGGATCAAAGGAGCTGCAGCTGCAAGGTGAACACAGCTGGTACCAGAACAAGTGAACACAGCTGGTACCAGAACAAGTGAACACAGCTGGTACCAGAACAAGTGAACACAGCTGGTACCAGAACAAGTGTTTGAATGCGTACATTAACAGGTTCATGATATCACTGCCCGTCTAAGACACCATCTGACTTTCATCTGACTCCAGTGTTTCCTCAACTTCATGTGTTGCTTCAAAGAATGCTTCTGCATCCAGTCTGTGACGCTGTGAGTGTTGCTTCAAAGAATGCTTCTGCATCCAGTCTGTGACGCTGTGAGTGTTGCTTCAAAGAATGCTTCTGCATCCAGTCTGTGACGCTGTGAGTGTTGCTTCAAAGAATGCTTCTGCATCCAGTCTGTGACGCTGTGAGTGTTGCTGCAAAGAATGCTTCTGCATCCAGTCTGTGACGCTGTGAGTGTTGCTTCAAAGAATGCTTCTGCATCCAGTCTGTGACGCTGTGAGTGTTGCTTCAAAGAATGCTTCTGCATCCAGTCTGTGACGCTGTGAGTGTTGCTTCAAAGAATGCTTCTGCATCCAGTCTGTGACGCTGTGAGTGTTGCTTCAAAGAATGCTTCTGCATCCAGTCTGTGACGCTGTGAGTGTTGCTTCAAAGAATGCTTCTGCATCCAGTCTGTGACGCTGTGAGTGTTGCTTCAAAGAATGCTTCTGCATCCAGTCTGTGACGCTGTGAGTGTTGCACAGATCCGGCTCAGCTGACTCAGATCAGGAGACATTCTGAAGTGATATGGACTGGACTTCATGTGGCTCTGATCCGGTTCCTGATGTTGTGGCAGATGTTTCAGGAAGCGTTCTTAACGCTAATGTTCTAATAGATTGCTCTGAAGATGGAGGTGATATTCTAATCATGTTCACGTTCACACAGTCGCTGATTTTGGCCGGCCGTCTTTCCTGCAACGGCAGTTTAAACTGTGTTTCCTCCGCACCCTGAGCTCTGATTGGTCAGCAGGCGTGGTGCTTTCGCTGAGTTGATCTCTTATCCTGGAACCTATCCTGCTTCGGAGCGCAGACTAGGTTCCAGGAGAAGTCACCATGGAGATCTAGCCCGCTAAAAAGTGAACCAGCTTCGTAGTACCGGAAATCCCAGAAGTTATCCTGCTTGGTAGTACACCCCCCTGTGTAGTGTATGCAATGTGACACAGTGACAAGCAATGATCACATGGAAATACACATGAATGGGTTTTCCTTCACCCATGGCAACTGTCCATGGGTGAAGGAAACGCGTCCTTGGCCACTCCGGCGCTGAAGGTCCACCGCATGCTGTACTTAATGCGAATCTGCTGTAACTTGGCGGTAAGCTGGTTCTGTGTAATGGCGTTCAAGTCGTGAGGGAAATCCTTCTCTGTCGGGGTCCTCGGATACTGCGCCTGAAATAAGTCTCCTATCTCGCTATATTTAGCCTTGCAGGACTCCCAGTCAGCATTCTCCTGTATTTTGATAGTTTTGTAGTTTAGTGTGACCGTAAGCAGAAGTTCTACCTCGTCGTCAGTCCACGAAAATACGTCCTTATCAGCCATCTTCTACCTTGCTTGTGCCTTACACATCCGGGGGGATCTTACAGGCCCGTGTGCTCCAGCGTCTGCAGTGGTCTCGCGTTAAATGAGTCGAATGCGTGGGAACGGAAGACTTTTTTGAAAACGAATACGGTGCGTAAACGCTGGTTCTCGTGTAAATGGGGCCTAAGGTCGTATGTAAATAATGACCGTAGGTTCCGTTACACCGTTGAGTTTTACACCAGAAAATGTAACTACCGTCCAAATTAAGTTAATAACGAACGACGTGATCCATATCGACGGTTTGGTTACGCCATTTTGTGAACATTGGAAATTCATTTATCAATATCGGACTCCAGTAGGAAGTTTGTTTCACATTAACTACTCACTTGTATTATCAATTAAATGGAATTAAATGTCCGTCACAATTCACTAAAACCTCCATGTCACGAAAAATATAACAATATAGTTAGTTTACCATCAAATGAGACAAAAACGTGATTATTTTTTGGCATTTCTGCTTGAAAAACTCAAAGTATGAATTGATCTCTCTGCAAAATCCATGAGCATAGTGTCGTCCCGTGTTAACATCACATCTATAACATGATGTGGAATAAACCCTAAAGTGTGGTAAGTAGCCCGTGGGAGTTGATGAAATGAACCTTTAGAAGAGATTTCTGTTGAGTGCAAGTTGTTTGGAAGTTGAAGATGTTTAAAGTGTGTAATGCATATTCCTGTTTCTTTGTGTACGTTGTATTTCCTGTGTTTAAATGTGATGAAATAAAACATTAGTGTGAAAGACGTTTCTCTCCTGTCATCATTTATTCAACTTTGCGTGAGAGTTCTCTTCCTGTTCGTATCAGATGGATGTAAATGTCGTCCACCCCCCCCCCCCGCCCCTCTTCATCTCGTGCAACACACTACATGGCTGTACAAATGTGGGGAGGGCTTGTCTGGGCTGAACCAATCAGATCGCAGTATGTAATACATTATCACACTTCTCCACCAATGGGAGGTCACGTTGTAGTGCACGCGTTGGGGTTGGAGTTTCCAGCTGAAGAGGCTGCTCAGGCTGGTTCATACTGGTCTGCTCCTGCTGAGCACACTCACTCACTCACACTCACACACACACACACACACACACACACACACACACACACACACACACACACACACACACACACACACACACACACACACACACACACGGTGATGCAGGCTGAGTGTGTGCTGAGGTGGCAGGAAGTTTAACGGAGCCATTTAAACTGGGATACACAAACAGAGAAACGAGGAAGTAGACGGAGGTCGAGTTGTGACCACAGGGTGTGTTACTGCCAATTAATAACAATCTAACACAATTAAATAATAGCAACAAAATAAATAATGAAATAAAAGTAAAAAAATCTCCGAAAAATCATAAAAATAAAAGACGAAATAATAAAAATCTACAAAAATGTTGTAAAAAATATATGAAGACAGATATAGCAAAACATACAAAATAAAATAAATTGTAATTATGTCAGAAATGACCAAAATCTATCAAAAATTAAATTAAAGCAGAAATAATAAAAGTAAAAAAAGAATATATAATAATATTTACATGACGTCGGAATTAAAATGCCAAATCTGAAGCAAAGAAACCTTATATTTCAGTGAGAGGTCTCCATGTTGTTTGCTTTGAACATCCATCAGTGCATCTGGATATAAAATATATATAAGCAGGAAATCTACATATTTAAAGGAGTGACAAACTGCAGTTTCTTCATGCAAAACGAACCATTAACTTTGCTTTCATCCTCCTCTAACAGATAAACCCTGATGTTAACGTGATGTTTATTACATACATGTGTGTTTGTAACCTCCAGACGAGGACTGTCCGGAGGAGGGTCTGACTGTTCTGCACGCCGGCTTACACGAGTTCGCCTTCAGCTTCAACCTGCCTCAGATGTGAGTAATAGAGTACATTTACTCAAGTACAACTTCAAGGTACTTTCCTTCAGTGTGTACATGTACTGCTACATCATACCTCTCCACTTGTTCCACAAACCATTACAACGTCAGTGGTTGTAATGGTGTGTTACATATCTGTGTCTCTGTATCCTCCTCTTCTTGTTTGGTGTTGCAAATGGAGCTGCTGAAACATGTCAGACTCTGAAACTGAAGTATTTGTTTCCCGTCCTTCGAGGATCACAGATCTGATGTCCGTTCCGGGGTCTTTAGCAGACCCCTCTTCAGTGGTTGTCTGTTGCTGCTGTGATGCAAGAAAACATGTCAGACTCGATCTGAAACTGAAGCTTTGCGGTCTGGGTGTTCCTCAGGGCTCTGGCCACGTCCTTCGAGGGGAAGCACGGCAGCGTGCGGTACTGGGTGAAGGCCGAGCTGCACCGGCCCTGGCTGCTGCCGGTCAAAGTGAAGAAAGAGTTCATCGTGTTCGAACACATCGACATCAACACGCCGCTGCTGCTGGTACGACTCTCTGCACACTCTCAAAGAACACATGTATCATACGCCACTTCCTGTGCCCTTTGCAGACCGTGTACTCAAAGCTATAGAACACACTACAAGAAGAACTAAACATGGAATGCCTTTGTCTTTCAATCTTTCCATTTACATGCACTAAAACCTGGCAAAATGATACTTAAACTATTCAAATACAACCTCAGAACACACACTGGTGTATACAGTAGTCTTGTTTCCGTTGTTCTTAGTGTGAGTCTGTATCATTTTAAGTAAGAACAGTCAACTTCCTTGCAATTGGTACGTCACGCTTTACCCTAACCCAGCGGTGTCAAACTCAATTTCATCTCGAGCCACATCAGCATCATGGGCTCAAAGGGCCAGTTTTATAAATAAGACTATATAAAAATACATATATAAATATTTAATATATATAAAATAATGTATTATATTACATTACTGCCTCTGCATTGGATTATTATGGGATGGGTTAATAACTGCACAAGTCTCTTCAGTGAGATGTCACAACATTTTGAAAAAAAAGTAACATTTTGAAAGAAAGTCAGATTCTGAGAAAAAGTCAAATTCCAGATGCATTGTGGGAGATGTAGTTTATGGGCAACGTGCTTCTGTAAAGCGGCCTGTATAATAAACATGATATTCTTTGCACACTCTTGTGGGCCACATAAAATGAAGTCACGGGCCGGATTTGGCCCCCGGGCCTTGAGTTTGACACCCCTGCCCTAACCCTACTACGTTTGACTTGTGACATTTAGTATTTCTGCACCCTTATAATGTGAGGCACACACAACAACACAAACACACATTAAGACATACAGATGTATAGCATATATAAAAACATCTGTCAGAGTCCTGTACCCCAGAGTGTGATGCTGGCTGTGTTTCAGTCTCCTCAGGCCGGGTCCAAGGAGAAGACGCTCTGCTGCTGGTTCTGTGCTTCAGGTCCCATCTCCCTCAGTGCCAAGATCGAGAGGAAGGGCTACACTCCAGGTGAGAAAAGACATTTTGTTCTTCTTCATCTCTTCCCGCTCCTCCTCCTCTTCCTCACTTATAGGATAAGATGGTCGGATCAAGTCTGAAATGTGACTTGCATCCCAGCAGCTCCATGTGTCACATCGACAAACTCCCCCACAACGTGAAGTCTTGCCCAGTGAGACCAGTGAGAGCTGCTCAAAGAGCCTTCAGCGTGCATCTGATCTGTGGCTCTGTGTTCACTGAGGACTGACTGGAGCACGAAGGATGCTTCAGGCTGACTGGAGCACGAAGGATGCTTCAGGCTGACTGGAGCACGAAGGATGCTTCAGGCTGACTTTAGTGAATCTCCATCAGATGGTAGCAGTTCAGATTGTCTCTCAGAGCATGCTTTGGGTCCCAGGTGATGCTGCTGGAGCCTCTCAGGTGGTCTGTGAGTCAGAGAGGGTCTGACAGGGGGACAGGTGGACAGGGGGACAGGTGGACAGGGGGACAGGGGGAGCAGGTTTGATTTGAAAGCTGCTGCTTGTCGTGTCAAATGAACATGTAATCATTTAAAACATGTAGTCGTATACTCTGACTGCCTTTTAATCTGTTACATTGTGTTTGTAGTCTTGTATGTGTTTAACAGAGACATGTGTTAAGGGTTTACATGTCTGGAGGGCAACAGGAAGTGGGAAGTGGAAATGGGAGTGGAAGTGGAAATGGAAGTGGAAAAGGAAGTGGAAAGGGAAGTGGAAATGGAAGTGTAAAGGGAAGTGTAGTGGAAAAGGAAGTGTAAAAGGAAGTGTAAAGAGAAGTGGAAAGGGAAGTGGAAAAGGAAGTGGAAAGGGAAGTGGAAAAGGAAGTGGAAAGGAAGTGGAAAGGGAAGTGGAAAACGAAGTGTAAAGGGAAGTGGAAAGGGAAGTGTAAAGGGAAGTGGAAAAGGAAGTGTAAAGGGAAATGGAAAGGGAAGTGGAAAAGGAAGTGGAAAGGGAAATGGAAAGGGAAGTGTAAAAGGAAGTGTAAGGGAAGTGGAAAAGGAAGTGTAAAAGGGGATATGCAAACGGTTAAGGACTGGGGGAGTAATGGTTTAATGGTGGGGATGTTTAGATGATGAATGTAAGGGTGGGACCAGTTGGATATTCTCTCTACTATACAGTGCGACTGAGCAGAACGTCTCTATCCTCTGAGGAGGAAGTAGCTCTGATACATTTGATGGATTTCACTCGATTTCGACTTTCTTTATTACTTTGGAATCAGAATCAGAACCTTTGTTATTCCCGCAGAGAGGACATGCACGTCGTTCCAGCAGAGAAGAGACAAAGACAGCTTCACGTTAGCTAAAGCATGCATGCAAAAGTATTAAAGATACAACAAATTATATTATAAAAAGTTACACAATTTACAAAATACACATCCTGTAAGAGTTCTGAGGATTTAGCAGCACAGTTATTAACGGCATCTATATGTATTGCACATAGTTGGTGGTTAACAACAAGGCGTGGTATAGTTTGTGTTGTTGTGTGTTAAATATAAGACAAACTTTGTCCTTGATCAGTTTCTCTGATAACTGGCAGGCGGCCCCGCAGCATCCGGACTAACACCAGCTGACTCAGGGACAGTTTCATCCCACAGGTCAAACGACTGTTAAACACCTGAACTAACATTCACCTGGTTGCTACTTAGAGATGATGTATCTAATATTTCACTGCATATAGACTCTGATCGCACTATTTCTATTCTATTTGATTTGTATGCACTCTTGTTTCTGTTTCACTGCACTGTTGGAGGAGCCTGTGACCTCAGACTTGACATATCTACACTGTAGCTATGTACGGATGACAATAAAAGCCTTGAATCTTAATAATTTCCTCCCCACACTTAGGTAACTTCTCTGTCAGTCCGGCAGACTGATCTCTTCTCCCTCCTATCCAGGCGAGTCCATCCAGATCTTCTGCGAGGTGGAGAACAGCTCGTCCCGGGTGGTGGTGCCCAAGGCGGCGCTCTACCAGACGCAGACCTTCTTCGCCAAGGGGAAGGGGAAGCAGATCCAGCAGCTGGTGTCCAACCTGAGGGGCGAGACCCTGCCGCAGGGCAAGAGCCAGAGCTGGGAGGGCAGGCTGCTGAAGATCCCCCCCGTGTCTCCCTCCATCTTGGACTGCCCCATCATCCGCGTGGAGTACGTTCTCGTGGTGAGTCCAGATTAAAGTTAATTTGAAATAGCATAACCCTCTGGAGTTTCATAATGTACAGACACTCCCAGGAGTCCCATTAATATATGATTATCATGCAGCAAGAAGTGGACCAAATAGAGAATTAAGAAGCAGGAGAACAGGTAGTACATGTAGCAATAAGTACATTAAATAAGTATACCAAATATACAGTTCAGATAGCACTATAAGAGATATTTAAAAGATCCCCCCGTGTCCCCTTCCATCTTGGACTGCCCCATCATCCGCCTGGAGTACGTCCTCGCCCTCTGGAGGTTCATAATGTACAAACGCCTCGTGGTGAGTCCAGATTAATGTTCATTTGAAATAGCATAACCCTCTGGAGTTTCATAATGTACAGACTCTCCCAAAAGTCCCATTAATATATGATTATCATGCAGCAAGAAGTGTACAACATATAGAATTAAGAAGCAGGAGAACAGGTTTTAAATTGAGCAGAAAGTTCATATAAGCGCTTTAAGAGTTCCCCAATGTGGGCTCATCACAGTACAACATGTGCAGGTAAGAGCTAGTTAGAAAGCATGCTGTGAAGATGCTCGGAGAATAAGAAATGTATACGGTTAAGAACATAAAAAGACTTTAGATGGAAGTATATGCAAAATGTAAAGTTGAGCTCTTAATTCAAATAAAAATATATATACAGTTAAGATGTACAATATCCCAAAGTATACAAGATATAGAA
>CADEHL010001516.1:87500-97202 GCA_902827135.1 Harpagifer antarcticus
GTACCCCTCCATAACGAGACGTGGCAACATCTCAATAGAAATAAAATAGCACGATAAATAAAGTAGAAAATGTACAGTAACAAAATATAAAGCAGGATATTATATATAAGTATGTGAGGAATGGAGTATTAAATATTGAATCGCTGTCCGGCAGCGGCTCAGTCAGCAGGGGCTTGGACTGTGAGCTGTAGGGTCGCCGGTTCAAGTCCCCGAACAGACCTAAATATGGAGTGTGGACTGCTACTTGGAAAGGTCCCAGTTCACCTCCTGCCCTGCCGTGGTGCCCTTGAGCAAGGCACCGGACACCCCCCTTCCCCCCCCACTCGCGGTGTGCAATAGCTGCCCACTGCTCCTAGCACTAGACTCCTGGTTCTAGGATGGGTTAAAAGCAGAAACACATGTCACTGTGTGCTCTGCATGTGAGACCATTAAAGAGGGGTTCATCCCTCCCTATTCTATCTTCTTAACACTTTGCTACTTCTTAAGAAATCTAAATGTAAACGAGGTATTTAGTTTTTTGCCCCAGTTGCCAATTTTAGCCCTTTTGCATTCCTTACTGACGTCTCAACAACATGACATTAGGGTGTGTGTTAGTGTGTGTATTTATGTACCCCTCCATCAGCAGTAAACATGCCCCCCCCCTCCCTTCTGTAGGTGGATCCGTACCCAGACCCCGTGGAGGTCAGGAGGCCCGAAACGTGTCCGTCCCGCTGACGTTAGCTCGATGCTAACGGGAGCTCTACGCTAACGGGATCATCTGCACAAAACAAGACACCGTCACCCTGCCGCTGCTCCGCCCCCAGATTAAATACCATGTGAAAAGGCCAGAGGGGGGGCAGCAGACATTGAGTATTCGGTGACGTATGGATCCTCGATATCCTCCTGTGCTCGAGACGAGGCAAGAAAATAAAAAAAAAAAGTTCTCTGACACCACTGTAGGCTCCGAGGAGGAAACACTAAGATCTCAGGGAGCGTTACAGTGAACTTTGCACAATCCGTTATTACTGTTTTTCTATCGGGAATGGGAAGGTGCATTCTGCGGCGGCCATCTTAGGAGGTTAGCATCAATATCCATCAGCTTTTACTTAAAATCTGCTGTTTTTCGTCCAAAATGCATAAAGTACGTCAGAGAAATAGCTTTTCACGGAGGAGCCTTGTTTAATTAAATAGACGAGTCTTCACTTATGACTTAAGAAAAGAACGGACCAATCACTGTTACTGATTTTTCCGCCAACCTGGTGTTTGGAGCTAGCGTTAGCTCTGCTATTTTAACAATGTAAAATCCTTTGGAGGCAAATGTCTAACTTACAGTACAGGACGTTCAGATCCACAGGCCCAATAGCAACTATACATTCATCAGGTTAGAAGTCAGTTAGCTAATATAATGTTAACGGAATGCTAATGTGATGCTAATGTAATGCTAACGGAATGCTAATGTAATGCTAACGGGATGCTAATGTCATGCTAACGGAATGCTAATGTATGCTAATGTGATGCTAACGGGATGCTAATGTAATGCTAACGGGATGCTAACGAAACGTCGGCTAGTCATGCTAATGCTGTGTCACAATTTGCATACCGACATTTGCCTAAGTGCGTCCCAATGCAAGGTATGGCAGAATGACACTATGAGTACTGGGTGGGGCACTTTTCGTGGACTCACACTCAGCGACCGCGATTAAAATGTTACTCCATGAATCTTCATTTGTTTAGTTAGTTGTTCGTTGGATTGCCACTGACAACATAGTGCCTACAGACGTGGTTTAGCGTTAGCTCGTATCCTCCAAAGATGGCCGACGTCACGTTCCCATTCCCTCTCGGTGGTTTTCATATTCTGTAGATTGCCTACATGCTGCAGCAGATTCTGTCCAAATAATATGGTCACGCCTCGATGTAAACGGCACATTAGAGTCGGGACAAAAAGCTAGACGTGGTTCTGGTTCTGGTTCTAGATTTCAGGTGGACTCATGACTTCCTGTGAACGAAAAGCAGAAAAAAGAGACGTGAAAAACACCGTAAGCACTTAAAGACAAGCTTAAAGAGTGTGTGATTGTGTGAGAGGGTGTGGTGTGTGTGTCTGTGTCTGTCTGTCTCTGTGTGTGTGTGTGTGTGTGTGGTGTGTGTGTGTCTGGTGTGTGTGTGTGTGTGTGTGTGTGTGTGTGTGTGTGTCTGTGTGGTGTGTGTGTGTGTGTGTGTGTGTCTGTGTGGTGTGTGTGTGTGTGTCTGTCTGTGTGGTGTCTGTCTGTGTGTGTGTTGTGTCTGTGTGTGTGGGTCTGTGTGGTGTGTCTGTGTGTGTCTGTGTGTGTGTCTGTGTCTGTCCGTCTGTCTGAGTGTGTGTGTGTGTGTCTGTCTGTCTGTGTGTGTGTGTCTGGCTGTGTGTGTCTGTGTCTGTCTGTGTCTGTCTGTGTGTGTGTCTGGCTGTGTGTGTGTGTGTCTGTGTGTGTCTGTGTCTGTCTGTCTGTCTGTGTGTGTGTCTGGCTGTGTCTGTGTGTGTGTGTGTCTGTGTGTGTCTGTGTCTGGCTGTCTGTGTGGCTGTGTGTGTGTGTGTGTCTGTGTGTGTGAACCCAGACAGGGTCTAGAGACAAAGCACAACTCAGACCAACAACAAATCGTACCACAAGTCGCCTGTCGGTTTCTGCTCCGAAGCTTCTCTTGCTGTATTTTAATGTAATTGTTTTCAACGTAAAGATGGAGCTTCGTGCTCGAAAAAAAACAAAACGATAAAAATGTTTACAGATGAATATATCAAACGTTGTTCAGACTTCTTCCACCTAAAAACTTCAAAGTGCAATATATTTTTGTATGTGTGATTTGTTTGCACTAGTTTTTCATATAATCTGTTGCTGTTTATTCCATTTCTGTGCGTTCAATATTAATGTCATGATGTCATCGCTGTCATGATCAACTTTTGATACAATAAAAAGTTTATTTTATAAAATAAAGACGTTGTTATTCGTGTACTTTTTCAAGATTTCTGCAAAAGCCGTTAGTATCTGCAGGTTAACACATTTCATTTAGCTGACGCTTTTATCCAAAGCGACTTACTATAGGCGCATTCACACCACAGTACTTTTCCCACAAAGGTTCATGCGAACTTAGTTCATGAGAACTCTCTAGTTCTCATGAACTAAGTACAGATCGCGTTCACACCGGAATAAGTCCCTGGGGGAGGATTAGGCAAATGAAGCCGCTGACGTCACTTCTTCTTCTTCTGCTTTGGGTTTACTGGCAGGCTACAAACCACTTCACGGCGTATACTGCCGCCCGGAGTCCCCGGCAGGAAGTCCCCGGAGTTGGGGAAGGCTTCAGTAGAAGCTGCTGGGACTCCCAGCAGCTTCTACTGAAGCCTTCCGAGTAAATCGCCAGAACGCCGACACCCATCCTCATCTCCACCGCTCCCATGTTTATTTTGTGTTGCCATAAGTTAGTCTCTCTGCGTTTCCTGCGCTGGGCTAATGCTAATGCTAATAATGCTAATGCGAGGATAATAAAATGGCGGCTTCACAAAAACTTTTTGGGAGTTTTACCGGGGCGTGGTTTGCAATCCGCCCAGCCAATCAGACATATAGCTCTTTTCTCACAAGAGAGCCGCTCGAAAGTCCCTGCTCTCTAGCAGTGACTTACGAGCGGGTAAAAAGGTTCTCATGAACTAATTTTAGTACCGGCTCTTTTTGGTGTGAACGCGATAAAAGAGTTCTCATGAACCTTTGTGGGGAAAGTACCGCAGTGTGAATGCGCCTAATGACCAACTACAGGGACATTCTCCCTGGAGTAACTAAGGACTAAGTCTCTTACTCAAGGGCACACTAGTGGTGGTGTTCCTGGCGGGATTTGAACTCACAACCTTCCGCCCACCTCACTATCCATTAGACCACCACTATCCACATATATATACATATATTCCATGCAAAAGACGTACGACATTATAGGTCTATAACTTCTGTCTATCACACACAGAGAGACATTTAACATGCAATTATGTCAGATAAAGAATAAATAGGACACTTTTTATGCTGTATTTATTTTTTAAATGCCATAGTTTTGTTATTTTAGTTCATTTTTATTGGACGATTAACATTAATTTATTCTGTTTATATAGAGAACCGCAGAGACGCGTCCTAAAACCCGGATGTAAACTCTTTCCGGTTCCTTCGTCAAAACGCAATGCAGTTTCTCCATAGGGTTTTGGAAAATAGCTCGAAATCAGGTCTGTGGTTGAGACACATTTAAGAGACGGATCACAGCCGGATAATCTCCACATGTCTATCCTACTTTTATAATTTTCGAAGCATAAATCTAGTCGCAAGAAGCAAAATGCTAACGTTATGCTATAAAGGAACTACAGCAGGGTCGCTGCTTCAACGTCACGCCGACTTAAGATCCAGATTCAAACATACAGATTGTAAATGGTACAAGTTGAAGTGTTTGTTTGAACAGTTTGCAGGAGGCAGTTTGCTTTCAAGCAGAACAGGGCAAACACACTTAGCGGGAGTGTTTTACGTGTTCGGTGTAAAGACGTAAAACGGCCTGGACAACTTCTGTAGTCCTATTCAGCCACTTGGTAACAACCATCATTTTTCAGACACGTCCACTCTTCAGAAATCACCAGCGGGGTCACTGCTGATGGATTTAATGTCGTAGAACAAAACGTGATCTGTCTCTTCAATTTGTGTCAAACACAGACCTTATTTGGAGATATTTTCCTAAAGCTTTTTATCGAAGGAACCGAACGTGGTAAAAATGCTAACTTACTTCCGGGTTTTAGGACGCGTCACTGCGGTTCTCTATTGTGGTGGCCACCTTTAATACACTGGGACATAATTCACACACGGAACTGTGGGGTAGGGGTGTTGTTTCCACACGGACATATATGTGTGCCCTCCTGGCTCGTCCTCTTGTCGTCCCGGGCTGCGACCCGACAACACCTGCCTTTCTGCCGCTCATTAAAGACAGCTCCTCCGATGCACCGCCTCCGACTCCCTTTCTCTCGGCTCTACACTATACATATCATTGTAATCTTATTACAGCATGTTTCATTTTAAATGGAGAAACCGTCACGAACTCCATTTCCCCCGGGATAAAAAACGATATATATAAATGTATATTGATTCTGATGTTAGTGATAGTTGTCTGTGGCTACACTGTAAACAGGAAGTGCTAATTTTGTAAACAAAGACACATATAGGGGCCCTTTCTCATTTCATCAAATCCCCCTCCTCGACTCCTCGACTCCTCGACTCCTCGACTCCTCGGTCCTCCGGTAGTGACCCGGAAATGAATTTCAGCGCGCCATGTTGAAGGACATCTCATTCTAAATGCACTTCGAGCATCGAGCATCGAGCGTCGAGGAGGCAGGCTTCCTGGGGAGCCTTCTAACCCGAGGAGAGCTCTAACCGAGAGAGAGGAGAGAGGAGAGAGGAGGCTCTCTGGAGGAGCTCTAACCGAGGAGAGAGGAGAGAGAGGAGAGAAGAGAGAGGAGGCTCTCTGGAGGAGCTCTAACCGAGGAGAGAGGAGAGAGGAGAGAGGGGAGAGGAGGCTCTCTGGAGGAGCTCTAACCGAGGAGAGAGGAGAGAGGAGAGAGGAGAGAGGAGAGAGGAGAGAGGAGAGAGGGGAGAGGAGGCTCTCTGGAGGAGCTCTAACCGAGGAGAGAGGAGAGAGGAGAGAGGAGAGAGGAGGCTCTCTGGAGGAGTTCTAACAGAGAGAGGAGAGAGAGAGAGGAGGCTATCTGGAGGAGCTCTAACCGAGGAGAGAGGAGAGAGGAGAGAGGAGAGAGGAGAGAGGAGGCTCTCTGGAGGAGCTCTAACCGAGGAGAGAGGAGAGAGGAGAGAAGAGAGAGGAGGCTCTCTGGAGGAGCTCTAACAGAGGAGACACTGATGCGTCCTCCACGGTCCTCCACGGCTCCTTCGCGGTCCTCCTCGGCTCCTTCGCGGATGCATTTCCGGGAACAGAGATGTTTCAAAGAGTCGTGACGCACGGCCGGACTTATCTCACATGACAGCTCTGCATGCATCCCCTGGATATTATTTTATCAACTGCTGGGGGGATATATACAGTCTCTGATAGTGTACTACGTTATCATGAGAGTGCTCTGTTTGATTCTGAAATTGTATATATTTATATAAATAAATATAAGTAACCTTTCATCAATCATCAATAATTAACATTAAAAGTGACCTATCATGCTATATTTAAATGATATAGTGTATGACCATACCTATATAAGGTATATTTATACATTTTATTTTTCAAAATACCAAACAGATGATTTTTTAGCCATGCCTCGTTTCGCTCATTTTCGCTTTATTCCAAACCTGCCTATGAAAATTCTGAGCAGCAGCTGACCACGCCCCTGCAGAAGAGCCGGCGAGAGTCACGTTACATTACATTACATTATTACATTACATTGCATTTAGCAGACGCTTTTGTCCAAAGCGACTTACAATAAGTACATACGACCAGGAAGACACAGCCCAGAAGAAAAACAGAATCATATAAGTACAACAGGTATCATAGAGCCACACATTTCAAGTGCTACTCAGCTGGCTATAGATAGGCCAGTCCTATGTTAGTATATAAGTGCTTTGTCAGCTGGCTATAGATAAGCCAGTCCTTTGTTAGTATATAAGTGCTTTGATAGTAATTCTATCGCTCGAAGTGGAATCTAAAGAGATGAGTTTTCAGTCTGCGCCGGAAGATGTGCAGGCTTTCTGCCGTCCTGATGTCAATGGGGAGCTCATTCCACCATCTTGGAGCCAGGATAGCAAAACCCACGTGTTTTTGGTGATGGGAACTTGGGTCCACCTCGCAGCGAGGGTGTGCAGCGAGTCGTTTGGCTGATGCCGGCGGGAGTGCACGCGCTGGGGTGTACAGTTTAACCATGTCCTGGATGTAGGAAGGGCCAGATCCATTCGCAGCATGGTAAGCAAGTACTAGTGTCTTGAAGTGGATTCTAGCAGTTACCGGAGCCAGTGGAGGGAGCGGAAGGAGCGAGGAGCGAGGAGGGAGTGGTGTGGGAAAATTTTGGAAGGTTGAAGACCAGACGAGCCGCTGCATTCTGGATGAGCTGCAGAGGTCGGATGGCACATGCAGGTAGACCAGCCAGGAGGGAGTTGCAGTAGTCTAGGCGTGAGATGACGAGAGCCTGGACCAGAACCTGTGTGGCTTTCTGGGTCAGCTGGGGACGAATCTTCCTTATGTTGTACAGCGTATATCTGCAGCAACGAGTTGTAGCAGCGATGTTTGCAGTGAAGGAGAGGTTGTTATCCAGGGTCACACCCAGATTCCTTGCGGTCAGAGTCGGGGAAACAACAGAGGTGCCGATGTTGATCGTCAGGTCAAGAGTAGGACAATCTTTTCCCGGAAGGAAAAGCAGTTCAGTCTTGTCAAGGTTGAGCTTGAGGTGATGAGCAGACATCCACGTTACCATGCTTGCTGTGTTTACGAGTGTGGAATACACATGTCATCTCAGAGCAATGCATGTGTTCAAGCATATTATCAATTTGATCCAGAAACTGAAGCAGCGGAGGTTTTGGTGGAGGTGCAAACATCTCGGTTGCAGCAGACGTTTCTGAATGGTTAGTTGACAAGCTGTTGTCCCTATTATTTTTACTCTGTTACGATGCTTGCTACTTATTCCATTCTATTTTGGCTAATTAGCAAGAATGCATTGTGTACAGTTTTGTAACTTAGAGTTTGTAACGCAAACACAGCGACATATAATATTTATAAAGGGAGACATTCATATTTTCAGCATATATTACAATGGCCTCATTGCGTTTAATAGTTTACAGTCCTTTTCTTCCAACATCGTGCAACAACCGTTGGAAAGTTCAATAACTTAGGGTGATAAAAAGTATAACTCCAACACCTCAGTTGTCAGCATTATGTGTTTCATGTGTTTTAAAAGCTCAGTTATGACTTCTTTCTAAAGGGGTACATGTGCAACTTGCGCCACGATGCCTTCTGAAGGAGCATGTGCTGCCATGGAGATACCACACGTAACCTTAGCTTCACTAAGTTGTCTGTTTAGAGAATACATTTTTCACATGTCATTCAATATATGTTTATCACACTAGGTGTAAAGACGGATGCAGGAACATGAGGACTCTAACCTGTGTGGTGGATCATCCTGGATTGTGTGCCTAAATGTGTTCTGAATGCATTGAATATTTACAGAGCTGAACACAGTTGGACTACAGTTGAGGCAAATAGAGCACTGAGTGGTTTGTTTTGACTGAAATTGTAAAACGAATGCTAATATTGTTCATGGAAATAATACTGGTGTATATGGCTTTATGCAATCTTTCATTCTGTCATTGTACATGTACTATATATACTACACCGCAATGGCATAACACACCCATGTGTACGACAAAAAAGTCACACACAACCTTATGCTTTTGAAATCAGAATATTCTTTACCCATCCCAACATGAATAATCACGACACACTTGATATCAACTCGGAACTTTATTGTCAAAATCAACGGTTATTTGAACCCATAAAACAGGAGCTTTGTGAGCTGGTGGGGCTTCCATGGAGAGAGGATCAGTGGTGATGATTCCGGCCTGCGTTGTCCTCGATCCGTGAAATGTCTATGTAGGTTCAGACAGCAGCCAAATTGAACCGTGTGTGGCATACCCGGCGATGACCTCCTCCCTGTCAGGTTGCTCATAATGGTGCAGGGGTCCACAAAGACTTGGTCGAAGATGAGGTCCATCAAGTTGGCCACGTAGCCTGTGCAAGGTTAAAAAAAGGCACAACAAAAAAAGTGGTTGAGATTAGTAAATGCATGTCGTCAACAACAACATACCAGGGCTTTAGCTCCGTTTTACTCGTGGTGTGTGTCCCCTCGCATACATACATACAGTGTTGTATCCTAACACACCCCTATTTATATTCATGTGCGCAAACAAGTAAACATACTGCAAAAGCTTTTCCATATAACGCTGCAAAAAACGGCATGTCTCATTAGCTTAGCGTAGCTTAGCTTACAGATCGATGATATATGATCGTTCTTACAGACTACAATCACAAAGCTTTTACATAACGCTGGAAAAACGGCACTTACCTCCAGAGGATTACGTTTGTTATTAAACTTACTCAATATGATTTTTTAGAGGATACAAAACTAATACATAGGAGAATAAAATACTTGTGTTATCGGCTAGGCTAGGCGTGGCTTTACAGCCTTCACACAGATCGCCATTACGGCAGTCTGAACATGTTCGCAAATTCCTGATAATTAAAATAAAAGACAAAGCAAAGACTGCGGAGCGTACAAAATAAAATGTTACAAGAACATATAAACACCTAACCGATTACTAGTTGGGGTTGAGGCGACATTGATAACGGCGAAGCTACATGCTACATGCTACATGCTCAATACTACATACTACAAGCTAGATATAGCTTTATCAGGAAAAACACTGCTAAATAAAACTTACAGCTTCAGAATTGGATGTGTCTCACTGGCCTGGTCTCCGGATGGTTGGTATTGATCCCGGGTGTAGCATTAGTTTGGAGGCATATCCGTGTTGGACTTGAGAGAAGTTCATAACATGTCCGTGGTTTAACTGGCTTAGACATCCTGGCAAGAGCAGGCAGAAACACAGATGTGACTGGGGTAAGCCTGCCGATAGCCTATATGCGAATGAGAGGTTTGGCATGCACGTGGCCGTGGCTCATTCCCCTGATAGGTGG
>CADEHL010001517.1:0-35000 GCA_902827135.1 Harpagifer antarcticus
CTATCCTATATACTAACCTACTACCTATCTACTAACTATATCTATACCACCTACCTACCTACCTACCTACCTACCTACCTACCTACCTACCTACCTACCTACCTACCTACCTACCTACCTACCTACCTACCTACCTACCTTACCTATCTATCTATCTATCTATCTATCTAAGTTCGCTAGCTATCTACCTTGTTAATGAGCGTACCTTAGCTAAACATCTAACAAGCTAGCTAGCAAATGTTAGTTATCTAGCTAACTATTACCAATTATTCAAGACCATTTAATTAGACTAGAGCAGGTGCTCATACAGCCAGCAGCTTCTCACAGCTCCAAATATCGATGTAAACTACAAATACACTTTGTTTGGCAGGTAAACATACGCAGTACAGAACATACGGTGAATAGATCAAACACGTCTTTCTAAATGTGAGATATTTGCCTATGCAAAGATGTCCTTGTTGCCCATGTGTTATAGTACGTACATATCATGTGAAAGGAACATATACCAAGCTCATTACATGAATGCACACAATGTTTATTACTGCACATATGTTATTGAATTATATTTCAATGTAAATAATGCTATATTCTTTATAATCTTTTAATGTTATTATAGTTTTCTTAAAATAGTTTTCTATCTGAGTTTACATTTTTAGTTTTACTTGTATGTGTGCACCGCAACACCAAGTCAAATTCCTCGTACGTGTCAACCTACCTGGTGATAAACCCGATTCTGAAACAAAGCAGCAACACAACCAAAGGTTCCTGTTTCAGTCACAATGTAAGCCCTCAGTGTAATCCTCCCAGGAGCCAGAACAGATCCTATCAAACTGAATAAGAACGATAAGGGACATTTCTGTCACCTTGCCATTGTTCGGTGAGGAGCTCTGGACCAGATAGGGGTTAAAGAGGCTAATGGCGTTCGGAGACAAGGAGCTGATATTAGCCACGGGGAAACCTATTAAGAGCCAGTGGTGATGAGGAGCTGATTACAAAACCACTGAAAGGAAAATGACTTGGCAGATAAGTCGAAGTGGAGCTCAGAAGCTGTAAAAGACCCCGAAGCAGACGGAGCACAGGTCAGATTACTGAGAGAGAGACGGTGTGAGGCGCGGAGCAAAGTGAAGCTTAATATCAGGACTCAAGGCTTTTATTGTCATTTGTACATAGCTGGAGTGTAGGTATGACAATGAACATCTGAGGTCACAAGCTCCTCCAACAGACACACACACACACACACACACACACACACACACACACACACACACACACACACACACACACACACACACACACACACACACACATGCCTAACCCTTACCCTTAACCCTAACCAAGACTTCACCCTAAAATGAATGATTCCTCCATTATGTCCCCATAAGGGAGGCGAGTCCCCACACGTGACTGTGTAAACAGATTTAGGTCCCCACAAGTAGAGTAATGCTAGGCCACACACACACACACACACACACACACACACACACACACAACTGTGGTGGTCAGAGAATCATAATCCATTCTGTTTTGAGTGCACATCTGTGAATGAAAGTGTGTGTGTGTGTGTGTGTGTGTGTGTGTGTGTGTGTGTGTGTGTGTGTGTGTGTGTGTGTGTGTGTGGCCTAGCATACACAGAGGTGGGAGTAGAAGTACTCAGATCTTGTCCTTGAGTAAAAGTAGAAGTACTCAGATGTTGTACTTGAGTCAAAGTAGAAGTACTCAGATCTTGTACTTGAGTAAAAGTAGAAGTACTCAGATCTTGTACTTGAGTAAAAGTAGAAGTACTCAGATCTTGTACTTGAGTAAAAGTAGAAGTACTCAGATCTTGTACTTGAGTAAAAGTAGAAGTACTCAGATGTTGTACTTGAGTCAAAGTAGAAGTACTCAGATGTTGTACTTGAGTAAAAGTAGAAGTACTCAGATCTTGTACTTGAGTAAAAGAAGAAGTACTCAGATCTTGTACTTGAGTAAAAGAAGAAGTACTCAGATCTTGTACTTGAGTAAAAGTAGAAGTCAGATGTTGTAGTTGAGTAAAAGTAGAAGAACTCAGATCTTGTACTTGAGTAAAAGTAGAAGTCAGATGTTGTAGTTGAGTAAAAATAGAAGTACTCAGATCTTGTACTTGAGTAAAAGTAGAAGTCAGATGTTGTAGTTGAGTAAAAATAGAAGTACTCAGATCTTGTACTTGAGTAAAAGTAGAAGTCAGATGTTGTAGTTGAGTAAAAGTAGAAGTACTCAGATCTTGTACTTGAGTAAAAGTAGAAGTCAGATGTTGTAGTTGAGTAAAAATAGAAGTACTCAGATCTTGTACTTGAGTAAAAGTAGAAGTACTCAGATCTTGTAGTTGAGTAAAAGTAGAAGTACTCAGATCTTGTACTTGAGTAAAAGTAGAAGTACTCAGATCTTGTACTTGAGTAAAAGTAGAAGTACTCTGATCTTGTACTTGAGTAAAAGTAGAAGTACTCAGATCTTGTACTTGAGTAAAAGTAGAAGTACTCAGATCTTGTACTTGAGTAATAGTAGAAGTACTCAGATCTTGTTCTTGAGTAATAGTAGAAGTACCAGAGTGTAGGAATACTCTGTTACAGTAAAAGCCCAGCATTCAAAATGTTCCTCAAGTAAAAGTAGAAAAGTGTGTGTGAAAGGGTAGCTGGTGAAGGTGCAGCTAGTTTGAAGTACTTTGTAGACTGCAGGGTAGCTGGTGAAGGTGCAGCTAGTCTGAAGTACTTTGTAGACTGCAGGGTAGCTGGTGAAGGTGCAGCTAGTCTGAAGTACTTTGTAGACTGCAGGGTAGCTGGTGAAGGTGCAGCTAGTCTGAAGTACTTTGTAGACTGCAGGGTAGCTGGTGAAGGTGCAGCTAGTCTGAATGGCTTTGTAGACTGCAGGGTAGCTGGTGAAGGTGCAGCTAGTCTGAAGTACTTTGTAGACTGCAGGGTAGCTGGTGGATTTACTCCAGGTGGAACTAAAGTCTGATTCAACACTTGATTAGATTTCACATCATTCATCCAGATCTGTAAAGTAACTAAAGATACTAACTAAATACATGTAGTGGAGTAAAAGTACACCATGTACCGCTGAACTGTAGTGGAGTAGAAGTACAAAGAAGCATAACATGGAAATACTCAAGTAGAATACAAGTCCCTCTAAATTGTACTTGAGTAAATGTACTTAGTTACTTTACACCTTCATTCAACAATATTCCAAGACAAGGATTTTGAAACAGAAACAAGCAATACTAGTTTGCAGTAGTTAGATTTTAACAAGTGGCCCAACTCCCTGCTGCTAAATATCTAATATATTTGATCTTTCTTACTCAGTTTTGTCCCTGGTTTTCTGCCCTATTCTTACAAATTCTACTGTTTCATCAATTACTTTTTATGTTGGCACAAGACTTAAGAAAAACAAACACTGTGTTGTTTGTTAGACTTTAAGCCAACGCACATCTGGATCAATTTGATCCCTTTTCCTTTTTAACTCCATAAGTCTTGGAGCTTTGATGCCGCAGATGGTCAGTGGGTAACGCTGTGAGGAGTAAGTGGAGCATAACACAGCCGCTCTGAAGGGAGACATACCTTTAAGAAACACCCAGCACAACCTGTTGCATCATTAACTGCAATTACCTTAAAGCTGGTCTCAGTTCTGTCTGAATCGTAGGCATCAGAAGTGACACATTATTCATGTCAACCTGTCATTTAGCTTCTATTGAGCTGCTGGCTTACAAGGAGACGGCAGAAATCAAATGTGTGTATCTTCTGAAGATGCTATGGTACTTAATTTGAGTCTGTGAAATAGCTCATTCTGGAATAATCTAACACTGTCATTACTTATGGTTTATTCATTGCCAGTTCTGTGCTTAGCTTTCTTAAGCCGGCTATAACCTTATGTTCATCCGCCTTCTGTTCCCTAACTGTTAATGTATTTGAAGTGATGTTGTTGAATTACATTAAAACACTTCCAAATGTATTAGTTTTGCCTTTTGACTTTTTCCAAATTGCTCCCGTCTCAGCACTTCAGTCTGGAGAAGAACAATTATCATTTGTATTAATGTATGCAACAAAGACTCCCTACAAAGCCTGTCCCATGATGCAATAACACATTCCCACTTTTAAATTACATTTCATGTAGCTGACGCGACTTACAATTTCAGGGACATTCTCCCTGGAGTAACTAAGGACTAAGTGCCTTACTCAAGGGCACACTAATGGTGGTGTTCCTGGCGGGATTTGAACTCACAACCTTCTGATCTTCACCCCACCTCACTATCCATTAGACCACCACTATCCCACTTGGCACACCAACCTGAGGTGTAGAATCATAAAGTGTTAACTGAGGCTCTCACAGAGCAGGATGTATGTTTCATGTCATGAAGGCTCTCGTGCTCATCTCACCGTTTCTCCATAAAGTCCAATAAAGCGTGGAAGCTGTCAAAATAATCCTAAACCTGTCCCAGAAACCCGCTGTTTTGTCTGGACTATTACGAGTTTTCAGTCTTTGTATCAACGGGAGCAAAACATGAACATTTCAGTTCAATCGAACAACAAATACTAAAGTAAGACCTTTGCGTCAGTCCATTTCTATTTCGTCTAAAGACGACAAATTGTGCTAATTTTCAGATTTCATATTTGTATTTAATGACTCAATGTTCACAAATCTCTTTATTTGTCTCATATTGTGAGTATGCAGTGATGTCACTATGTTGCGGAAGTAAACAAATGACTCAAATGAATGCAGAACACAGGGATTTTAGCCTTTGCAGACCATTTACATGCATCAACACCTATATTACACACTTCAGGAGAAGCACAATAGGGCCTCTTTAAAAACAATTTTGAGCAAATGGTCCTCATGTTTTCCACTAAGTCAGGAGTTGATGTTCTGTATCTAGACTTTATTTCTTCGTAGTATAAGTCCTAGAAAGACAAGGTCAACTTAACTAATGTGCATTTAAATGAGGACCCTACGTCCATTTATATATACAGTCTATGGTTGTAACGGAATAAATGTAACGGCGTTACGTAATCAGAATACAAAAATCAAGTAACTGTATTCAGCTCGCGTTACATGAAAAACGAGTAATCTGATTACAGTTACTTTCTAAACCTGAAGTGAATACATTTTGGATTACTTATTGGAATTATTGGTGGAAAGATTTCCTCACAACATTTAATATTCATTACTAAAGGTACAGCTGAATCATCACAGCGCACAACAACTTTTACCGCCGCAGATGGACCAAAAAAGGGAGCGTTTGAAAAAAAGGGGCGGGTCCGCTCAGTGAAACAATAACAACGAAACATGTAGGAACAAAAGTCTGCGTTTAAGTCGTGTGTGTGTAGAGGTGTGTGTGGTTAAAACACATCAGCCTGCGGTCGCTCTTTAGCCTGAAGGTAAACACAGCGAAGGCGGTGCGTGAAAGGCGGTGCGTGAAAGGCACTGCACGCTCCTCTTCTCAGAGGCTGAGTTAACCCTCCCGCTGCCTCCTGGCGCTGCAGAGATTTCATGAAGCTAGGAGGTGTTCCTTAAAACAGCTGCGGGCAGCAGATACTGTGAGAGTCACAGACATGAATACATAGATCAAGGCAGACTGGTGCACACACTCTCCTGTTTTGCCAATCCGGTGCTTTAACTTAGTTCATGAGAACTCTTTTATCGCGTTCACACCAAAAAGAGCCGGTACTAAAATGAGTTCATGAAAACCTTTTTACCCGCTCGAAAGTCCCTGCTAGAGAGCAGGGACTTTCGAGCGGCTCTTTTGTGAGAAAAGAGCTATATTTCTGATTGGCTGGGCGGATTGCAAACCACGCCCCGTAAAACTCCCAAAACGTTTTGTGAAGCCGCCATTTTATTATCCTCGCATTAGCATTATTAGCATTAGCATTAGCCCAGCGCAGAAACGCAGAGAGACTAACGTATGGCAACACAAAATAAAACATGGGAGCGGTGGAGATGAGGAGGTGTCGGCGTTCTGGCGATTTACTCGGAAGTCCTCGCCGTTCATGAGAACTCTTTAGTTCATGAGAACTAAAGAGTTCTCATGAACTAAGTTCTCATGAACCTTTGTGGGAAAAGTACTGCGGTGTGAATGCGCCTAAGGTGAGCACGTCTGTAACCCGACACCTTTGCAATGAATCGACATCTGACCAATCACGGCTTTGATACGGCCACTAGTGCAGGTGAAGAGGTGTCGGTGAAAAGACAGTTTCAGTCCGGAGCAAGCAAGAGGGGAAAAAAACAAAACATGAAGAAACTAGAGCATCACTCGAAGGTGGGTTATTGTATGAGTCAAATGTACAACTTGCGAATGTTGTATAAGTCAAATTGCCAATTGCCATATCAAAACATCAGCTGCAATTCACAACATGAAGAAGGCAGTCTCTGCAGAGCATACAGGCTGATGGAGATGCAGTTATTTCCAGCATTCTTTATTTACCGTTCATTCAAGTATGTGATGCCTTTGATCTGCTGATGTACAGGAGGAAGAGTGATACACTGTCTGTCTAGTTGGCTTACATAACAGTTAAAGTTTACAGCCTAAAAAACATGGAGCATTTTTCCCCCTTTTATTTTAATTTTAAGTCAATTTGCACATTTCATGGTGACGCTCAGCCTCTCCCCTTAACTCCTAACAGTCATGATGTCATCACCACAACACAGAGAAACACTGATAGCAATGTGTGTGTAGTTGTTGACACATTGCTGACAGAGGGAACTAGAATACAGATTTAAGAAATATCAGTTTTTGTCATAAGCATGTTTTGTCTTGACTATATTACAACTATATTATCAAATCAAATCAAGTTTTATTTATATCGCACATTTATAAACGATTTTTGGTGGAGCCAAAGTGCTGTACATATAATAAAAATAGCCTAGAGTAGAGACACTTTACAGCAAATACAACAGCACAGATTGTTCAGAATATCAGTATGAGAAAAACGACACCCTCTGTCCTTAGACCCTCTGTCCTCAGACCCTCTGTCCTTAGACCCTCTGTCCTTAGACCCTCTGTCCTCAGACCCTCTGTCCTTAGACCCTCACATCGTACAAGGAAACACTTCCAGAGAAACTCCACAGTTTAAAGGGAACATGGGAGAAACCTCAGGGAGAGCAACAGAGGAGGGATCCCTCTCCCAGGACGGACAGACGTGTAATAGATGCCGTGTGTAAATCCAAGAGATAATACATTTTACAGCATAGAGACCGAATGTTAGGAAATGCATGTGTCTGTAATGAGAAGATGAATCCACGAGGATGTCAGCTACAGTCCTGTGGAAGCCATCAGGGAAGCAGCATGACGAGACCCAAGGCAGGACCGCAGAGACAGGTTCAGCCACGACCCGAAGTCCACGACTTAATCCAGAACTCAGGATAGAGGATCCAGGACACAGGACTATAGCAAGAGGATCAGCCTCGACTCCGGATCCCGGCGTAGATATAGATACAAAACAAGAACAAAGATTTGGCTGGGTTAATCGGAACAAGAGAATACACAGACACAGACAGAGACAGAGAGGGGAGAGGTCATTGGATAAAAGTTATTCTTGATAACCTTAAATAATATAGTATTTATATTATTGAATTGATTATGATTATTAGTAGAAGTAGTTTATTTGCATTAATAACGTATTCACCTGTAAACGCATACTGAACGACATACATGCACATTTACCATTACCTCACTGTATACAAAAGTAACTGTTGATAATAATAATAATAATAATAATAATAATAATAAACAAGGAATTATATTTGCAAAGTAGCCTACTTTGTTTTTCACTCCTGTTGGTTGGGGGGGGGGGGCTCATCTCACAACGTCGCTTGGGGCCCCAAGTTGGCCAGGGGCGGCCCTGTCTACACCCCTGGCCGAAATGTCCTTAAAATGAAGTCCGAGTTCGACATTTTAATTAATGTCCTACCAACACTGCCAGGACAGAAGGCGACGCGCCCGTTCTAAGCCGTGCCCCTCACTCCTCACATCCCAAGCTGCATCCCCAAAACGTTTATTATGTTGTTGCATCGTTTCAGATGTGATGTTTTAGTTGTGCTCTTGATACGCCATTAAAACAGTAAAAACACGTTCAGTTTCCTTTTGCTTTGTGTGTCTCCTGTTCACCAAAACATTCCATCTGTGAAGGAAAAAGAAAGTAATCCAAAAGTAATCTGATTACGTAACTGTAACTGTATTCGGATTACTTTCAGAGCCATGTATTCAGTAATCAGTAACTGATTACATTTACAAAGTAACCCTCCCAACCCTGTATATACATATATATATATATATATATATGTATATATATATATATATATATATACATATATATATACTTGAATAACTCTGCACTTCCTGCTTGTTTTCTGGTTAGATGCAAACCACATGTAATGGTCTTGGTACTTGTACTCTGTGCAATGATAAAGTTGAATCTGCAGTAATCTAAATACAGTTTAAATATGTGAATATGATGCTTAAATTAAACATTAATCGTCACTCAACCTTCATAATAATAATAATTCATTTATTTTATAAAGGCGCCTTTCAAGGCTCTCAAGGTCGCCGTACAGACACTTAAAAAACAAGATACACAATACATAACACCAGCATAATCGACATAAACAAGACAATGCAGTAAATAAATAGATCAGATAACCAAATAAATAAAAAACAGGATGTGTGATGGATAACGATCAGGGTGGATATGCGAGTGTGAAGAGATATGTTTTGAGGCGTGATTTGAAAATGGGGAGAGAGTCAGTGTTGCGGATGTCCGGCGGGAGGGAGTTCCAGAGGCGGGGTGCAGAGCGGCTGAAGGCTCTAGACCCCATGGTGGTTAAACGGAAGGGGGGTGCAGTGAGGCTGAGGGAAGCAGAAGATCTGAGTGTGCGGATGGGTGTGTTGATGTGCAGGAGGTCGGAGAGGTACAGAGGAGTGAGGGTATGGATGGCCATAAAGGCGAGGAGCAGAATCTTAAAAATGATACGGGATTTGACGGGGAGCCAGTGAAGCTGCTGAAGAACAGGAGTGATGTGGTTAATGGAGGGGGTTCTGGTGATGATGCGGGCGGCAGAGTTCTGAACCAGTTGAAGTCTGTGGATGGATTTGAGAGGGAGACCAAAAAGAAGGGAGTTGCAGTAGTCGATGCGGGAAGTGACCAGGGTGTGAACAAGAATGGCGGTGGTCTTAGGGTTAAGGGACGGGCGGAGGCGGTTGATGTTGCGTAGATGGAAATAGGCAGACCGAGTGATATTACTGATGTGAGATTTGAATGAAAGTGTGCCGTCGAGGATGACACCCAGACTCTTAACCTGAGGGGAGGGGGAGACTGAAGAGTTGTCTATAATAATGGAGAAACTGTCAGGTTTGGTTAGGGTGGATTTTGTGCCAATGAGGAGAACCTCGGTTTTACTGTCGTTAAGTTTGAGAGAGTTAGAGGAGAACCAGGATTTGATGTCCTGTAAGCAGTCAGACAGGGAGGATGGAGGGAGGATGGCGGTTGGTTTGGAGGACAAGTAGAGCTGGGTGTCATCCGCGTAGCAATGAAAGTGGATGTTGTGTTTACAGAACAGTTGCCAATTCAAACATACATCAAACTTTTAAAAACTCCCCTTTCTTTCCAAACAGCAGATTTTAGGGGCCGACAGGTGTGTGTGTTCTCCTGTCGATCACTGTGTGTGTGCAGCGGTTTGTTTGTGATAACTATGATAAAGTTAGAGGGCAAAAAGGTAAACATAGAGGTAACCCAAAAAACACTTAATGAGATGACTAAGTGGAGACAAAAGTGTACTTGAATGAACTTTTAACCAAATGTTGACATAAAACTGTTGTAGTAATAAGACCAACAATTTGATTGGTTAGCGCAAAGGAGTGCAGTTCAGGGTCTTTAGGGTTAAACCTTCACCTACATAGAGTCTGGACTTTTAGCTTCTGTAAAGTAAGTCTTTAAGGCTTATAATAGGCATTTAGCATTTTGCTCGCTTCAAAAGTTGAGAAAAGGTTCAACTTTTCAAGCTTTGACGGAAGCATCAGCCAATCAAATCATATGCCAGTGCAAGCTCTAGCCAATCAAACCGCGTGCTTGTGTGTCCGGGGCGGGAGATTCATGGGACTGGTTGTTGGTCGAGCTTCAGACACGCCCACCGGCAAGCTTCAACGCACGCCGCCGCGTGGACGTACCGTAACCCTCACCCTGACATGTTGTCCCCTGTCAGATTTCATGTTTGTATTTTGTGCTTCTACTCTGACTTGTTTACTTGTCACTACTTTAATGTGGGGATTTTGGCCTTTGCAGACAATTAGCATGCACTGAAACCTTTATAGCACACTATACTGGACAAAGCAGAAAAGGGCTTCTTTGAAAATGCGTGTCCTCTCTAGTAACTCTAGATTGGTCTCATTCATTCTGGACAACTGAAGAATGATGTGGATTTTACCCAAAGAGTAAATCCACTGATTGTGACTCAAAGCTTTGCCATCAGATAAGATTCCCATAAAACAATCCACATGTTTCCTGATGCAAGCGCTCTGCTAAAAAGTTTAATTAATCTCACTATTCTTGGAGAATTGTAACCACGACGCCACTGTTGTTTCTTCCCTTAAACATTCTCCTAATTCAAATTGACTGGTTTTTATATTTCTTACATATTACAACTTACTTACAAGCAAGTATGTGATCAGGCGGAATATTTTCTGTCCCTTTATGGAGAAGTTATTCTGGTGAACTGGCAATTCAAGTTGGTAGAAGAAAACTCACAGCTTTGGTCCTGTGTTAGTATGATGTAGTGGTGGATAAACAACGATGCTGAAACATGGGAATCATATCGGTGAAGTGAAACACAAGCATGTCATTAATTCATGTTCTATTCTAAGACATGCAAATGTAATGTTAACACTCACATCCATGTAAGAACCGCTGTCCTCCTTTTTAAATGGGAAGTCTTGTGAGCTTTAATTCCTCTCATGTAATTAAATTATTATGATGGTTCAAGGCATGCCTTATGCTGCTCCCTGCAGACTGTAGTCATATCTGATGAATCCCACTCAACCTTCAGAACAGTTGCCAATTCAAACATACATCAAACTTTTAAAAACTCCCCTTTCTTTCCAAACAGCAGATTTTAGGGACCGACAGGTGTGTGTGTTCTCCTATCGATCACTGTGTGTGTGCAGCTGCTAGTTTGTATACTAAAGGGCAGGTTGTGTTGTTGTTTTAATGATGATTGCACCTCCTGAAGCTCAGCGACTGATTGATTGATTGATTGATTGATTGATTGTCTGCTAGCATCAGCAGCAGGTGTTGAGTTCAAGATGGCAAAACTAAATCCTGTCGTGGAATGTTGTGACTTTCACTCGGGTTAGAAACTAGCTGATAAGGATTCACTGAAGCCGTGACATTTTCTTTAATATCTTAAAGGCAAGGCAAGTTTATTTATACAGCACCTTTCAACACAAGGCAATTCAAAGTGCTTTACAAAAATGAAAGACATTAAGAGCTTTTAGAGACATATACACATATATATATATATATATATATATATATATATATACAGATTTTGAGTGACAACCTCCTTCCATCAGCAGGGGCATTGAAGATGAAACGTGGCTGGGTCTTTCAGCATGACAATGATCCCAAACACACCGCCCGGGCAACGAAGGAGTGGCTTCGTAAGAAGCATTTCAAGGTCCTGGAGTGGCCTAGCAAGTCTCCAGATCTCAACCCCATAGAAAATCTTTGGAGGGAGTTGAAAGTCTGTGTTGCCCAGCGACAGCCCCAAAACATCACTGCACTAGAGGAGATCTGCATGGAGGAATGGGCCAAAATACCAGCAACAGTGAAAACCTTGTGAAGACTTACAGAAAACGTTTGACCTCTGTCATTGCCAACAAAGGGTATATAACAAAGTATTGAGATGAACTTTTGTTATTGACCAAATACTTATTTTCCACCATCATTTGCAAATAAATTCTTTAAAAATCAGACAATGTGATTTTCTGGATTCTTTCCCCCCATTCTGTCTCTCATAGTTGAAGTGTATCTAGGATGAACATTACAGGCCTCTCTCATCTTTTTAAGTGGGAGAACTTGCACAATTGGTGGCTGACTAAATACCTTTTTGCCCCACTATATATATATATATATAAAATGGCATTTAAAAACACTCATTTAAAAGCAAAGATAATAAAACATTAAAGTGACAGAGCAGTGTGAGATGCACACATCTGAAATGTTTAGCTCTGACTCTCAATCATTGCTCACTTTTTAGCAGAAATAGTTTTCTTTGACCTCACTGTCTTTCTAATTTCTTACTTAACTTATCCGTTAGTTATTTCAAGTGTTTCACGCTAAACGAACCCCTCTTTGGACAATTATAATCTGACCCCATGGTACCTTTTAATGTCCTTACACACCAAGCCGATTTTCGATGTCGATAGATGTCTGGCCGTCGATGAGCGTCCTGTCGCCCTACTCAGATTGGTGTGTCCACCGTTGTGTCTTTTCGGCCGACATCTTCTGTCGCTGATTCAACATGTTGAATCGGTAGGCTGTCGGCAAAATAAATCACTCTGATTGGCTGTTCAGCTAGCGAATCAGTGCATGAGAAGCGAAACGGAAGTGAGGGACCGTTACGTCCCCAGCTCGCTTAGGGTAAAAGGGAAGCAACACGAAACCAGGTGTTCTTGGTAAGAGGTTGATTTTAATAATAAACTCAAAATAAAGATGATATAACCAAAAAGACAGGCTCTTAAAACCAGCTCACAATAACGCTACACAAACCAAGGGCACAGATTATCACAGTCATAGCACACTATGGGCACTTAAGGCTAAAATAGTGAGGCGTCTCGCACAAGTTCGACGCCGTCACAAATCACAGAATATACACAAAGCACACTTAAGCACACACCCTAACTAACCACTGTAGCAGAACTAGCACAGAGCTACACAGACCGTAAGGAGAGCACCGAGAGCCGTCTGACACAGATTCAGACCTCTCCTGTCTAACTGAGATGCACACACTCTTCTAAGAGTCCCCGGAAGGTGTGGGCAGGGATTGGTGAGTCGGGCCCGACCTGCTCCAATCCAGATCTTCGGTCACGCCTACCAGAGGAGGGACAGGAAACTGGCATTGAATGGCGTCCGGGCAATGGCACGTCTCATATACATATAACATACACAGCTGAAAATACTCCCAGACAGGTTAACGAGCAGACAGCAGCAGCAGCCGTGACACCCCCCCCCCCCTTAAGACACAATCTCACAGTTTTGTGAACCATGCCTACTACTAAACCTACCTAATCATTCTGAAGGACTCTAAAAGACTCGAAGGAAATCTCTACACACAATATACATAACGACCAGGGTCGTAACAGGGACCCAAACAAACTATGAACAGCAGGAAAGACACTGAGAGACCAGGTATACACATAAACACTAAATACAGACACAATGGACAGAATACATATGAATAAACTTAAACCGTTTCCCTTCAGCTCAGAGGTGAAATAAGGGCTTGAGTCACAGCTTTAGGCGCCTTCCTGCTCAGAGACAGAGGCTCTAATTAACGTCTCCTGTCTGAAGTTTCCCACGTATTGACTTTTGTGCAGGAATGCAAAAAAAACGAGAGCCAGCAGAGACTGTGTGGCATTTTCAGGGGACAGGGTCAAGGAGAGAGAAACAACGACAACAGTGACATTTATAAATAAGGGAGGACGGAGCAGCTCGCTCTGATGTGTTTAGTGAAGCATCTGCTAAGGTCACACACACACACACACACACACACACACACACACACACACACACACACACACACACACACACACACACACACACACACACACACACACACACACACCAGAGGTGGGAAGTATTGGAGTACAAATACTTCGTTACTGTACTCAAGTACATTTTTCTGGTATCAGTACTCCACTACTTATTTCATCATTATTCTTTAGAGTCATTGCGTGCCTATTGATTTGAACATGATCCGTGTATCCATCATTTCCTGGTCTTCTCTAAAGAAGAGGGACCAATGGAAACGTTGTCATGTTGCCGTTGTTCAGCATGGAAACATTCATTAGCTAACAATGACATTATTGTTCTATTAATATAAAGGGAGGTCAGGTACTCTTTAAAACAGCTGCTAGCTATGGGTACTTTTTACTGAAGTACATTTCAAAGCCTCTTTACTTTGACTTTAAAGAAGTTTAGTCAGTACTTCTACTTCTACCAGAGTATCTTTAAACACGAGTATCTGTTTTTGAGGCAAACAGCACCCGACATTCAACTCATTCGTCTGGTGCCGCTCTGCACATTTTGCACGGACAATAAACGCTGAGTGTGTGTTTCGTCCTCTGGTGCTCTGACTCACATGCTTATGCTGCTATGATAAAGTTAGAGGGCAAAAAGGTAAACATAGTGATAACCCAAAAAACACTTCATGAGATGACTAAGTGGAGACAAAAGTGTACTTGAATGAACTTTTAACCAAATGTTGACATAAAACTGTCGTAGTAATAAGACCAACATTTTGATTGGTTAGCGCAAAGGAGTGCAGCTCAGGGTCTTTGGGGTTAAACCTTCACCTACATAGAGTCTGGACTTTTAGCTTCTGTAAAGTAAGTCTTTAAGGCTTATAATAGGCATTTTAGTATTGTAATAATAACTCCTCAACACACACACTAACGGCCCGTCCACACGGCGGCGTGTGTTGAAGCAGAGACGCTTCCCATTCACTTTGAATGGCGTGACGTCACGCTTTGCCGAACTGCATTGTGGTTCCTTCGCTTTGCTTTGCCTCCGTTGCTCGCTTCAAAAGTTGGGAAAAGTTCAACTTTCAAGCTTCGACGGAAGCGTCAGCCAATCAAATAATATGCCAGTACAAGCTCTAGCCAATCAAACCGCGTGCTTGTGTGTCCGGGGCGGGAGATTCATGGGATTGGTTGTTGGTCGAGCTTCAGACACGCCGGCAAGCTTCAACGCACGTCGCCGTGTGGACGTACCGTAACCCTCACCCTGACATGTTGTCCCCTGTCAGATTTCATGTTTGTATTTTGTGCTTCTACTCTGACTTGTTTACTTGTCACTACTTTAATGTGGGGATTTTGGCCTTTGCAGACAATTAGCATGCACTGAAACCTTTATATGTGATTGACGTGATTCAAGATGGCGCCTGTGTCGGCTCGCCGCTCGCTCAGCTGTCTACCTATAGCTATCCTGTTTTTGTTTTATGTTTGTCAGAATGTCTCTGCTCTGCTCGTCTATGATCGCCAAGCCCTCCTCCACCTCAGACCCTCACTGGAGTTGATACTGCTGCCCAAAACCACATCTGGCAACCAAAAATCGTCCCCCCCCCCCTCTACTGTTGGACATACCTTTCTACCTGCGCAGGTTGCCCCGCATCCCGCCTCGCCGAAAGCGCTTCAGACGACGGGGTAAGCGTGGTGGTGCACTGGTCCACCTTAAGGCTTACCTGACGGCTTCTTCCGGGACCTATCCACGCCTCGGATGTCATGGCCCTCTCGCTGCACGTCATGTGAGGGATCGGTGGATTCGCCCTGTCTTTCCGGAGCTGCGGCCTCTGCTGGACCCGCTGGCAGCTCCTCCTGCCCGACTGACTGCTCCTCCTGTCCGACTGGCAGCTACTCCTGCCCGCCTGACTGCTCCCGGCCCGCGCGGCGTTCAACACGGACATCTTCGACAGCTGAGACGAACTACACCGTCGGCAAGCCCGGAGCGAAAACTTCGTCTGGCTTTGCTAAATGCTAGGTCGATAGCTAACAAAACGTTCCTGCTGAACGACTTCTTCACCTCCCGTGAACTGGATTTCATGTTCCTAACGGAGACCTGGGCACACGCTGGCGAGTACACATCATTCTTTGATCTTCTTCCTCCTGATTGTACATTCTTTAGCTCCCCCCGTGCCACCGGCCATGGCGGGGGCATAGCTTCGGTGTTTAGAGCTAGCCTCCAGTGCCGATTGCTACACCATGTCACTAGCTATGCTAGCTTTGAGTTGCAGCTCTTTGAACTGAACCCGGCCTCGCCTATACTCTGCGCAGTTGTGTATCGTCCGCCAAAGCGCAATAAGGACTTCATAAATGACTTTTCTGACTTTCTGTCCGGGATCATGGTGAATTATGATCGTGTTTTGATCTCCGGAGACTTCAATGTCCATGTGTGTTGTGAGTCCAGGCCTCTGGTTAGGGACTTTTTAAATCTCCTTGATTCTTTTGGTCTTGTTCAGTCCGTGGCTGGCCCAACACACGAAAAAGGACACACTTTGGACTTGGTATTGTCGTTTGGACTGTCTGTATCTGTGGATGAAATATGTGCAGCAACGCGTATCTCAGACCATTTACCGGTTCTGTTTACAACCTCCATCTCTTCCGCAGGAGTCGAGTCCCGTGCCCCTGCGCGTCGTCTGCGTTCGATTAACCCCTTGACTGCCTCACAGTTCTCTGATGTTTTTAATGCTTCTCCTATCTGTAAATTAGATGTGGACTGTGCTTTTAATGCTGATGAGCTTCTCTCTATGTTTGACTTGACATGCACACCAATACTGGATTCTGTTGCTCCTTTTACGCTTAGACGCAACAAAGTTCTATCAGAGCCGTGGCTCAATGACTGTACTCGTGCTCTCAGACGCGCTTGCAGGCGTGCTGAGAGAAAGTGGAAAAAGGATAAACTCCATGTCTCCCTGGAAATCCTTCGTGCTTCCCTCTCTGACTACCAGACGGCAGTCAAAGCAGCCAAAACAGAGCACATTTCTCTGTTCATCTCTAAAAACAGCCACAAACCTCAGGTTCTTTTTAATGTCCTCAACTCCATCATTAATCCCCGTGATGTTTCTTCTGTTGTGCCATCGCCTGCTCTCTGCGATAAGTTTCTTAAATTTTTTATTGGAAAAATATCTGCTCTTAGGCTAGCTCACACTAGTGCTACCCCCGATCCTGCTCCCTCTCTGTGCCCTGCTGTCCTCGACCACTTTGAGCCTATTTCCCTCTCTTCTCTCTCGGACATAGTGGAGCACCTGCGACCGACAAGCTGCTCCTCGGACAGCATTCCCTCACGCCTTCTCAAAGAGGTTTTTCATTCAGTTGGAGCAAGTATTTTATTACTTTTAAACACCTCTCTTACCTCAGGATGTGTCCCAGCTGCCTTTAAACATGCCGTGGTTACCCCACTACTTAAAAAGAAAAGTCTCGACCCCTCCACTCTCGCAAATTTTAGGCCCATCTCCCAGCTACCGTTTTTATCAAAAGCCCTGGAGCGCGTAGTCTACGCCCAGCTGCAGTCTTTTTTAATCCTTCATGGCATCCATGAAAAGTTTCAGTCTGGCTTCAAACCCATGCACAGCACTGAAACAGCCCTTTTAAGAGTTTTTAACGATCTGCTCCTAGCCGCCGACTCAGGTAGCCCAGCTGTCTTGGTGCTGTTGGACTTGACAGCTGCCTTCGACACCGTGGACCATGGCATCCTGCTGTCACGGCTTGAACAGTCCGCTGGCATCACAGGCTCTGCCCTCGCATGGTTCAGGTCCTACCTTAAGGACCGTAGCTTTTCAGTGCAGCTAGGTGCCTTCTCCTCTGCCAAAGCCCCTCTTACCTGTGGGGTCCCCCAAGGCTCGATTCTGGGCCCCATCCTGTTCCTACTATACATACTGCCCCTAGGTTCTATTCTAACAAAACACAATATTCCCTTCCACTGCTACGCTGACGACGTCCAGATTTATCTCCCGCTCAAAGCAAACATCAAACAGTCACTACAGCAGTTGATGGACTGCTTAACGGAGATCAAATCCTGGCTGAGCAACAACTTCCTGACTCTTAACGAGGGCAAGACGGAGGTCATCTTTTTTGGACCACAACCTCCAGCCTCTCAGGTTGATATTCTGGGCTCCCTCCAACTAAACATCCTCCCCTCGGTCATGAACCTTGGCGTGACCTTGACGAACACTTTTAAATTCGATAAGCAGGTCAGCAGCGTAGTCAAATCCTGCTTTTTTAAAATAAGACTATTGGCCAAAACCAAGTCCTATTTATCTTTTAAAGACATGGAAAGGGTCATCAACGCCTTTGTGACCTCGAGACTGGACTATTGCAACGCTCTGTATGTGGGTATGGACCACGCGTCAATTAAACGCCTGCAGCTGGTCCAAAATGCAGCTGCACGTTTGCTGACTGGACACAAAAAGCGCGACCACATCACCCCAATTCTGGCCTCACTACACTGGCTTCCAGTTCAGTTCAGAATTGATTTTAAAATCCTTTTATTTGTTTTTAAAGCTCTAAATGGGCTGGCTCCGGCCTATATAGTTGAACTCCTCCAGCGCTACACCCCAGCCAGAGCTTTAAGGTCTGCTGACCAGCTGCTGCTGGTAGTGCCGAAGACTAGGCTCAAAACACGAGGGCACCGAGCCTTCGCAGCAGCTGGCCCGAGGCTCTGGAACACTCTGCCCCTCCATGTGAGGTCGGCCCAGACCCTAGGGGTTTTTAAATCCTATCTAAAAACACACTTCTTCTCTCAGGCTTTCTAGCTAGAGCGGAGCACGACTACTGACATTTCCCTGTGTATTGTTTTTATATTTGCTGTTGCCAAATGACTGTCTTTTTTACAATTGCACTGCAGTAAAATGTTTTTATTACATGTACAGCACTTTGGCTCGACCAAACATCGTTTTTAAATGTGCTCTATAAATAAAATTTGATTTGATTTGATTTGATTTGTAAATTAGATGTGGACTGTGCTTTTAATGCTGATGAGCTTCTCTCTATGTTTGACTTGACATGCACACCAATACTGGATTCTGTTGCTCCTTTTACGCTTAGACGCAACAAAGTTCTATCAGAACCGTGGCTCAATGACTGTACTCGTGCTCTCAGACGCGCTTGCAGGCGTGCTGAGAGAAAGTGGAAAAAGGATAAACTCCATGTCTCCCTGGAAATCCTTCGTGCTTCCCTCTCTGACTACCAGACGGCAGTCAAAGCAGCCAAAACAGAGCACATTTCTCTGTTCATCTCTAAAAACAGCCATAAACCTCAGGTTCTTTTTAATGTCCTCAACTCCATCATTAATCCCCGTGATGTTTCTTCTGTTGTGCCATCGCCTGCTCTCTGCGATAAGTTTCTTAAATTTTTTATTGGAAAAATATCTGCTCTTAGGCTAGCTCACACTAGTGCTACCCCGATCCTGCTCCCTCTCTGTGCCCTGCTGTCCTCGACCACTTTGAGCCTATTTCCCTCTCTTCTCTCTCGGACATAGTGGAGCACCTGCGGCCGACAAACTGCTCCTCTGACAGCATTCCCTCTCGCCTTCTCAAAGAGGTTTTTCTTTCAGTTGGAGCAAGCATTTTATTACTTTTAAACACTTCTCTTACCTCAGGATGTGTCCCAGCTGCCTTTAAACATGCCGTGGTTACGCCACTACTTAAAAAGAAAAGTCTCGACCCCTCCACTCTCGCAAATTTTAGGCCCATCTCCCAGCTACCGTTTTTATCAAAAGCCCTGGAGCGCGTAGTCTACGCCCAGCTGCAGTCTTTCTTAATCCTTCATGGCATCCATGAAAAGTTTCAGTCTGGCTTCAAACCCATGCACAGCACTGAAACAGCCCTTTTAAGAGTTTTTAACGATCTGCTCCTAGCCGCCGACTCAGGTAGCCCAGCTGTCTTGGTGCTGTTGGACCTGACAGCTGCCTTCGACACCGTGGACCATGGCATCCTGCTGTCACGGCTTGATCAGTCCGCTGGCATCACAGGCTCTGCCCTCGCATGGTTCAGGTCCTACCTTAAGGACCGTAGCTTCTCAGTGCAGCTAGGTGCCTTCTCCTCTGCCAAAGCCCCTCTTACCTGTGGGGTCCCCCAAGGCTCGATTCTGGGCCCCATCCTGTTCCTACTGTACATACTGCCCCTAGGTTCTATTCTAACAAAACATAATATTCCCTTCCACTGCTACGCTGACGACGTCCAGATATATCTCCCGCTCAAAGCAAACATCAAACAGTCACTACAGCAGCTGATGGACTGCTTAACGGAGATCAAATCCTGGCTGAGCAACAATTTCTTGAAACTTAACGAGGGCAAGACGGAGGTCATCTTTTTTGGACCACAACCCCCAGCCTCTCAGGTTGATATTCTGGGCTCCCTCCAACAAAACATCCTCCCCTCGGTCATGAACCTTGGCGTGACCTTGACGAACACTTTTAAATTCGATAAGCAGGTCAGCAGCGTAGTCAAATCCTGCTTTTTTAAAATAAGACTATTGGCCAAAACCAAGTCCTATTTATCTTTTAAAGACATGGAAAGGGTCATCAACGCCTTTGTTACCTCAAGGCTGGACTATTGTAACGCTCTGTATGTGGGTATGGACCACGCGTCAATTAAACGCCTACAGCTGGTCCAAAATGCAGCTGCACGTTTGCTGACTGGCCATAAAAAGCGTGACCACATCACCCCAATTCTGGCCTCACTGCACTGGCTTCCAGTTCGGTTCAGAATTGATTTTAAAATCCTTTTATTTGTTTTTAAAGCTCTAAATGGGCTGGCTCCTTCCTATATAGCTGAACTCCTCCAGCGCTACACCCCAGCCAGAGCTTTAAGGTCTGCTGACCATCTGCTGCTGGTAGTGCCCAAGACCAGGCTCAAAACCCGAGGGCACCGAGCCTTCGCAGCAGCTGGCCCCAGGCTCTGGAACACTCTGCCCCTCCACGTGAGGTCGGCCCAGACCCTAGGGGTTTTTAAATCCTCACTAAAGACTCACTTCTTCTCTCTGGCCTTCTAGTCAGAGCGGAGCACGACTCCTGACTATTTCCTGTGTTTGCTATATATCTGTTGTAAATTATTGTCTTTTATTGTGATTATAAGTGTTTTTTATTGCATGTACAGCACTTTGGCTCGACCAAAAATCGCTTTTAAATGTGCTATATAAATAAAACTTGATTTGATTTGATTTGATTTGATTTATAGCACACTATACTGGACAAAGCAGAAAAGGGCTTCTTTGAAAATGCGTGTCCTCTCTAGTAACTCTAGATTGGTCTCATTCATTCTGGACAACTGAAGAATGATGTGGATTTTACCCAAAGAGTAAATCCACTGATTGTGACTCAAAGCTTTGCCATCAGATAAGATTCCCATAAAACAATCCACATGTTTCCTGATGCAAGCGCTCTGCTAAAAAGTTTAATTAATCTCACTATTCTTGGAGAATTGTAACCACGACGCCACTGTTGTTTCTTCCCTTAAACATTCTCCTAATTCAAATTGACTGGTTTTCATATTTCTTACATATTACAACTTACTTACAAGCAAGTATGTGATCAGGCTGAATATTTTCTGTCCCTTTATGGAGAAGTTATTCTGGTGAACTGGCAATTCAAGTTGGTAGAAGAAAACTCACAGCTTTGGTCCTGTGTTAGTATGATGTAGTGGTGGATAAACAACGATGCTGAAACATGGGAATCATATCGGTGAAGTGAAACACAAGCATGTCATTAATTCATGTTCTATTCTAAGACATGCAAATGTAATGTTAACACTCACATCCATGTAAGAACCGCTGTCCTCCTTATTAAATGGGAAGTCTTGTGAGCTTTAATTCCTCTCATGTAATTAAATTATTATGATGGTTCAAGGCATGCCTTATGCTGCTCCCTGCAGACTGTAGTCATATCTGATGAACTAATGTATTCCAGCTGTAACAAGACAATGCAGGTTTGTACGTGCAGTAAAATGTTTCCCCCCATAAAGTAGAACATTAACAATCCAGATTTAGCTGTTATGGAGATATAAAAACCTAATGTATTCATGATAGAGTTACTGTTCAGTCATTTTAGGACGTTTCATCATAAATTGGTTCAATCTCTGGTTTTATAATCACCTGCGTTTGCGGAAAATTGGCTTGTGAATGTCAGGCAGCCGACTCAGTCCTGTCAAGACCTATTTGAATGGATATATCATGTTGAAATAAATCCCTATTTCTTTAGCATAGTCAAAAAACTAAATGAGTAAAGGGAATACATTTGCGTCAGGATTAGCTGTAATGAACATGGGGATGTCTTTCTGATCTTTTGGGTCAGATTTAAGTGAGATTTCGCAAAGAAAAGGCCAAGAAGTGTATCTACAGTCTGAATCAGTAAACACTAAAGAGTGATGCACACAGCTGGGAGACCAGGGGACACTAAAGAGTGATGCACACAGCTGGGAGACCAGGGGACACTAAAGAGTGACGCACACAGCTGGGAGACCAGGGGACACTAAAGAGTGATGCACACAGCTGGGAGACCAGGGGACACTAAAGAGTGACGCACACAGCTGGGAGACCAGGGGACACTAAGGAGTGACGCACACAGCTGGGAGACCAGGGGACACTAAGGAGTGACGCACACAGCTGGGAGACCAGGGGACACTAATGAGTGACGCACACAGCTGGGAGACCAGGGGACACTAATGAGTGACGCACACAGCTGGGAGACCAGGGGACACTAAGGAGTGACGCACACAGCTGGGAGACCAGGGGACACTAATGAGTGACGCACACAGCTGGGAGACCAGGGGACACTAAGGAGTGACGCACACAGCTGGGAGACCACGGGACACTAACGAGTGACGCACACAGCTGGGAGACCAGGGGACACTAAAAAGTGACGCACACAGCTGGGAGACCACGGGACACTAACGAGTGACGCACACAGCTGGGAGACCAGGGGACACTAAAAAGTGACGCACACAGCTGGGAGACCACGGGACACTAACGAGTGACGCACACAGCTGGGAGACCAGGGGACACTAAAGAGTGACGCACACAGCTGGGAGACCAGGGGACACTAAGGAGTGACGCACACAGCTGGGAGACCAGGGGACACTAAAGAGTGACGCATACAGCTGGGAGACCACGGGACACTAAGGAGTGACACACACAGCTGGGAGACCAGGGGACACCAGGATTGCCAACTCTCACGCATCTGGCGTGTGACACACGCTTTCACTCTCAATCTCACGCTCTCGCGCTGCCCAAACTATTCTCACGCCAAAACAAGAATACCGAAGACTAGAAACTGTTTTGAAAACTTTTGTCAGGTAGTGATCGTCTTCTCAATAGAAGATCTTTGATAATGTCTTCTGGCCAATCAGAATCAAGATAACGGCGTGGTGTTGTTGCAGGAAGTCCCCACGGAGAATACTTTTGCTGTAGTACATCTCTATACGTCGATACAACGAAATCAGACCCCACGGTTTGATGATTGATAGGTGTGTGGGCTGTCTTTCATTTTCACACACAGAACAATGGGGGCTATCCACCCTTATCCACAATGTAAAGTCATTCACAGCCTCTTCCCTCTTCTCTCTGTGAGGAGCAGCAGGTTCAGCTTTCAGAACAAAGTAACAACAAACTAAAATGGCATTAATTTTTTTTAATATGTCGTGGAGTAATAGATGTATTTATTGTTCTTCTCAAGAGAGTACCAGAATGTGCATTTTATGTTAGTATTTCAAACAATCTCCTGGGGGAGAATCTCCCCAGACCCCCTGCAGGGGTTGGGCTTTCAGCATGTCAACTCTTTCACCTGTGGGGAAGTTGCAGGATTGGCTCCAGGTCGCCCTTTTTATTTACTACAAGACAAATGTGCCTTTTTATATCATACAGTTCAATTTGGATTGAGACAGGGAAATAATCTAAACCTCACGCGTGGCGTTTCACTGTCAAGGGGAGCGTGTATGTAATTACATTGCAAATACTGACTTCACCCCACCACTGTATGGGTTAGCCCTACCAGAGATTACCCAACATAAATACTCTCTGGCAACTGCCGACCCGTATTGCGCAAGCGCAGATCTAAGATCCAGTAGAAATGATAAAAAAGTAAAAGTCTGCTGCTTATTGTTCTACTAGGCCAAAATAGAGTGTGTTAATTAATATGTTTGGCAGTTTGGAGTAAGTCTGTAGATTTGTTTGTGTGTGTGTTTCATGTAGCCTATAGGCCTCTCATGATAATTAATTTTGTCTGATACATTTTCCAGGAAATTATTGCGATAACCGATAATATTGTCGGCACCGTTGTATGACCATTTTAGACCACTGACATAATGATAATATATAATAATAATTCAAGTCTTTCAAACTGCTAGTCACATCCTCATGTAAATGGCAATTTATCGAGTTCATTTTTATTTATCGTACAATATGTCAATTAATTGCTTATCGCGACAGGCACACAATAAAACAGTGGAAACAAAGATGTGTTTGACTTTCATTAGTGAATGAAACTTTGTGCCCTTTATAGTCTGTGTCCAATTTTGTGTATTTGTATATATTGTATATATATCCTATATCCTATATATATGCTAAGGTCCCGCTGCTGACACGATAGCAGTCATTTAGTGCGCATATGTGTAATTAAACCCATGATATCAAAATCTCACTCCAGCCAGGTACCCAAAGTTGGCAACCCTGGGGGACACTAATGAGTCACGCACACAGCTGGGAGACCACGGGACACTAAAGAGTGCCGCACACAGCTTGACGTTCAGGATTACAAAGCTGAACCTCTGTCTCAGAGTTAGTCGTCTCATAACTGTCAGTGTTTGTCAGTATATCTGAAATGACTAGGTTAGCTACGTTAGCTAGCTAGCTTAGAGCCGATCTGCAGTAGCATCAGAAGGATGTGATTGATTGGAGCAGAATACATTTATTTTTTCAGCTTTGTCAGCGCCATCAGCTTGCTCCACTTCCAACGTTAGAAGGAACTTAACTAGATCCACTATCTCAGCAGAGGCACTTTTATGAGCCTCAGTAGCTTTATTCAAATAGCATTCATTTACAGTCACATAAAGGGGGAAAATTAAACCAATAACTCACACAGAGACAGACATGCACATTGTCTCGTATGGAAATCCACACACAGTAATGCAACCGCCACCACACATTAAACACGCACTTAGTATGCCAGCACAGTATTACATCTTCAAAGTTGTCTTCATATAAACTCCACGTCTCTTTCTGGGATACAAAATGTTTCGCAGAGCCAATTCTGCCAACATGGGAGGCTCCCACTGCTGGGACCGGGAAGATCCTAAAGCTGCTTTTGGAGCACTAATCTGAAAAGCCTTTTATCGTCCTAGGGCCCATTAGCAGCATCAGTGTCTCCGGGAAACAGCTAAATGAGTGGGATAGAGAAAAACACAGATGAAGCTAAAGCACGACTGTTGTTCTTTTACTTATTCACACGTTTGGTGGCACTGAATATAATTTGGTGTCTCGTTTCCTACTTATCTGAACATGTTTTGATATATGGAGTACCTCAGAGATTTGTTTTAGGCCCTTTTCCTTTCAATCAATCAATCAATGTTTATTTATATAGCCCAATATCACAAATGTTACATTTGTCTCAGTGGACTTCACAGTTTGTACAAAATATCAGTATGACAATACGACACCCTCTGTCCTTAGACCCTCTGTCCTTAGACCCTCACATCGTACAAGGAAAAACTTACGAAGAAAACCCACAGTTTAAAGGAACATGGGAGAAACCTCAGGGAGAGCAACAGAGGAGGGATCCCTCTCCCAGGACGGACAGTCGTGCAATAGATGCCGTTTGGAAATTGAAAAGATAATACATTTGCAACATAGGTAGTCCAAATGTTTGGAAATGCATGTGTGTATAATAGGAAGATGAATCCACGAGGATATCCATCCAGGACCTATGATCCAGGACCACAGCCACGACTCAAGATCCAGGGCTCGTGATCCAGGACACAGGACCGCAGGATCATCCATGACTCCGGATCCCAGCGTATATAGATACCAAAAAGAAAGAGATTTGGGGAAGCTGGGTTAATCGGAACATGGGAGTACACAGGTATAGACAGAGAGAAGGAAGAAGTAAGATGTCCCCCGACAAACTAAGCCTATATCAGCAAAACTAGGGGCTGAATCTAATCAGCCCTAACTATAAGCTTTATCAAAAAGGAAGGTATTAAGTGCACTCTTAAAAACGGATAGGGTGTCTGCCGCCCGAACACAAACTGGAAGCTGATTCCACAAATGTGGAGCTTGATAAGAAAAGGCTCTCCTTTCAAAGGATATTTCACTTATTGGCTTTGTGTTTCAGGCTTTCACGTTTTCCTACTCATCTGAAAATGTTTTTGATATATGGAGTACCTCAGGGATCTGTTTTAGGCCCTATTCTTTTTTTTCAAAGGATATTTCACTTATTGGCTTTGTGTCTGGCTCTTACATTTTCCTACTTATCTGACCATGTTTTGCTATATAAGATAAGAAGTACTGTATTGATCCCAATTTGGGGAATGTTTGCGTATGGAGTACCTCAGGGATCTGTTTTAGGCCCTTCTCAGTTTTTTTCAGAGGATATTTCACTTATTGGCTTTGTGTCCTGGCTCTCACGTTTTCCGACTTATCTGTACATGTTTTTGATATATGTGACCCGCTCTATCAAAATCAGTCGGAAGTCGCAACGGCTCATTTCAAAATAAAGGTGGATTTGCTTAAAAAAATTATTTTTCGGGGTTCGGGTGTTTCGTCACAGCCGGTGTTTCTCGTGAGTGTTTTCCCCGGGAAACAAACACAATACACACAAATGCAAAAATACACAAACACACTCTTGCGAGCTTCCCCCAGACCAGTAATCCAAACGAAAATATTTTCCCTCCGTAATATTTTGATCATTTATTAGCCGCTAATAACCAATCAGACCGATGGATTCCAGAGAAGAGGAAACTTTGAAGGCCTTTTTCTCAAAATGATGACTCGGTGACAGTCATTATATAACGTGATATATTTTGCTTAATATTCGGAGTAAAAAAATAATCCTGATATTATTAGAAAGCTAGGAATCTCCTCTTTCCAACAGTGTATACAACTCAAAATGTGTCTTCGGGTCAATGCGACTGATTTCGATAGAGCAGGTCACATATGGAGTACCTCAGGGATCTGTTTTAGGCCCTTATCCTTTCTTTTTCAAAGAATATTTCACTTATTGGCTCTGGGTCTCAGGCTACGTGTTCCTACTTATCTGTACATGTGTTTGATATATGGAGTACCTCAGGGATCTGTTTCAGGCCCTTTTTATTTTCCTTTCTGAGGATATTTAACTTATTATACTGAATTAATTGCCACTGTAAGGCTCATAATACACATCTGTACGTGTCTTTATGGTTATTAAACTAGAGGCATGCTTGTCTGCTGTGAAAAACTTGTAATCTCATACATTTCTGTTCCTCAATATGAAGAACAATTATATCATGATCATTGGTCAGTCTGATCAGATTTCCTTCTTGAGACTGTCCTTTTTCCAGCACTTCATATCAGAGAGGAGATTGTGTTCCTCACAAACCATTGTTGAATGAGGGCAATCCCTGCATCAGTAATAAGCTAGTCTGTGTATTTGTATAAGTCAATAACATTTTGAGGGAAACTCTTTCTTTCACAACAACTGATCCATTAAAACAAAAAGTTCCGGTGTCTCTAACTTTGTATTAATTGTTAACAGAGTGTCCTCTCCAACCATTTAAAAAGCTTTCATGTATGTTGTTGTATGTGTTCCTGCTAAAAGCCTTAGCTCAGTGCCAACATGAGTGTCTCTAAGCAGCACAGTTAGAGAGGACAGCCATTTCTCAGATGCTCACATGCACCAGTTTTGCAAAACAGACATACATTTTTTATGCTTAGATTTTCTTTCATTGTGTGAGTTGCTTTTAAATGTGATGTAACTAGACACTGCTCTCATTGTCTTGACTGTTTTTAATGAGTTCTTCCTACATTATTTAAACATTATGCATGATAAGACACTGTATGTCTATGAGGATGCTCAGTAAAGTAGTAGGACAACATCTAGAGGTATTCAAATTACACTGCTTCCTACAATAAGAAAGAAAACTGAAATTGATAGAGATGGTAAAACAAATATCAATGGAACATTTTATGGAAAATAGTCCTTGTGAAATCTGGTCATCAGTGCCTTCCAACAAAAAGCATTTCCAAAAACAACAACAGCCTGTAAGGTTATGACATATTTCTGTTGCATTTTTTTGAAATGATAATAACACATATCCACTCGAGCTTGGTTTGCACATCTGTGTACAAAACAGTTGGGACTGTCACAAAAACTATTTCTATTTATTTTCTGATTTGTGTTCCAGCTGCATCAGCTCTGTGCACACACTCTCCGGGAGGCGTGTGGCGCAGTGGGTTGTGCGTTGGTGTTCGGATTAGGGGGTCACAGGTTCAAACCCCACTGCAATCAGCATGTCGTTGTGTACCTGAGACGCTTCACCCCAAAGTGCTCCTGTGGGGATTGTCCACAGTATTGAGTATGGATGTCGCTTTGGATAAAAGCGTCTAACAAGTGACATGTAATGCAATGTCTCCATTTCACCTTGTGTGTCTTGAGCTGTACACTTTAACAAATACATGTTTTTATTTAAATAATCATGCAATTATTAAACAAGTACATGCATAGGCAGTCATTAGCACACCACACATGAGTAACCTTTGCTAGTAGTGCAGCTATGTAAGACAAATAGTAGTTAACAAAGAGACAGGAAGAAAACGGGAAGGATTTCAAAATAGTAATCTGTAACCTAAAATACGAGTAGTAAACTATGAAGTATGTAGCATGCAAGAAAAGCTACCCAACAAGCTGAAGAGGCGGTAAAACAATCAGACACGGGACTGCTGGTTTTCAGGAAGAGAGGAAGTGTGTGAGAGAGGAAGTGTGTGTGAGAGAGGACAGGTGGTAAACAAGAGCTCGGTAAGCCGGCAGGGAAACGGGTGTTCAGGAACAGCACCATGTTTTTTTTATTGTCATTTGCATCTTATAAATATTTGATCAATTAATAGTTTCCTCCATCTGGTGTGTTCCGGGCCTCGCTGTGTGGATGTTCTCTGCATTCCTGTAGGTGTTGAGCAATCTGCATGTTCATTTAACGCACTGGATGACTAAGTGGCAGCAGAGAAGAAGCACAGTGAAGATGGCCGACGGATGCAAACGGTCCAAAACATTTCCATTAGGAGAAACGCTCGAAATAATGAAACACAAATGTGCTAAAACAAATCTTCACCGACTTGAAACATGCAGCGTTTACTAAAAGCTGCAAGAAGCTCAAAACACAACGGAGACCAGGAGACACTAAAGAGTGAGGCACACAGCTGGGAGACCAGGGGACACTAAAGAGTGACGCACACAGCTGGGAGACCAGGGGACACTAAACAGTGACGCACACAGCTGGGAGACTAGGGGACACTAAAGAGTGAAGCACACAGCTGGGAGACCAGGGGACAGTACAAAGTGACACACACTGGGAGACCAGGGGACAGTAAAGAGTGACACACACAGCTGGGAGACCAGGGGACACTAAAGAGTGACGCACACAGCTGGGAGACCAGGCGACACTAAACAGTGACACACACAGCTGGGAGACCAGGGGACACTAAAGAGTGACGCACACAGCTGGGAGATCAGGGGACACTAATGAGTGAGGCACACAGCTGGGAGACAAGGGGACACTAAAGAGTGACGCACACAGCTGGGAGATCAGGGGACACTAATGAGTGAGGCACACAGCTGGGAGACAAGGGGACACTAAAGAGTGAGGCACACAGCTGGGAGATCAGGGGACACTAATGAGTGAGGCACACAGCTGGGAGACAAGGGGACACTAAAGAGTGACGCACACAGCTGGGAGACCAGGGGACACTAAAGAGTGACGCACACAGCTGGGAGACCAGGGGACACTAAGGAGTGACGCACACAGCTGGGAGACCAGGGGACACTAAAGAGTGAGGCACACAGCTGGGAGATCAGGGGACACTAATGAGTGAGGCACACAGCTGGGAGACAAGGGGACACTAAAGAGTGACGCACACAGCTGGGAGATCAGGGGACACTAATGAGTGAGGCACACAGCTGGGAGACAAGGGGACACTAAAGAGTGACGCACACAGCTGGGAGATCAGGGGACACTAATGAGTGAGGCACACAGCTGGGAGACAAGGGGACACTAAAGAGTGAGGCACACAGCTGGGAGATCAGGGGACACTAATGAGTGAGGCACACAGCTGGGAGACAAGGGGACACTAAAGAGTGACGCACACAGCTGGGAGACCAGGGGACACTAAGGAGTGACGCACACAGCTGGGAGACCAGGGGACACTAAAGAGTGACGCACACAGCTGGGAGATCAGGGGACACTAATGAGTGACGCACACAGCTGGGAGACAAGGGGACACTAAAAAGTGACGCACACAGCTGGGAAACCAGGGGACACTAAAGAGTGACGCACACAGCTGGGAGACCAGGGGAGCGGCGTTTTCAGTCACTTCAGTTCCCAATGTTCAAATCCAGCAGCTGTCCGTCACTCTGACAGTTTGCTAGTTAGTGTAGGAGGTTAGTGTAGGAGGTTAGTGTAGGAGGTTAGTGTAGGAGGTTAGTGGAAGATTCTTTTTGGAGCCTCCTGCTGGGCGTCGAATGTTTTCACTTTCAACCGCCCTGTTCCTCGCTCGTCTCGTCCTCTTCTTCACTTTGATGAGACGCAGAACCCAATCCTCCACCGACACGATCAGTTTTCTTGTCTCTTTAAAAGCTCTGTGATGAATATTCGTGTTGAGTTCAACCCTTCCTTCCGATGCACAATAATCTTACAAAATGTCTTCTGTGTGCCGCGCCTTTTAAAAGGATCTGCCTCCGTGTTATAAATCTGCCTCGTGATGAAGACGAGGAGGTAATTCAAATGAGCTAATAGATGTTATTAGCTATTCATCAGCCGCAATTGCGTTCAAACTTTCCCTGGAGGCTTTGTGACGCTCCCAAACAAGGAAAAGTCTTTGAAACGGGGCGTCTTGGCTGAATACCAATTAGCTCAGGCTGCTCGGCTTTCTGAAGCTCATCCATGTGAATCATTTGACAACAGAGTAGCAGTTTTCCATGGGTGGATAATTCAGCACAATGCCTCGAAGGGAGGTAGACAAGGAGCGCCGTGGGGAGAATGTCACGAGTATTTGAGAAAGGTTAGACAGAGAGGAGAGCGTGTTGCTATCAAACACGCCATTCATCATTATTGTTATGCCACACAGTCACACAGGGCTTCTGTATTGATGTGCACTGAGTGTGTGTGTGCAGGTATAAAGGTGTATTGGCGTCCTGTGTATGTCTATGTGTGACTTCGAAGGGGTTTGTATATATATATATATATATGGTCTTCTCCAGGGAACCGTAGCATTGCTCATAACATTTAAAGCTCAGGCTCTGGGCATCAAACACAGTTTTAAAACCATTTTACAGAAATGAAAAGGAGAGAGAGGTGAGAGGATGCAGTGAACGGGCTATTTTTTGAATAATACAGAAATAAAATCTGCATGTCATCCAGATACAGAATCAGATTTTGTATATGTCAAAATAAAGCTTATCATTGTTGCCTCAATAAACACACTTTAGTTCCCTTCCTGGTGTGACCTTGTCCGACTGATTGAAGTGCCATGTGGTGGTGAGCATTAAGCTGCCGTTTGAAAGGCGAGAAACGCTACTACATGTGGTACTACATACATAGTATACATGGGATAGTGGTGGTCTAATGGATAGTGAGGTGGGGTGAAGATCGGAAGGTTGTGAGTTCAAATCCCGCCAGGAACACCACCACTAGTGTGCCCTTGAGTAAGGCACCTAGCCCTTAGTTACTCCAGGGAGAATGTCCCTGTAATTGGTAATTGTAAGTCGCTTTAGATAAAAGCGTCAGCTAAATGAAATCCAATACATATAAATCAGGGTTCATACACTTCTCCATGACCTTTACCTCATTTTCCATGACCAAGAAAGCACTCTTTCTCAGCGGTTCCACGGAAAATGGTATATTTTAACATGGAACAGGAAAATAAGGTCTGCATATGAAACAGGCTGTGCCTATCTAAAACAAATCAAATAGTAGGCCTACTAGCTTCTACACGCTAAAGCAACTCAAATCTCTCACCAGCAAAACACCTCGTCAGTTAAATGCCATTTTACGTTTCATTACGATACAGTATTTATTATCATTATAGTATTACTATGTCGACGATTAGATCAAATATAAATTATATTTATATTACATTTCCATGACTTTTCAAAAACCTTGGGGAAAATATTGTTTTCCGTAACTTTTCCAGGGCCTGGAATTAGCATTTTGAATTTCCATGACTTTTCCAGGTGTTTGATGACTGTAAGAACCCTGATAAATGCAACTTTATGAAAAACAAACCCATGATGAAATCAACAGGAGGAAAGCTAGTTAACGTCAGGCCGATAACGATAAAGGCTGACGTTAATGAATTTAGCATTGAGTCACTTAAAGCTGGGCTCAAGCTTTCTCTTGGCGAAGGTGAGTCATTACTTTATCATCGTGTCATTTTGTTAAACGTGGATTAAATAAGAACAGGAATATCAAGTTGATATAAGATGTTTAACTTTCCATCCAAAGCTCTTTTGAATAATGGGGTTGATTGCAAATAAGTAAAAGGAGAACATTTAGGCTTATTTACTACAGTAGGGATGTAACGATATATCGAATATCGGGATATCGAGGTAAAGATATGTCTCAATACCGTCGTGAGACTGACCAAATCTACCTTTATTTAACCAGCTGGTCCCATTGAGATCATCAATCTCTTTCTCAAGGGAGACCGGTCCAACATGGCAGCAAGTAGGTCACAACATGAACATGAAACACTAACACAAAAGGACATGGTATTTACAGGGCTCCATGTACACACCTAGAGACATTGACAAGTACCAACAGTATATCTATATCTCTGTCAATACGCCTCACCTTCTTGGCAGCAACTGTATTGTTGTTGAAGAGGTGGAGAGACAATGCACAGTTTGACCCCCTGCTGTCACCCATGGCCAAAGCATGTCTCTCTGTCCCAGCAACATCAGTACCAAGCAAGAGAGTTGTTTCCACAGCAGGGGGTTTTGTAAACGCCCAAACATCCCAGCTTCTACCTGGAGATGTGGACATGCTCATATTCCTAAAGGATAATCTTGATGACGCTGAGTGAGTGAGTGAGTGAGTGAGAGAGTTAGTGAGAGAGTGAGTGAGTGAGTGAGAGAGTTAGTGAGAGAGTGAGTTAGTGAGAGAGTGAGTGAGTGAGAGAGTTAGTGAGAGAGTGAGTGAGTGAGAGAGTTAGTGAGAGAGTTAGAGAGTTAGTGAGAGAGTGAGTGAGAGAGTGAGTTAGTGAGAGAGTGAGAGAGTGAGTGAGTGAGTTAGTGAGTGAGTGAGTGAGTGAGAGAGTTAGAGAGTTAGTGAGAGAGTGAGTTAGAGAGTTAGTGAGAGAGTGAGTGAGTGAGAGAGAGAGTTAGTGAGTGAGTGAGAGAGTGAGAGAGTGAGTGAGTGAGTGAGTGAGAGAGTGAGTGAGAGAGTGAGTGAGTGAGTTAGAGTTGAGTGAGTGAGTGAGAGAGTGAGAGACTGTGTGAGTGAGAGAGTGAGTGAGTGAGTGAGTGAGAGAGAGAGTTAGTGAGTGAGTGAGAGAGTGAGTTAGTGAGAGAGTGAGTGAGTGAGTGAGAGAGTGAGTGAGTGAGTTAGAGTTGAGTGAGTGAGTAAGAGAGAGAGTGAGTGAGTGAGTGAGTTAGAGTTGAGTGAGTGAGTGAGTGAGAGAGTGAGAGAGCGTGTGAGTGAGAGAGTGAGTGAGTGAGTGTGAGTGAGAGAGTGAGTGAGTGAGTGAGAGAGTGAGAGAGTGAGAGAGTGAGTGAGTGAGTGTGAGTGAGAGAGTGAGTGAGTGAGTGAGAGAGTGAGAGAGTGAGTGAGTGAGAGTGAGTGAGTGAGTGAGTGAGTGTGTGAGTGAGTGAGTGAGTGAGTGAGTGAGTGAGTGAGTGAGTGAGTGAGTGGAGTGAGTGAGTGGTGAGTGTGTGAGTGGTGAGTGGAGTGAGTGAGTGAGTGAGTGAGTGAGTGAGTGAGAGTTGAGTTACTTGAAAAACTAAAGTGAAACTTGATTTATTCTATTGCAGGGTCTGATTATTATATTGTTGACACTTTAAAATACTGCTATCCTATAAAATGCTGTACAAATCAGATTTATTATTTAATAAAGAAAAAAAATTCACATTTCTTTCCTTTATTTTCCAATATCGCGATAAATATCGTACCGTGAGTTTTTGGTATCGTTACATCCCTATTATTTTTGGTTAACACTGATTTGGGGAGGGTTGAAAAAAGGGTAGTAAAACACGGCAGCGCCAGGATATATTTAACAACTGGGTTTCCATCGATGGCTTCCAGACGGGTCGGGATCGACAACCTTTTTGACACGTTTTCTTTGATTCCGGACTATTTGGACCGTCACGGACACGGGGAGCTGCATCATGAGTTTTCAGAGGCTTCCTGTAATTTGATTTTTTTTTTTAAATGTATTTGAACCTTAGCAACGTTGAGACTATCTATTGGGATACATCAACATGCACGTTCAGCTGGCTACCAAAGAAAAGCACTTCACGATATCTTTACATAGAAGTGTTGCCTGCTTTATTAATGTTATTTTACAGTTTGCTCTTATTTGATTTGATATACTTTATTAATCCCCGTGGGGAAAGTGTTTCTCTGCATTTGAGCCATCCTGTGTTAGGAGCAGTGTGCTGCCATTGTGAACGGCGCCCGGGGAGCAGTGTGTGCCTTGCTCAGAGACACCTCGGTAGCACTTGAACTGGTGACCTTCCAGTTGCCAAGCCAAGTCCCTATCGACTTCGCCACCACCACCGCCCCTATCTTGGATAACTTCACACTAAATCACATTTTACATTTATATCCAATCTAATATTTAATATTCCATTCCTCACATGTATATATAATATCCTGTTGTCACTGTACATTTGTAATTCAACATTACTTTTTTTTAATGCTATTTTATTGCTATTGAGATTTTGGATTGTACAATAATTCTCATGTTAAATGTCATTGGAATTATTATGTGTTTGTATTATTGTTTAACACATTCTAAATAAATCAAAATCAAAAGGGACATGGGTCAGAAAAACTGTATC
>CADEHL010001517.1:40000-62500 GCA_902827135.1 Harpagifer antarcticus
AGACCTGCTAACTTAAGAAGGAACAAGGCAGGGAGATATAGGGTCTTGTTTTTAAGACACCTTACTTCTCAGATGAAACGTTTTATTTTAAATTGTTATCACAAATCACAAAGCAGAACACTTTTGAGCATTTGTGGCTAACTTTCGAACACAACATTTCCTGATTCAGGTCAAAGCCCCAACCGACTGGAATACTTTACCTGCTGCTATCAGATCTCTGTCATCATTGGGTTAAACATGCATTATCATCTCACTTTCAACTGGTCTGCACTTGTTATAACTGATATTGATGAAACTGATTTGCTCGACTTTGTTTATGTATGTCTGCAAGTTGTTGCTATTGTCGGGACCCCCTTGAAAACGAGATGGTGCATCTCAAGGGGTTTATCCCAATGAATAAACATTTCTATATATATATAGTTCAAAAGTAGTTTTCCCAGCTAATTACAAGATCTGATTTAAATAAATATCCCATCCTATTTCAGGAAATCTTACCAAGCAGATGTTCACTTGCTCTATTGGCAGATTAGTTTGACCTAACACAAGCGAGAACACCGTGTTTTCATGATGTGTTTACTTGAGGTTAGTGAAATGTGGGACATCCAGGGACTTTGATCTTGGCTGAACATCACATTATTGACCAATTCTGTAAACTTCGCCCAACAAAAGTCAATAAATCCACCTGTCAGCGCTCTGCCTTCACTCCGGGGTCAGAGACAACTAATCTAATTCAGCGAAGATGGCATTACAGGGAGCTCTGATGTGGATTTGCTCACTAGCAGGTAATCTCACGGGTGTAGATCATAAAGGAGAACATGTATACTGAAGAACAAGACATGTAAGTGTGTGTGTGTGTGTGTGTGTGTGTGTGTGTGTGTGTGTGTGTGTGTGTGTGTGTGTGTGTGTAGTCTTGTCCTCCTGTGCAGCTCAAGATGACACTTTACAGTGCGGATACAAAAATCTGACGTCTAATCTCAAGGTAAACTGTGGATGTGTTTACCGTCAGAAAAGCGTTAAAGAGCACATATCGGGTCGGGTTACATTGTGTTCTTTAAGACAAGAAGATACTGTAATACAACAAAAATAATGTACCCACTGTCTGTGGTGCCGTCTCTCTTTTTTTCTAATTTTAACACATTTTTTGTCGCTTTTTAACCCGTTACTCTAGCTGTGCTTCATCTGTCACTTATATTGTCACAATATTTTTATAAGTATAAGTATTAAGTATCCTGTCCAGGTATTATCTCAGTCTGTAGGGGTGTTGGGAACTGCACGGTCACTGGTTTAAGTCCACGTATGGACCAAGAAATAAAACTAAAAGTGGAGTGATAGCTGCAGATGTGATCCAGGAAGTGGAAAAATGCTCCTTTGCTAAGCCACCTTTCTGTTATTGCATTTGCTAAGCCACCTTTCTGTTATTGCATTTGCTAAGCCACCTTTCTGTTATTGCATTTGCTAAGCCACCTTTCTGTTATTGCATTTGCTAAGCCACCTTTCTGTTATTGCATTTGCTAAGCCACCTTTCTGTTATTGCATTCTTGTGTGTATAAGTCTTGTGCATGTGTGAATGTCCACTATAACTGTATAATAACAACAGAGTATTAAAGCATGTGTTGTTCTTCTACTCACCACCAGGAGGCGGCAGAGTGTGACGACAGCCTGCTGCTTTCCTGGAGTTCAGAGCAGAGAGCTGGCCTGCTGCTGAACCTGAGGAACCTGAAGGACAAACTGAACAGACTCCAGCTGAGAGGTAGCAACATATTTAGCATCAGAAATGATTGGAGTGATAAGAAAACCTTTCATTCAGCTTTCAAGTCTACATTTGGAAAATAAGTCAGATGCTATGTCTGATAGGGCTGATAGGATATAATCTCGATTATTTGGGTCAATAATTGATATCAAGTATAATTCAACTGAAAAACTAAAACAAAAAATTAATAATAATAATAAAAAAATAATCGTTTTATTTCAATTACGTTGTTTTCGAAATCGTTGCAAGCCATAATTGCAATTAAAATACGATTAATTGAGCAGCCCTAACATCTGACTTATATAACGGAACAGAACAGCTTAGAGACAGACAAGCTGATCCAAGTCTGAGTTTTACATTTTTGGGATACAGATTATTTTCTGAAACGTGAGATTTGTGTTAGAAAAACATGAGATTTAGAAAAAAAGACATTTCTGTTTTAAAAAAATTGAGAATTTGAACAACATTTGAATTTTTTATTTAGTTCTCGCATTTTGCAAAACAAGTCAGAATTGTAGGAATGAACTCTTTGATCACATTCATCTCTGTGGCTTCTCTTGTAAGTCTGAAATTGGCTGAATAAAAACATGCTCCTTGGGCACGCTAAAGCCCTAAGGGATAAGTAAATGGCGGATATGAAAATAAAAACGAAATCTAACCGGTTCAATGTTCAATTTCATATTCATTAAATAATCATTGATTTACAGAATGCCAGGGTGCAGAGCCAACGCAATGCCCTCAAGCTGAGGTGCCAGAAGATGGAGGGCTGCTGTGCACCACAGTGAGCCACAAGCGCTACTGCAAGCCTATGTGCAACCATGTAAGTGGAATACAAAAGGACATGTCTGTTGTAAGTAGAAATGTGTATTGTAATGTCATTTCTCTTTCACAGGGTTACGATTTTAGTTTCCTCAGGAGGAGTCGGGTGTATGAAGAGTGCAGTGAGCAGACTGGGTTTAAATGGCAGAGTCAGTTCATTGGAGGAAACAAACTGGCCGTGTGCAACAGTAAGAAAGTGTTTTATCAACTACTTGTTATACCTTTCTGCTTCAGGACTCTTTAAAGTAGAGACACTACATACTGATATACACCTGAACATCAGCAGGAGAGGACTCTTTAAAGTAGAGACACTACATACTGATATACACCTGAACATCAGCAGGAGAGGACTCTTTAAAGTAGAGACACTACATACTGATATACACCTGAACATCAGCAGGAGAGGACTCTTTAAAGTAGAGACACTACATACTGATATACACCAGCACATTAGCAGGAGAGGACTCTTTAAAGTAGAGACACTACATACTGATATACACCTGAACATCAGCAGGAGAGGACTCTTGAAAGTAGAGACACTACATACTGATATACACCTGAACATCAGCAGGAGAGGACTCTTTAAAGTAGAGACACTACATACTGACATACACCTGAACATCAGCAGGAGAGGACTCTTTAAAGTAGAGACACTACATACTGATATACACCTGAACATCAGCAGGAGAGGACTCTTTAAAGTAGAGACACTACATACTGATATACACCTGAACATCAGCAGGAGAGGACTCTTTAAAGTAGAGACACTACATACTGATATACACCTGAAAAGGAACATACTACTGTATGGCCTCTTCAAATATTTTGATTCCTTCACTATGTTTTATAACTTTCGTATGTCTTAAAAAAATGAAAGACACATTAAATATTTACACAGTGCCAGTAAAGTAGACCCTCATTTTGTTTTTCTGTATTTCTAGAAGCACACATCCAGGTGTCAGGAGCAGCGTCAGCATATTTCTCTGAAGATCAGGACTGCCTGACAACCAAGAGCAACAGCAGCCTCATAGAGAGCGCCATCATGCGTTTTATGTCTGAGCTGAGGAGCGCTGGTGTTCAGGGAGAGGCTGAGTACAGCTGTCTTCTATGTGGATAAACAAGAGTCAGTGATTTATTAACTTAAATAAACATGTTCCAGAACCAGAATCATTTGCATTTTTGAGTTTCAGTATATTGTTGATCAGTGGCAAACAAAAGTGAATTATACTTTTCATTTTAGGTAGGTTTAATCTCCACATTATGATTTCTGAATGAAAAAGCTAATGTTGGGCTATAAAGGAACTACAGCCCGATCACATGACTTCACGTCTCCACCGCTAAGCTAAAGGCGGCTAATTTTGGGCTATAAAGGAACTACAGCACGGTCACATGACTTCACGTCTCCACCGCTAAGCTAAAGGTGGCTAATGTTGGGCCATAAAGGAACTACAGCACGGTCACATGACTTCACGTCTCCACCGCTAAGCTAAAGGCGGCTAATGTTGGGCTATAAAGGAACTACAGCACGATCACATGACTTCACGTCTCCACCGCTAAGCTAAAGGAGGCTAATGTTGGGCTATAAAGGAACTACAGCACGGTCACATGACTTCACGTCACCACCGCTAAAGGTGGCTAATGTTGGGCTATAAAAGAACTACAGCACGGTCACATCACTTCACGTCACTACCGCTAAGCTAAAGGCGGCTAATGTTGGAATATAAAGGAACTACAGCACGGTCACATGACTTCACGTCACCACAGCTAAGCTAAAGGTGGCTAATGTTGGGCTATAAAGGAACTACAGCACGGTCACATGACTTCACGTCTCCACCGCCAAGCTAAAGGCAGCTAATGTTGGGCTATAAAGGAACTACAGCACGGTCACATGACTTCACGTCACCACCGCTAAAGGTGGCTAATGTTGGGCTATAAAAGAACTACAGCACGGTCAAATGACTTCACGTCACTACCGCTAAGCTAAAGGCGGCTAATGTTGGTCTATAAAGGAACTACAGCCCGATCACGTGACTTCACGTCACCACCGCTAAGCTAAAGGCGGCTAATGTTGGAATATAAAGGAACTACAGCACGGTCACATGACTTCACGTCACCACAGCTAAAGGTGGCTAATGTTGGGCTATAAAAGAACTACAGCACGGTCACATGACTTCACGTCACCACCGCTAAGCTAAAGGTGGCTAATGTTGGGCTATAAAGGAACTACAGCACGGTCACATGACTTCACGTCTCCACCGCTAAGCCAAAGGTGGCTAATGTTGGGCTATAAAGGAACTACAGCACGGTCACATGACTTCACGTCACCACCGCTAAAGGTGGCTAATGTTGGGCTATAAAAGAACTACAGCACGGTCACATGACTTCACGTCACCACCGCTAAGCTAAAGGTGGCTAATGTTGGGCTATAAAGGAACTACAGCACGGTCACATGACTTCACGTCACCACCGCTAAGCCAAAGGCGGCTAATGTTGGGCTATAAAGGAACTACAGCACGGTCACACGACTTCACGTCACCACCGCTAAGCTAAAGGTGGCTAATGTTGGGCTATAAAGGAACTACAGCACGGTCACACGACTTCACGTCACCACCGCTAAGCTAAAGGTGGCTAATGTTGGGCTATAGAGGAACTACATCACGGTCACATGACTTCACGTCTCCACCGCTAAGCCAAAGGCGGCTAATGTTGGGCTATAAAGGAACTACAGCACGGTCACACGACTTCACGTCACCACCGCTAAGCTAAAGGTGGCTAATGTTGGGCTATAAAGGAACTACAGCACGGTCACATGACTTCACGTCACCACCGCTAAGCCAAAGGCGGCTAATGTTGGGCTATAAAGGAACTACAGCACGGTCACACGACTTCACGTCACCACCGCTAAGCTAAAGGTGGCTAATGTTGGGCTATAAAGGAACTACAGCACGGTCACACGACTTCACGTCACCACCGCTAAGCTAAAGGTGGCTAATGTTGGGCTATAGAGGAACTACATCACGGTCACATGACTTCACGTCTCCACCGCTAAGCCAAAGGCGGCTAATGTTGGGCTATAAAGGAACTACAGCACGGTCACACGACTTCACGTCACCACCGCTAAGCTAAAGGTGGCTAATGTTGGGCTATAAAGGAACTACAGCACGGTCACATGACTTCACGTCACCACCGCTAAAGGTGGCTAATGTTGGGCTATAAAAGAACTACAGCACGGTCACATGACTTCACGTCACCACCGCTAAGCTAAAGGTGGCTAATGTTGGGCTATAAAGGAACTACAGCACGGTCACATGACTTCACGTCTCCACCGCTAAGCCAAAGGCGGCTAATGTTGGGCTATAAAGGAACTACAGCACGGTCACACGACTTCACGTCACCACCGCTAAGCTAAAGGAGGCTAATGTTGGGCTATAAAGGAACTACAGCACGGTCACATGACTTCACGTTAGCACCGCTAAGCTAAAGGCGGCTAATGTTGGGCTATAAAGGAACTACAGCACGGTCACATGACTTCACGTCACCACCGCTAAGCTAAAGGCGGCTAATGTTGGGTGTTATGACGTTTAGTCGTCAGATTTAGACTATTGTTAGCAACCGCCGCATTTTAAATCCACCAATGGGGTATTTTGTGACGTATTTGTGGTATATGTGGTAGAACTAAAATCTCTTCAGCTTGTGTTAACCACAGACCTTATTTCAACCAAAAACACATTAAAAAAAACACTTGAGTGGAAGACGTAGGGACCAGAAAAGTGTAAAATTCTAAATAATGTTCTATATCAGATCACAACAGTACTCAAACAAGAAGACTTAAAGGATAAAAGGTGAGGCTCCCTGCAGATTAACGGCTGCACTATCATTGATATACAACAACAGAACAGAATTGTTGTATTATTGTTGTATTGTTTTAAGTGTCGGACCCCAGGAAGAGTAGCTTTTGTCAAGAGCAAAAGCTAATGGGGATCCTTAATAAACATAAACATAAACAGGACAATTACACCTGCAATTGTCTGGTCGCCATCTTCCCATCTTTCTGCTAGACTTCATTTTACTGACAGTCACTCATTATGTACGTGCTTTATGGAAAGACAAGTTCAAATGAGGTTAACCACTCTGCCAAATGGTCTGCCCTCAGTTTCTGCTAACACTTGCAGGCGCAGCTCAACGAGGTCAAAGTCAAACTGAAGCTGCAGGATCTCATTAAGCAGCCATTGACATCCCACATGATTCTATTAGGAGTCACTCTAATCAGAGGGAAAATGACCCTCAGAACGACCCTCTGCTGTCGACAGCCTAATCATCAATTACTGAAATAACTGTGTGTGGACTGAGGTAAACTGTAATGTCACACAACTACCTTTAGGGGGCGACAGACACAACAATGTCAAAGATTCAAAGGTTTTATTGTCATATACACATAAGAAATAGTGCAAGAAGTCTATAAACACTTAAATAGAATAGAATGTATAATTAAATATTGTACAGTAAGATCAAATGAAATACGGTTTATTGCGGTCATAACTAATTAGATAAATAAGTATTTTGTGTGTTTTTATAATGTTACAGCAGACTCATTTTGGGGTGTGTTATATAGGTAGGGTTGGGTACCGAGAACCGGTTCCAACATTTCGATTCCAACGGCATCATTTAGAAATGTGAATTTCGGTTCGCTTTTCGATGCCTGAGGAAATGTTTCTCGCCGCTCTCCGTAGCCTACTGTATGACTGCAGCGGGGCGGGAAATGTAGCGTTGTACCTACACTTCCTACAGCGTAACCTGAGACCAGGGCCGGCCCGTTGCACTGGCGTTATAGATGTTCGCCTTGGGCGCCAGATCTGTGGAGGCGCCCCGCTCTGGGAGGAAACAAAATGTTTGATCGTTGGTGCTCATCCTAATGTTCGGCCTTGATGGAACAACATTCATAATTAAGTAAATGTATCACTCTTTTCATCCCGGTTACACATTTCATTTGCCCTGTACGATGGGCGCTGTAAGTGATGAAAGTGGGGGATGTTGGCTTATCTGGCAACCGCTCACATCCAACGTGCGAGCGAGCGTGGGAGCGAGCGTCGGAGCGAGCGAGGGAGAAAGGGAGGGTGCTGTTGTTATTAGCATCTGGTGCTAGCTGCTCTAATGGAAGAAGAAGATGTTTCTACATTGATGTGGAGGAGAGTCCTCTCCAGTCAGACTGAGTAACTACAGCTCAGTGAGGTAAAGGGCTCTGAGGGTTCAGATAGTTCACTTTAGTCTAAGTTATCTCAGTGGGTCTCAAACGGTTTGATCACAATTTATGTAAACACATATTCCCAAAGCACTCCTTTATAATTATTGGGATAAAACAGGTTTGAAATCATTCCAATGTAAACTATAGGACAGCAAACCAGACATATCGTTTTAAACTGGAGAGATAAAAACATATGCATAAATAAAATAGTAAAATAAGACAAAAATACGTTACATGTATTTGTTATTGGCTATGGGTTATTGGTTATGTTCACATACTTATTAAATTATTAAAATGTAAACCGATCTTTTTCATATGGGTGTTTAGAGTTGTACCCTCTAGATCTAGTCTCTAGTCATTCTGCTCAAAGTGCACCAGATTGAAGCATTTTGCTTTAAAATGTTGAAACAGGTCTTCCCGGTCTGAGAGGCAGATATGCTGGTTTTCTCAACAAGAACTGTTTTTAAATGGGGGTGGGGGGGGGGGGGTTCCTTTAAAAGTTGCACTGTTGCAGCTTCAGTGGTTCAGGTTACAGTTACATAGCAGTGAATATAAACAGACTGATTAATGTGGATATTACTGTAAACCAACCTGTGTAAAAGTTTCTCGAATAAATGTAATTTTTTTTGGTGGAAGAAGCATGTATCATTTTTTTACCCTCCCTCAAAGAATCGGAATTGAGAACCGTTAAGAACCGGAATCGAAAAGTAGAATCGGAATCGTGGAAATTCAAACGATACCCAACCCTATAGGTGTGTGTGCATGTTAACGGTCTGCAAAGGCCAAAATCCCTGTGTTCCCTATCCTAACACAGAATTTGTTCAATTTGCTGTAACTGTAACATGTGTTGTGATTTGTTTTGCTGCCCTTTACCTCACCTCATGTGTCCTTGTCAATGGACTGGTCTTGAAGCAGAATATGGTTGTAACATGTTTTTGTTTTGTGTGCCGAATAGGGAAAGCAAATAAAATTGATACAAAATAAAAAAGGAGGGGTCTGAGCTCATGCGGGACCCGGCAGCTACCGTCTAAACTAAATGCTGCCGTGATGAAACGCCATATCATGGATTATCAAGGATCTGAAACAGTCTGGAGCTCAAAGGCTTTCTCTCTTGCCGGTTATACCACAAGGTGAGTTCCTTTTTACTTCCTGCTTCTTCACACACATGCTCTCCAGTACAGGTTAGCTCTGAGTGTTAGCATGCTAATGTAAACACCGACCATATTACGTCCAAAACAGTCGGGCATTGTTTCTGATAGCAGCTTTCTGATTGGGCCGTGGGTCCACATTTCAGATATTACGTCATATCGGACGCAAATCTGGATCAGCTCCGTTGAAAAGAGAGGGGGTTTTATTTCCTGACGCTGCGTGAGTTCCCCGACACACCGGGGACACATTGATGTATAAAAGACATCAAAAAGTACATTTTGCATGATAGGTCCCCTTTAAAGTGTCAACTTCTCTAGCCAGATTATTGATTGAAAGTAAAAAAATAGTGTTGGCTTTAATTTTACAGCATATTTTAAAGGTTTTTTTTACCCTAAATACCATATCAGTTATTTCATTAAATGAATCAGAAAGAATAATGTTGGTTGCCTTTTCCTATCATGCTATTATGGATTAAATTCAATGTTGATGCTATTTAAATCCAGTGTGTATAGCAATGTTACGCTTTGTCCACTAGGGGGCAGTACACCACCACTTTGTGAAGACCTCCCTTATGTATGTGTTAGTCATGTTCCAATGAATAATATGTAAAAAGGAATATTTATTACTGAAGCAAAGGTATAAACAGATCGGCACATTGTATAGAAGCTTTGAAAAGAAACCGGTTTCAACCCTGAGGTCATGCACAGAAAGGAATCTTTTCATGTAACTTATTACGGTTTATTATCTCTGTGTTTATTCCTTCCTCTGCTCTTTCTTCCCTTAACTCCTGTCTATTCATATTCATGTTTGTTTTTACCAGAAGAACCAATATAACCTGTATCATCCTCACCGCGGCTCGCTCTCCTGGCTGCTGTCCAGCTTCTGCTGAAAGAAAAAAAAACCAACAAAGGAGAGAAGAAATATGATGAATATGAATGAGTTCTGAACTTCCTTTTCCCATAGTGTGTATTTCAAAATGACTAATGATGTGCTACGCATGTGCTAGAAAGATAGTTCTCTGCCGTGGTGTGACATGCACATAATGCTGTGTGATTCTGGGAGGATGTGAATAACTTTGTCCATGATTAAACAGTTTTTCTATAAGCTTTGAGGAGAGGCTTTCTTACCGACTTCAGGAAGTGTATCTCTGATCGTAGAGCCTCTCTCAGAAGCTCCAGCTCTCCTTCTTTAAGCATCTCCAGCTCCTGCCTCAGCCTAAGCAAATGAAACACGTGAGCAAGTGAAGGATAAATGCAAGTTTAAAGAAAGCATCAGCAGTTTTGTTTTTACGTATTGATGTGTTTTCTTTGCTTCACTATACTAGTGCTTTTGTGTTTTACCACTGACAAGAAAACATTTAAATTAAACTGAAACCTACTGTATCTTGCACGTTGGTATTCATGCTGATCGTGACAGAATGCCAGTTTGCTTTTGTGACAAGGCCAAATATTGTCACATAGTGTTGACCTCTGTAGTCAAGGGAATATAAAAGACTACAAATCCCATGGTGCCTTTAAGAGACATAGTTATGTGTGGAAGCAGGGCAGGAATCCTGAAGTCAAATGCAAGACCTTTTCCGTACATTTTAAGACCTCATCGCCACTTGGAGTTTTAACCGGTTACCTTGGCGACACACTTCACCTCACATTGACTAGATACAGTATTGATTGTCCTTCCTCCTTATCTTCCAACCATTTGGACGCAGACTTGCATTTCCCCAACGATGTTGCTTAGCAACCGACGTAAACGGACCTTCAGATGACGTCAAACCCAACGGGATGCCATAAATAAACTACACAGAATCACACTACACACCTACGCAGTGACTACATTCAGGCAGACTGTAGAACACAACCTCTTTGGACCATTTATATACTTATTGAAAACAAGATACCTTTAATAGCCTTCATTTTCGCTAAATTGATTTATCAACTTTTAATACTTTTAATAACCCCGCAGACTCCCTGTATCACTATCTTAGGAGTAACTTTGCTTTCACCCCAACAATTACACACAACTGAAACCTATTGTTCACATTGACATTCATCTTGAGAGTGATTGTTAAAGCCAGTTTCGGGGGTTTTTTTTGTGACACGTATTGTCACCTAGTTTTGAGCAGTGTAGTCAAGGGAATATAAAAGACTACAAATCCCATGGTGCAAGCATTTAAGAGACACGGTGATGGGCAACCTGTGTGGAAGACACCACAAAGACACAGTTTATTAACTTTAAATGATATGATGTACAACATAATAGAAAGAAAGACCATCTAAATTAGTTTGTTTATCATCTTATTTGAGTTTTGCCTTTCGTTCGACTCTTGTAAAGGCCTATTTCCTTATTTGAATGTGTGTGAAAATATTTTTTTGATTAACCACGTGTCCCATAATATCAATGCAGCTTCAGAAACCAAACATGTCGTAATAACTGAGTAAAACTAACAAATTGAAAGATAACGCATTTTAAATGTGGCTTAAGGAAACAAAGGAAAGACGCTCATGCACAATATACAGTATCCCAACTTAGTAGAATAAAGTGTTGGGTTTTATATCAACACATTTCCCTGAAAATGACTTGTTTGATGCTTTCAGATGTAAACAGCAGGAATTCACACCTTTGTTTACATGGACTAAATCAACACAACTGGAAATACTCTTTAGATTATTTAGGCCCCGTCCACACGGAGACGATTTCAGTTGTATCCGCTAAAGTTCTCTATCGTATAGACAAGGCCGAAACGGAGCCGCGGCTTCGGAGCCCGAAACCGATACACTTGAAACCGGCTCCCAAAGTAGGTAAGTCTGGAGACGACACGCTTGCGGCTCCGTGTGTACGCCCTATACGACCTTTTCCTGAATCAATGACGCAATAGCCCCGCCTCCCGCCACCTCTCCTGCTCACCCCCGCGTCATTGCTGATGCGTTTCGCCAACAACAACAACAATGTCGGATCACAGGGTTGCATTCGTGCTCCAGATGCTACTGACCATGATACAGATTTTAGTGCAAATCTACTGCTCCTCTACCACAACCATCAGCAATGTTCGGGGGGTATGTTCTTCTGTGCTTTTGGTGTATTTTGTTGGGCGGAAGTACAATTACAGGCCCGGCATATGTACTACAGCGTCTCCAGCGGTTTCGAGCGGTTTCGTGTGGACGGACAAGTTTCTCTTCGGTTCAAAATCGCTTCCGTCGCCGTGTGGACGGGGCCTTAGAAAACTCCCACATCAGGCGAGTTGTTTGACCGTTAATGTTCACAATGATTTGTTGTACGATACAAGTTACTGCAAGCTCACAGGAAGTAGAGACTTGATGGTGGTTGGCTAACACTTGTTCATCCTTCTTCAAACATCTTTATGTAACCTTTGTGACACACCAGCTAGTCAGTACTTAGGGAACAATATCTCCTCTAGATATCCAATTTAAAATGCATATCATACCTCTGTTTCATTCTTAAATAAACAAGGACTGAACCAGATAATGCCTTAACAAAAGCCACGTAAAACAGCTATAGAGGACACCTTTCTTTGCCACACCACACAAGAAAACATCCTTTTCCACGAACTAAAAACAATCTTTAACATCGTCTGCTCTCACACTATACTTTATAAAAAAAACATGCAATTGAGACAAACAGTCGAGATTGCTTTTATTGAAAAACTAAAACATATATTTGATCTCTTGGCTGTGATTGTACGGTTCTGCCAGGTGTTGGAAGGATCTATACCGAGACAAGATACCTCTATATCTCTTTTATTGGAAGTTAATGAAACAATAACACAGGATTGCATTTTTCAGTTTGAACACAAAGCAGTTTTAAAACATCACACTTCTCTGGAAGATCAGATTTCAATGTGTTTTTATTTGGCAATGTATTGATTTGTCATCTTCACGGCCATCCGAATATGACGAGTCTTACTCTCGAATGCTGGTTTACTTCTATTTTGAGATGTTTCTATTATAGAATTGTGTATTTCTAATCTTTTAAGTTGTACAATGCCTCGTTTTGTTTTATGATGCTGCAACAAAATGTGTTTTTCCCAAAGTGGGATTAATAAAATACATCTTATCTTTAAAGGCGAGCAGAATGATGTTTCCAACCGAGCTTCCTGGATATCAGTGGTTGCTGCCGTTTAAGATCACATTTCTGCAGAGCAAAGACATCCTCAAACGAGCCTTCAGGACTAATGCAGCAGTAATATATCAATGAGGAAAATCCGACACATGGGAAAATACATACAACTCCTAAATCAGGCACAGCGAGAGGATATTCCAGGTGTCTCTCTCTGTGCTGGGCGACAGTGAACGATGCTCTGCCTGTTTTGCACACTGAACACTTTTTAAATGACTGTAGCACTCGCTCAAATTGACACGCATTCAATTTCAAACAATCAATAATCGCAGAGTTAAATATGCGTTTTAAAGGGAGGCTGCCGACGGGATTGATGGCTTCGGCTCAGAATGGATGATAATAAGAATGAGTGAGAGGACGCCTTCCCTCAGAAGACTTCCTCAGCACTTCCTCAGGCTAATAAGCCCGCCAGTAATGAAGGACCTCGTATGTTTAATGAAGCTGAAGGATGAGCATGACATGCTTCCAACATGCATGATTTAGGGCGATGCTAGGGGAGGAAACTCAGAGGAGAGACGTGAGCAGAACGTGGGGAGGAAGGAAAGGACGGAGAACGAGAAAGATGTCTTCTCATTTTGCTGTAACTCCATCATATACAATGTTTTTTTTTTTTTTATCTGTAAAGCCCACTGACGTGTTGTGTGATATTGGGCATTATAAATAAAGTTTGATTTGATTTGATGAGGAGAGTTTTCTGATGTAAGAAAAGGGGTTTCTCAATAATATAGATTTTTAAGACGTGATTACCATGGATTCAAGAGTTCAAGATAAAGAGGTGGTTGCTATATCTATAGAACATTGAATACATATACCACGGCCTGTCGTGAGCTATTGCTAAATACACCTGAACATCAGCAGGAGAGGACTCTTTAAAGTAGAGACACTACATACTGATATACACCTGAACATCAGCCGGAGAGGACTCTTTAACGTAGAGACACTACACACTGATATACACCTGAACATCAGCCGGAGAGGACTCTTTAAAGTAGAGACACTACATACTGATATACACCTGAACATCAGCAGGAGAGGACTCTTTAAAGTAGAGACACTACACACTGATATACACCTGAACATCAGCCGGAGAGGACTCTTTAAAGTAGAGACACTACATACTGATATACACCTGAACATCAGCAGGAGAGGACTCTTTAAAGTAGATACACTAACTACTGATATACACCTGAACATCAGCGGGAGAGGACTCTTTAAAGTAGAGACACTACATACTGATATACACCTGAACATCAGCAGGAGAGGACTATTTAAAGTAGAGACACTACATACTGATATACACCTGAACATCAGCGGGAGAGGACTCTTTAAAGTAGAGACACTACATACTGATATACGCCTGAGCATCAGCAGGGGAGGACTCTTTAAAGTAGCGACACTACATACTGATATACACCTGAACATCAGCAGGAGAGGACTCTTTAAAGTAGAGACACTACATATTGATATATACTTGAACATCAGCAGGAGATGACTCTTTAAAGTAGAGACACTACATACTGATATACATCTGGACATCAGCAGGAGAGGACTCTTTAAAGTAGAGACACTACATACTGATATACACCTGAACATCAGCAGGAGAGGACTCTTTAAAGTAGAGACACTACATACTGATATACACCTGAACATCAGCAGGAGAGGACTCTTTAAAGTAGAGACACTACATACTGATATACACCTGAACATCAACAGGAGAGGACTCTTTAAAGTAGAGACACTACATACTGATATACACCTGAACATCAGCAGGAGAGGACTCTTTAAAGTATAGCTGTCTAAGCCTCATCATCTAGACAGGTTTGGGGAATGTTAATCACTTATCTTCTGGTATTGAATAGAAGACATTATCCAAAGTAGAGGCATCAGTAATAACAATGACCCTTCCTTCCTGGAACACTATTGATCTCCGGTCTTTCATTAAATAAAGGAAGTCTCTTTGTGGAGAAACACGTTGGACATCCTTCATTCATATTCTACCATTAGTTAATAGTCCACTGTGATGAGCAGACACGTGCCGTTACAAGTTCAGTTTTTGCACACAAAGGTTGTAATTATATTGACCTTAATTTCTAAATTGCTTAGAAATCAGCGTTCGCTCGCAACCGTCTTAGGTGCAGCTTCGAAAAATAGATTTACAGCCATTTAATAAACTAGTTTCAACACACACCGTCAGGATTTGTGACTAAATAATATGAAAAATATGCTGTAAGCTGCTCTTCTCCACAGATACTGATGGTTTGACAAAGAACCAGAATGAATTAGTGCATATCCAGTATATATATACACATTAGGGTTAACAGAAAGGTTTTAGGAGTATGAGAATTATTTTAATCAGGCTAAGAAATGTCTTGGTCTGTCGTTAAAAAGCGCCTCAAACAACACTTGTCTTTATATTGTCTCTAGCTTCCTATAGCTTATTTTGGTGCCTTGGGAATAAATAAATGAAATGCTAAGAGACTCTGCACAACAGCTGGATTGTCGCAGGGTCATCTGCAAAGCCAATAAAACCAGGAAATACAACTCGTGCAATATCAAAAGACTCATGAAACAATATGCATATAGTATATATGTGAATATAAAAGCTCAACCCTCTGCCCCTCATTCCTTTCTCCTCCCTTCACCAATCACATTAGTCTGTGTTCATGTCTTCCCACTTGTTGACAATCAAAGCCTTAATTAAGTCACATTTTATTTTATCTTTATTGGACATTTGTAATTATACTTACTTATTTAAATATTTGTATTCATATTATATCTATCCTGAGTCCTGGATCTGAGTCCTGGATCCTGAGTCCTGATCTGAGTCCTGGATCCTGAGTCCTGATCTGAGTCCTGGATCCTGAGTCCTGATCTGAGTCCTGGACTTCGAGTCGTGGCTGAACCTGTCTCTGTGGTTCTGCCTGACTCTCATCATGCTGCTTCCCTGATGGCTCCCACAGGATTGCTGACATCCTCGTGGATTCATCTTCTCATTACAGACACATGCATTTCCAAACATTCGGTCTATATGCTGTGAAATGTATTATCTCTTGGATTTACACACGGCATCTATTGCACGTCTGTCCGTCCTGGGAGAGGGATCCCTCCTCTGTTGCTCTCCCTGAGGTTTCTCCCATGTTCCCTTTAAACTGTGGGTTTTCTCTGGAAGTGTTTCCTTGTACGATGTGAGGGTCTAAGGACAGAGGGTCTAAGGACAGAGGGTCTGAGGACAGAGGGTCTGAGGACAGAGGGTGTCGTATTGTCATACTGATATTCTGTACAAACTGTGAAGTCCATTGAGACATATTTGTGATATTGGGCTGTATAAATAAACATTGATTGATTGATATTCTAAAGTGAGGCGACTGTAACAAAACCACATTTCCTCGGGATTTAAAAAATATATTTATTCGGAACTGATTCCAATAGACAAAATCATTTGATAAAAAAATGTTGTTAGTTGCAGCACTTTTGAATATTGAGACTTCCACGCATCTGAATATTTGAAATCAATCAATCAACATACTTTATTAATCCGGAGGGGAAATTAATGATATCAATCTAAAAGCTCAACTCTCTGCCCCTCATTCCTTTCTCCTCCCTCCATCCATCACATCAGTCTGTTTCTGTCTTCCCACTTGAATGAAACACATTACACATCAAAGCCTTAATCAAGCCAAATGGTCTTAATGCTGTTATTTACACTTCCAGTTGGACCGCAGCCAGCGCGAGAACCACAGCAGAACCGCTCCATTCAGCACTTTCTCTCAGTCTGACTCGGTGTAGCTCTTAGTAAATAACACCTTCTATCTAATGAGCGTGCAGACTGCTGTGTCGGTAACACTGGTTCTCCTCTGGTCCTTTGCAAGTGTTTTTAGCATCACACAGCTGTGGCTTCAGCTAAAAGTGCGTGTCGTTGTGGCTTCCTTCCTTGTTTATCTATCAAGCCATTAGACGCCTTAAACAGACTTGTTTCCTTTCCTTTGTATTACTTACAGTTTGAAGAGTTGCTTAGCCTCAAAGGGTTTAGATCAGGGCTATTCAATTAGTTTGGAATGGGGCCCGGTTGATGAAAATGATCCAAAGCAAGGAGCCGGGAAAAAGATGGCTTGAAATATGAGGAATCATATTAAGAGCTTCAACTTCCAACAGGAGGCGTGTGGCGCAGTGGATAGAGCGTAGGTGTTCTGATCAGGTGGTCACAGGTTCAAACCCCACTGCAGTCAGCATGTCGTTGTGTCCCTGGGCAAGACACTTCACCCCAAATTGCTCTGCTTTGGATAAAAGCGTCTAACAAGTGACATGTAATAATGAGTCATTTGGGGGGGCTCTTGGGAAAAAAGGTTGGGAACCCCTGCTGTAGGGGGCGTGGTCTCAATAGCCATGCAGTAAGCAGTGTGCTATGGCATGGATATTCAAGTGTACTTGAATGGCATCTGTTTGTTTTAGTCAAGATTATGCTAAAATATACTTTCCCCAACTATATTTAAGTTCCCTATGAAGAGCCAACCTTCAATTAAAAAAATTCCCAGTTTATTCCCGTCCGGGGGGCCGCCAGCGATTTTGTGCCCCATGAAAATATATGACATTAGTGACTTAAACATTTTTTTCTTAATGTTCTAAAAAATGTTAATGTCAGTCACGGGCCCTTAGAATCGTCCTAAGTTTTCACCCCCTTACGGCGCCACCCCGATTCCCGTTAATTCCCATGGAAAGTTTCCATCTTTGAAAATACCCGGAAATGATCTAATCATTCACGCAGAGATGCAATCAATGACAGGAGTTGTCACTACAGTAGCTAGTAGGTGGGTTCGATGCAATGTCTTTCCCTCGCTCTCTCAATTTAACACCGCTCTGGAATAAAGGCAGTCTGGCCCAAAACAAATTCGTAAAAAAAAAGAATTCATGGGACCTTATTTCGGAAAGATTATGCATTGAAGTCAATGGAGAGAGAAAGATGAATTGAGCCACGAATTACACATATGATGTTTGTCAATTTAAAAGACAACAAAATTAAAATGTTTTTTTCTTCGTAAAACTGAAGTAACACTTTGTTTGTGTGAAACCGCTCAATGAACTACATTTCCCGTCTCGCACCACACACCCAGACGGCCGGCACGTTGAACATTTCACTCTTTCTCTCAGAACGAGGCGGAAAGTATTAAACGAGGTGGAAATCACTCCAAGTCTGGGCACCTTGAGAGCTGCACACACAAGGGGAGCTAGTCGGTTCTGAGAGCCAGCATGCGGGACCGGGACTCTGGGATTTGTAGTCTTTCTAGTTGCGTATTTTTCATAGTCTTATATTTCAACAGTTTTACGACAAACTGTGACTTTTTTGATATGGAAATCATTTTTAAGATTGACGAACAGCATGTGTGTAATTCGTGGCACAATTCAAACGGGATGGAGAGATAATCTTTCTCTCCATTGACTTCAATGAAAACTTTTTCCGAAATAAGGTCCCATGGGTCGGAAGTAGAAGGCCGGGACTTCGCCTCTCTATACTCAAAAGGACCAGTCAATATCACCTCGGGGCCGGATTTGGGCCGCGGTCCGCCTATTGAATAGCCCTGGTTTAGATGTTATGCGTTGTGTTTGCTCAAAATAAAATAACAAACGTTGACACATGCAACAAAGAAAAGACGCCTTTACAATATTCAAAACAAAGAAGCAAAACTCAAATAACATAACAAACAACTTAGGTATTCTTTATTCTTGATAAGGCTTATGGTAGTTTAACGATTTGTACGTGCACGGTTAAAAACTGTTCCTCGACGGCGTCTTTCTAGCAGGCTGCCCATCACTGTCACTTTAGAGCAGGCGCCGTGGGAATTGTAGTTTTTTAGTGTGTTGACTACAGACGTCACGATTAGGTGGCCTTTCTTATGAAATCTAAATACTGGCTCTAATAGTGCGTCGACTTCATTTCAGTCAGTGATGTTAAAGAAACTCTTGTGAGAAGAGGATTTTAGTTGTTGTGTACAGACAGGCCTCTAAAACTAATTAAACATCCCATCTGCTCAGCCAGGAATATTTTAAATATCCGGAAGCCCCCGTGAATTACATTTTTGGATGAGATGCTAAACGGCGTACTGCTGTGTTTACATTTTGTTTTGTTCCATTTTATTCCTCAGTGTTTCATTTTCATTTCCCTGCAGCTGTTCACTCGTTTGAGTCTCATATGGATTATCTTTCTTTGACATAATGGAAGTGATTTACTGGAATCTCTGTCCACACATATGCACTTCTATCAGTTGATGCAACTCACCTGAGACAGGTGCTGTCAGTGAGAGGCTTCTGACTGACAAACAGACCCTCGGCTCTCAGAGACTCCGTCATCGCTTCAGCTTCACTCAGCTGGAGGTCCAGCTCTGCAGGAAAAGAGGATATATGGTCTTTATCAGGTGTATATCAGTATGTAGTGTCTCTACTTTAAAGAGTCCTCTCCTGCTGATGTTCAGGTGTATATCAGTATGTAGTGTCTCTACTTTAAAGAGTTCTCTCCTGCTGATGTTCTGGTGTATATCAGTATGTAGTGTCTCTACTTTAAAGAGTCCTCTCCTGCTGATGTTCAGGTGTATATCAGTATGTAGTGTCTCTACTTTAAAAGAGTCCTCTCCTGCTGATGTTCAGGTGTATATCAGTATGTAGTGTCTCTACTTTAAAGAGTCCTCTCCTGCTGATGTTCAGGTGTATATCAGTATGTAGTGTCTCTACTTTAAAGAGTCCTCTCCTGCTGATGTTCAGGTGTATATCAGTATGTAGTGTCTCTACTTTAAAGAGTCCTCTCCTGCTGATGTTCAGGTGTATATCAGTATGTAGTGTCTCTACTTTAAAGAGTCCTCTCCTGCTGATGTTCAGGTGTATCAGTATGTAGTGTCTCTACTTTAAAGAGTCCTCTCCTGCTGATGTTCAGGTGTAATCAGTATGTAGTGTCTCTACTTTAAAGAGTCCTCTCCTGTTGATGTTCAGGTGTATATCAGTATGTAGTGTCTCTACTTTAAAGAGTCCTCTCCTGCTGATGTTCAGGTGTATATCAGTATGTAGTGTCTCTACTTTAAAGAGTCCTCTCCTGCTGATGTTCAGGTGTATATCAGTATGTAGTGTCTCTACTTTAAAGAGTCCTCTCCTGCTGATGTTCAGGTGTATATCAGTATGTAGTGTCTCTACTTTAAAGAGTCCTCTCCTGCTGATGTTCAGGTGTATATCAGTATGTAGTGTCTCTACTTTAAAGAGTCCTCTCCTGCTGATGTTCAGGTGTATATCAGTATGTAGTGTCTCTACTTTAAAGAGTCCTCTCCTGCTGATGTGCAGGTGTATATCAGTTATGTAGTGTCCTCTACTTTAAAGAGTCCTCTCCTGCTGAATGTTCAGGTGTATATCAGTATGTAGTTGTCTCTACTTTAAAGAGTCCTCTCCTCTGATGTTCAGGGTGTATATCAGTATGTAGTGTCTCTACTTTAAAGAGTCCTCTCCTGCTGATGTTCAGGTGTATATCAGTATGTAGTGTCTCTACTTTAAAGAGTCCTCTCCTGCTGATGTTCAGGTGTAATATCAGTATGTAGTGTCTCTACTTTTAAAGAGTCCTCATCCTGCTGATGTTCAGGTGTATATCAGTATGTAGTGTCTCTACTTTAAAGAGTCCTCTCCTGCTGATGTTCAGGTGTATATCGTATGTAGTGTCTCTACTTTAAAGAGTCCTCTCCTGCTGATGTTCAGGTGTATATCAGTATGTCGTGTCTTCTACTTTAAAGAGTCCTCTCCTGCTGATGTTCAGGTGTATGTCAGTATGTAGTGTCTCTACTTTAAAGAGTCCTCTCCTGCTGATGTTCAGGTGTATATCAGTATGTAGTGTCTCTACTTTAAAGAGTCCTCTCCTGCTGATGTTCAGGTGTATATCAGTATGTAGTGTCTCTACATGTCTCCATGCTTTAATGTTCAACAAGCTCTTTATTTTTCTCATACTGTCTTTTCACCCTCTGTCTGAAACCAGAGCCCAGTCTGCTCTGATTGGTTAGCTGGCTGGCTCTGTTGTGATTGGTCAACCACTTTGAGATGTTAACTTTGGGATTTTAGCCTTTGCAGACCATTTACATGCACAAAAGCCGATAGAACACACTACAGGAAAGGGACGACATAATACGGCCCCTTTAATAATAATAATAAATCATACACAAAAATCACTTCTCTGGAACATTGATAACGTCCAGCTGAGAATGCATACTCTAGATGTGAGTAATGCTCCTTTAATACAGATTTGTTTAAGAAAAGTGAGCCGCCCATAGAACCAGAAACATATTAATGTTCTCCATCTGGTCTAAAGATACGGTACAACTGCATGGCTGACTTTGCTGCTGTTTTTCTGGCTTACTCCTTTTTGCCTCTCGCTCTGATTTCTGTCAAACAGAAACACCTGAGTGAATGAAACAAACAAAGGGGCTTGTAAAGCGTGTTGCAGAAAAATAAACCTGTCAGCTTGTCAGTTGCTGGGGTGAAAAGTGCAGCAGTTTAAATCTCTCTCTTTTCCTTTCAGAACCACATCCTCTAACACAATAATAACCTTTCAGCTTCACCTTTCTGAACATTTTCCAGGCTCTGCACTTTGAGCAGCAGGACTCTCTTCTCCTCCTGCAAAGAGCTCATGTGTCGGTTCCTGCGGCTCATCAAATCCATCTCTGGAAGTTAGGGGAGAGAAGACGATTTCAAACTTGACAATGATTGAGTGAAAAGCACCAGAGGGCCGAACTTAACATGGAATTTAGGTAACTTTGTGTTCTTTAGATAATGCAACGAGAGCATTTTTTTAATTAACTTTAACTGTACAAACAATCAAAAACAATGTTCCCTTGAGCCCAAAAATAAATCACAATGGTTCTCTTTCGTAATTATGGGAGCTTTATTCATGATCTTGAAAAACTAATAAAAACTGATTAAAGGTTACTAGGCTTCAAAACATATTATATATTATGCTTTAAAACCACTGACAGCATTTTCTGATAAAACTGCATAATATTTATTGCTGATTATAAAGATTAAATTATAACAACAACCATTTCAACTTAAAAAACACCGCTTGTGTTGTTCTCAAAACTATCTCATTACTGATATTAGTTTTGATATCATTCTCGAACCACCATCTATTCCTCACGTCAGTAACGTAATGTTGGTTATTGAAGTATGTATTGATTGTTGTGCTTGTATGTATGTCTTAATGTGTGCATATGTATAAATGTGTATATATAGGATATACATATTTTTATATATCTTTGTTATTGTATTTGGGATTGCGGGAATCGGTATTTTCTCTGTCTGTACACACAACCTGAAAGATTGACCATAAAGTTGACTTTGAACCATCAGACTTTTTCACTTTCTTATTGCTACTGCTGTTACTACTATTACTACT